>JAJHSJ010000009.1:43099098-43476546 GCA_021015155.1 Magnolia officinalis
GATGTATTCAAGGCCCATGGGTGATAGCCTATTGCAATGTACTTGAGGCACATTAGTACGATCCAATTGGTGTGGCCCACTTGATATACGTAAGGCCCATGTGATATGGCCCATTTGATGTATTTAAGGCCCAATGGGATGTACCTAAGGTCCATTGCAATGTGTGATCCTTCCAGGGTTATATAATGATATTTATAGCGAGCCGTGCCTTAGGAGCAATGGTGGTTTGACGCCCACATTGTAGGTACAATGTTGGTTAAATGTCCGCATTGTAACTCTCCTTAGGACTCACCGTCGGGCCCACACTAGTTGTGTGTAGGCCATCTAGGTCCATCTGTATCGTAAGGATAGTCCATTACTTTATAACATGCTTAGTATAGCTCCATGATTCATACCCATACGCATCATCTGTATGCTTGATGTGAGAGATGTTTGATCATAGCATAAGTCGTTGGGTTGAGACATTAATGGGACTCCTTATGAGACGGAGTGCCCCACATGATCGCGTGGTACGCGTGAGATTGCTGCATGACTGTACGGTGTGCATCATGCATCTCGCATATGTGTGACTTGATCACTGCACGCCCTAGCGACATCAGGGCCGTGGCTCCACAGGCACATCGTGGATGGCCGTATCGGATACCGAAAATACTTTGTTCTAGCACTGTGGGCACTTAGGATGTCCTTGGGTGAGAGTCCCAGAACCTTTTTGGTACCAAGAGATACTCCAACGTCTAGACCGAGTGGATACACGAGCGCCCGAGTGCCGAATATAGACGCGTCTGACCACTCTGTGTCGTGGTCGGTTGGAAGGGGGTGTGGCCTTATCCGCCTGAGTGAGGGGGCTATAAGCTAGGCTGAGTTTGACCAGCTCGCAAATGTGTCCGATATCGACGAGCCGGGTAGGTATTGGCAGACTACTGGTCAGGCGGATAGTGTGGTCTCTTCCACTTGCTTGACTGTGCAGCTCGGGAGGAGGCAGTCAGTGTGAGGTGTATTAGACCCCGGTGATATCCAGAGAGGAACTGTACTGATATGTGTACATGATGAGGACTGACATGCTTGTATTGCATCTCCCATATGGCATTCGGCTACGTAGGCCTTGCATTGTGTCGGTGTGGCCGATAGCATTCATGTTTCGCATCGCATGGCCTTGGTATGGCCGATATCATTCATGCCTTACATTACATAGCTCTGGTTGTATTCATGGACTTATCGCATATTTCCGCATTACTCTGATATTGTACACTTGGCGTTTGCCTTGTAACACAACTTACACCACCCTCTAAGCTTTTGTAAGCTTATGCACGACCGTTGCGTGCAGGTAACGTTGGACAGCAGCCGCGCTGAGGCAGGAGCGCGTATCAGATCTTTTTTTGGAGCTTTTTGATCACCTTGTATTTCCCTTTCTGCATTGTACTTAAAAGTTTTTAATATAGTGGATATGTGGTGATGTTGTTTTTTTTGTGACTTGGTTATGCTTTTGGTTATGCTCCATTACATTATAAAAAAAAATCATACTGAAAATCCTCCTTGTAGGATCCCAGGATCGGAATCTGGCATATGGGCGCGGGAAGCCGAGAATGGGATACTACGGAGGCTGTCGGCGCCGGATTCGGCGATCGGGAATTTTGTGAGCCCGGTTTCCGAGTTTGGGGCGTGACACTGATCAACTATACAAATGAGGAACATTATCAGAATACGCGATACAGATTAACTATACAAATGAGGAGTCATAAAGAGTCAAATATCAGATGTTGTATCTAAACCATAAAATGTAGAAACACAGGTAACCCAAAATGTCATATGCTGTAAATGTAATACAATATGCGGTGCGAATGGAATGACCATGCTGGAATGTGAAGTCAGGATGATAGTACGTAGTATCACAGGCTATAGGGCCCATCACAAGGGACTTCTATCCAAACTAGTCCCATACCTAAATTTAGATAGTCAGACTTAATGTGATAAACTCCTGATCTCAGGTTAGTTGCGCACCCCAACCGAAATTATGACCATTGCGAAGGTACACGTAATAAATAGTTGTGCACCACCAGCCCGAGTGGATAGTGAATGGATGAATGAATAAGTATGCAACTCCTGCTCAAAAAGTCCACATATCAGTATTGTTCATCTCTGGGATCATCACCTGGGTTTAGTATACTCCAAATGGCACTGTCGCTCTCCCACCCGCCTAGTCCAAGTGAGCGTAAGAAACCTCACTATCCGCCTGGCCAATAGTCTGTCAATACCTATTCGGCAAGTCGATAGCGGACCCATTCATGAGCTGGTCAAACTCAGCCTAACAATGCCCCCTGCAATCGGGCGTGTAAGGCCACACCCTCTCCCAACCGACCACGACACAGTGGGAGACGCGGCCTCCTAGTATTCGGCACTCGGACGCTCATGTATCCACTTGGTCTTGACATTAGGGCGTCCTTTGGTACCAAGAGGGTTCAAGGATTTTTACCCAGGGTCATCTATAGCAGCCCGATGCTAGTAACAGATTTTCAGTGTCCCATCTGACCATCCACAATATGCTGGTGGAAGTTACGGCCCTGATGTCCCTAAGGCGTACAGTAATCACAATGCAAGATGTATGAGTCATACAATCCAGTCATACATCAATCCTGCGCATGTCGTGCTCTCATATGAGATAACCTCCTCCTATCAGGGAGTCTCATATCAACGTGTATAATGACATATGCAATGGTCGATCACATCTCATAACAAACATGCAGATGATGTGTATGGGCATGTATCATGGTGCTATGCTGTCACCTACTCATGATCGGTATCAATAACTGCATCAACAATCGGCCTTGATAATGTGGACATTTAACCAACATTGCCCCCAAGGAATGGCCCACATAGAGCTAAGCATATAATGGGCCTACGACCTCACACAAAGGCTTCATGTACAACACAATGGGCCTTACTCAAGGGCCGCATATACACAACAGGCGAGCTCTGCTCATGGGCCTCAAATACATGACATGTGGGCCCTACACATGGGTCACGAATACACCAAATGGGTCATGCATCATGGGCCTAATACATATCACAATGGGCCTCGCTCATAGGCCACGAGTACATCACAATGGGCCTTGCCCATGGGCCATGAATACATCACAATGGGCCTAACATACATCATAATGGACTCCATCGCCTGGCCCTCAAATGCATCCCAATGGGCCTCATCACATAAGCCTCATATACATCACATTAGGCCTTAAACACGGCCTGAATGCACATCACAACGGTCCTCAAATACGGTCTGCATATACATCGCATTGGGCCTCAACAATCGGCCTCGACAATCAGAATCAGAATTGGCCTCAATAATCGGAATCGATCGATAATCGATCTCTATAATCGGAAATCAGCAATCGGTCACGATATTCGGAATCGATCGATAATCGACCTTAATACTCGGAATAGGCAATCGGTCATGATAATAAGCCTCGATCGCTAATCGCCCTCAACAATCGGAATCGACACTCGGAATCGGCCTCGATACTTGAGCTCGATAATCAGAATTGGCCTCTATAATCGGCCTCGACAATCAAAATCGGCCTTGATAATCGGCCTCGACAATTGGAATCGGCCTCAATAATCGGTACCGATAATCAACATTTATAATCAGCACTGACGATTAGCATCGATAATCGGCACCGACAACCAGCATATATAAACAAGGCGGGGTCCATAGATGGACAACCAATCAACAATAATGTAAAGATCGGCTCTCGGCCGTGGTTATATCAATCCGATAGCATGGATCCATCTGTCTATGGCGAATGGGGCCCACTTATTTGGGTTAACCCACGAAGAGAATGGGCCTAACAAGGCCAAAGGGAAGGTCACAATGAGGACATCTAACCGTCATTGCCCATCAATGTGGATATTCAACCAACATTACTCCCAAGCAGTGACCCATATAGAGTCAAACATAAGGTGGGCTCATAGCCTCACACAAAGGCCTAATGTACATCATAATGGGCCTCGTTAAATGGGTTACAAAACATCACAATGGCCATGCCATATGAGCCGAAAATACATAACAGGTGGCCTCAAATATCCAACAAGTGGGCCTTAAATAGCCAACAGGTGGCCTCAAATATTCATCAGAGGTGGGCCTGCATATGTAGCAAGTGGGCCTACACATCACAGTTGGGCCTATCAGTGGTCCATCCAAAGAACAGCCTGGATAACATGCACATCACGGTGGGTTGCATCATTGGGCCGCACCACTGGGCCTCATATACAACAAGTGGGCCACATCAATGGGCCGCACTAATGGGCCACAAGTATATCAAAGTGGGCCTGATGGATGGGCCACAAACACATCAAAGGTGGGCCTCATGGATTGGCCATAAACACATCAAAGGTGGGCCATAAACACATCAAAGGTGGGCCTCATGGATGGGCCATAAACACATCAAATATAAGTGGTGATATTTATTTCCACCATTAAAATTCCCAAGTCCCACCTTAACATATATTTCCCATCCAACCTGTTCATAAATTAACATAGTGATATATGAAGTGGAAACAAATATCAGCTTAATAGGAAACTTGGCCCTTAGAAATTTTGAACGGTGGACGTCATTGTCCACTACTTTAAATGGTGGGATCTACTTGAACTATGGATCTGACTCATTCTTTAGCTCATGCCATGAAATGAGCTTTAAAAATGGATGGACGGTTTGGATGCAGCACATGCATCATGGTTGGTCCCATAGGGATGGACGGTGTGGAGAGAAACACATACATTAGTGAGGTCCCACCATCCAGCGCTATGGATGATGTGAATAAAACACATAAATCATGTGGGTTCCACGTGAGGCCCACTAGAATGTTCCTTTGCAATCCAACCCGTTGGTAAGGTCACACGGAGCTGGATGGAAAGGAAAAACAAATTTCACCGTGATCCAAAACTTCTATGACCCAAAAGAATGGTTTCAATGGTGGATGTTCAATCTCCACTGATTTCTGCAGTGGTCCACCTGATAAAAAGTGTGGATATAGAATAAATACATTAATGGTGGGTCCCACCATCTAGCCATCTGGACGGTGTGGATAAGACCTAAACGTTACAGTGGCCCTCACAGCAAATGCTTTTATAGGTTAAGCACGTCTTCACATGATTTAAGATGGTGTGGGCCACCTAAGTGCCATGAACAGCTGATTTTTTTGGCACACCCTATAAATAAAGGAGACCCATCAAATGGACGGTGTGGATGTTCCACATGCATCACGATGGGGCCCACACCTGGGGCCGTGGGTCTTTGCCCACCCAGCATCCACGCAGACGTTGTTGCGTCTCTGGTCACCTGGTGCTGCCTCACGTATTTTTTTTTTCTATGGATTTTACCAGCTGGGGCCAACATCCGAAGAATTTGGCTCAACCATTGCATCCCATGGCTCAAGGCCGACCAAACATGCCCAATATTGGTATCATCAGGTGGGTTTTAACAGTAACAAACACTATTTCTTATGGTATGGCCCGTCAGATAGTCGAATTGGGTTCATTTTTCGACTCAACGCCTAAAATGATCTGAGGAACTAGATGGACGGTATGGATTGAATTCATACTTCAAGGTGGGGCCTGCATGAGCAGCCCATCCCAAACACTAATTATAAATAATATATATTTTATTTTTATTATTATTATTTTTGTTAGCTTGTTACTACACACCCCTGTCAGTACATGCACTCCATGTTATCTATACCTTGCTTCATGTCCAGCGTCCAAGGACGCTGGACGGCATGGATAAACATAGCATCATGGTGGGCCCCACATATGCATGGCCCACATTTCATCAAGGTGGGTCCCACATGAACGTGGCCCACCTGATGGGTCTGATATTTATGTTTTCTCATCATCCATAAGGTAGGGTCCACATGACTTGGACGGTTGGATAAGACATACATCAAGGTGGGGTACGTCCGAGTGGGCCACATGGCCACATCATCACACCAAAATAATGAAAGAGAGAGAGAGAGGGAGAAAGAAGCACCCACCTCTAGATCTTGAACTCCTCCTTCCTCCAATAGGTCTTAGAGCTCTAAGGAAAGAATTTCAATGGTTGAGATTGGTTTCGGAGGGTGAAGATGAGAGATAGAAAGGTGGGCCACACTAGCTCCTCTCATGGAGCCATGAACGTTGGGTGCTCTCATGGGGTGTTGTTTGAAAAATGGAGAGAGATAATGAGAGGGAGAGAGGGGTGATGGGAGAGGAGTGATGGAAGAGAGGGATGGATGAGTGTACTTGAGTAAGGGATAGAGTTGACTTTTAAGGGTTGTTTTGTACTTGGGGATGGGACAGATTAATGGGTGTACTTTGACAAGTGAAGTGATTGATGTGATGGATTTTCTAGGCATTACAACGCGTAGCATTTTTTCTCGAACTGAACGCGGGCCCACATCTCCTGGTCCGGGTATCTCCTTGGCGCGCTAGACGCGACATCAGAACCGCGGCGACGGCGCGATCATGACAGTACAAGTTTCTACTCGAGTCGACTCAGGGTTGCGCGCAAACGCCGATAACAGATTGCAGGTCACCAGAATTTAACCTGTAGGACAGCGGAAGCCTATAGAACGGTACGGGCTAGGATACGGGCCTTACAGTTCTCCCCACCTAATAAAAATTTCGTCCTTGAAATTTAAAACACACTACAACCAATACAAAGCTCACAAAGGGAGGGAAACCCTATCACTATAGATATAATCAAAACACACCATACCAAAATAATCAAGCACCTAAGAGATGGGGATAACTCCCATGAATCTCAACCTCGCGCTCCCAAGGCACCTCATCTACAAAATGGTGACCCCACTGATCTACGGATCCCGGATAAAAAACGATCGAAGCAGGAATACTATGCAACCTGATAATCTCAATGGTAGGGAACTATATCAAAAGTCTCAAGTTATTCGAACTCGGGGATCTAATCATTCTAAGTTCTCAACAATCTTAGAGTGAAGGGTATTTATTAGTAAACATGTAATGTTATCTTCAGGTATTCTTAGGTTATGCTCTGATACCAACTTCTGTCACACCCTAAACCCAGAAATCGGATTCACAGGAATCCCGATCACCGAACCCATTGCCGACAGCCTCCATAGTACCCCATTCTCAGCTCCTAGCGCCCCATATGCCAGGTTCCGATCCTGGGATCCTACTAGGAGGATTTTTTTTCTATGGATTTTACCAGGTGGGGCCTACATCCGAAGAATCTGGCCTAGCCATTGCATCTCATGGCTCAAGACCGACTAAACAAGCCCAATATTGGACATGTTTCGGTGTGTAGAATCATCAGGTGGGTTTTAATGGTGTAAACACTATTTCTTATGGTATGGCCCGTCAGATAGTCGGATTGGGTTTATTTTTCAGATTAACGCCTAAAATGATCTGAGGAACTGGATGGATGGTATGGATTGAATTCATACTTCAAGGTGGGGCCTGCATGAGCAACCCATCCCAAACACCAATTATAAATAATATATATATATATTTATTTATTATTATTATTATTATTATTATTATTATTGTTAGCTTGTTACTACACACCCCTGTCAGTACACGCACTCCATATTAGCTATACCCTGCTTCACGTCCAGCGTCTAGGGACGCTGGACGGCATGGATAAACATAGCATCATGTGGGTCCCACGTATACATGGCCCACGTTTCATCAAGGTGGGTCCCACATGACCGTGACCCACCTGATGGGTCTGATATTTGTGTTTTCTCATCATCCATAAGGTAGGGTCCACATGACTTGGACGGTTGGATAAGACATATCAAGGTGGGGTACGTCCGAGTGGGCCACACGACCACATCACACCAAAATAATGAAAGAGAGAGAGGGAGAAAGAAGCACCCACCTCTAAATCTTGAACTTCTCCTTCCTTTAATAGGTCTTAGAGCTCCAAGGAAAGAATTTCAATGGTTGAGATTGGTTTCGGAGGGTGGAGATGAGAGATAGAAAGGTGGGCCACACTAGCTCCTTTCATGGAGCCATGGACGTTGGGTGCTCCCATGGGGTGTTGTTTGAAAAATGAAGAGAGAGATTGAGAGGGAGAGAGGGATGATGGAAGAGGAGTGATGGGAGAGAGGGATGGATGGGTGTACTTGAGTAACAGATAGAGTTGACTTTTAAGGGTTGCTTTTGTACTTGGGGATGAGATAGATTAATGGATGTACTTTGACAAGTGAAGTGATTGATGTGATGGATTTTCTAGGGATTACAACGCGTGACATTTTTTCTTGAACTGAACGTGGGCCCACATCTCCTGGCCCGGGTATCGCCTTGGCGCGCAAGACGTAACATCGAAACCGCAGCTACGACGCGGTCGTGACGGTATAAGTTTTGACTCGAGCTGACTCAGATATACTGAACATGACTCAGGGTTGCGCGCAAACACCGATAACAGATCGCAGATTGCCAGAATTCAACCGATAGGACCGCAGAAGCCTATAGAACAGTACGGGCTAGGATATGGGCCTTACATACTGTACAACTTTTAAGACCCCCATTGGAATGTCTCCCTTTAGACTCGTATATGGGAAAGCTCGCCACTTGCCTTTGGAGCTAGAGTATAGAGCCTACTGGGCTATAAAAAATTTGAACTTTAACTTAGACAATGCCGGCTCACCCTGCAAGCTTCAATTGAACGAACTTGAAGAAATTCGGAACGATGCATACGAGAACTCGAGAATTTACAAGGATAGGATGAAGGTGTTTCATGACCAAAACATCCTTCGAAAATCATTTACACCAAATCAAAAAATCCTTTTATATAATTCTCAATTACATCTTTTCCCGAGCAAGCTTCGATCTCATTGGACCCATCCTTTCATTGTTATTACTGTCTATCCTCACGTGGCCATCGAGTTAAAGAATCTGACGAATGACAATGTTTTCAAAGTAAATGGACATCGTCTCAAGCTATTCATTGAGAAGTTTGATTCAGTGGATATGTCCATACCTCTAATTGATCCTGTGTATCAGGATTGACCTCCAAATCTGATGGAGGTGTAGTTAGGCTTATTGCTTTCATATGATTTAGGATTAGGATAGTTTGTTTATTCAGTTTGTTTAGTCTTCGTACTAACCCATTTACATGTTAAAAACTTTGGAAAAGCTTAAATTCTCCTTCTTCAAGTACTACCTTTCCATTGCTTTTTCTTTCTTTTCGTTGTCTCATGTGCATTACATGTTAATATCTTTTACATTGAGGACAATGTAAATTTTAAGTTGGGAGGAGTGGATTAGGTCAACTAATCAGTATTTTCTTAGACTTTGAGCAAAAATTTTAAAAATTTTTAATTTTTCAAATTAAAAACCTGTTTGGAAAGCGATAGTTTATGCACTTAAGAATGCCTTGAGTATGATGATAAGACGGAGATTAAATTTTGAATTATTGGAGTTTGGTTAATTAAGTAGATTATCACTTAAGTTCTTTCATTTAATTGATTAAGATGAAGTTTGAATATCATGTTAATTTAAATCACAAGACACATTCAATTTGCTTTCTGTGAATTGTGCTAGAATTTCTTATTGTTAATATGGGTATCAATGATAGATATTGAGAATTGGGTCTAAAGAACTTTATCCACCTTAGCATGTGTATCACAGCGAGAAATCCCCTCGCTGGCCAGACATCTCAGGCATACCACTGGGCAGGAGGACTGCTAAAAACCCGGAGAGAGAAAAAAAATGTGTAGAGGGGCAACAATACAAGAACAGAGCTCACCAGGGAAGGAGGTCTCTAGAGATCGCCGGAAGCAACCCCAAAATCACCTGAGTTCGGGTTCAGGATAAGCAAAGAAATGGGTAGGGAGGAGCAATAACACAAGTAACCCTTGCACGATTAGGGCTTCCCCCATTTTATAGCAAATTCACTAGTACGAGCATTTATTGCTCGCACTCAATGCGCAGCCAAAATAGCTCATCGGCGGTCCTGCTCCGACACGTGGAGCGCTCTCACTTGTCGTATGGCTCCACGACCGAGGACAAGCCACGTATCATCGCCCCACACATCGAACGTCGAAAAGGTGCCCTGACAGTGCACGTGACCTCGAACCATGATGCGCCACCTCGAGGGTGTCATACCCTGATTACAAATACGTCCCAATATTTACGTCTGCCACCTTATTTAGCATTAATGATAGGATTGACTCGACGTCCTAAATACGTTACGGTCCAACTTGACCAAAACCGCCGTACTTGTCAAGCCCACTACATGACTCGAAAAGGGGGGAGACTTATTGTTATGGGGAAAATGGACCGACCAATTAGAAGAGGTCAAGTCAGAACTTTAGGCACTTCGTCAGGTCGGATAGCACCGAATACAACCAAAGGTTCGACCACCCTCGACCCCTGACCATGCATGAGGGGAGGTAGTGCTCGGCCTCTCGCCAACAGGTCGGAAGATCCGTCGATCCACCTATCAGTAAATGAAGCTCGACCCTCGCGGCCCAGATCGCATGGTTCCAAGTCGGTATAACTTCGGGTCGGGTCGGCATAGTACTCCCAAGTTAGGTCGGCCAAGACCACCTCGGCATCCTACGACACGAATCCGCTGATTCCGAATATTCAGATCTTATCTAGAGAGACCGTTCAAAGATCTCGAGGGATGTTCATGACACGCTTACGGTCCGAGGTCTTCGCCAAGGATCTCAGAAGATTCCCCCACTCATGCGGGATCCGAATCCAACTACAATACGTCCCTGTTAAACAGGGAAATTTCTCATATGCCACCGCCTCTCCTCACCTATAAATGGGAGTCTCTCTGATGATGAAATGTACGCACAATCTCTAGGTAAAACTATCTACTGAATTGAGACCTAAATTCCATACCTAACTTAGGCATAGGAGAGTTTCCTATACGAGTCAAGGTCTTCTTTGTTCGTTCTTTGTGCAGGTACATAGGTCCAAGGAAGGCTAACCAGATTTCTACATCAACAACATTCATCTTAACTTTCATAATTCAAATTATTTTTATCAAAATACTTTTCTATATCAAACTTAATGTTACATATTACTTATAACAAGCAGTCTTTTATGTCTTCCAGTGTTGGTATTCACGTGACTTCATGAAGAGGGTATACGGTAAAGAAACATTGCTGGGATCCCTAAAAATTTTCATCTGTGGTGCGTGCAGTCCACTTTAGCTTTCGATCTACCTTGTGTCACGAAATAAGTTGGCAAAATGCGTGTATCGTGGGCCCACGGAGCTTTTCCACCAGCGATTTGGGCAGTTGAGGGGTCACTACCCAATTCGAGTCCCGCAATCCGCGTCCGATTTCGGACACTTGTTACGCCGTGCGGTGAGAATGATGGGCCCGTAGTTGAATCACAACGTAAATAAATGTTCCTCTGGGCTATTTGACCGACAGATTCCCTTATCTTTGCCGTGACCTCCTCTTTTGTTATTATTAATTATTATATATTTTCTCCTCGCCCGCTCCAATCCAATCCAACCCAACTCAAAGCGCAATGGCGTCCGTTCAACTCATTTTCTTCATCGTCTTCTTTCAGGTCGTCGTCGCGTCAACGGGCGTCAAACGAAGCTGGGCGATCCGACTCGACATCCCCAAGTTCCGAGAAGCCCCAGCATTCCGTAACGGAATAGAATGCGGCAATGTCGCGTGGCCTTCCCAGGACAGGCACGCCCACCACCATCCCTCCGTCATCCACATCGCCATGACCCTCGACACCTTCTACCTCCGCGGCTCCATCGCAGCCGTCCTTTCCGTCCTTCAGCACGCCACCTGCCCTGAGAACATCGTCTTCCACTTCCTCGCATCCTCCCACCGCCTCCGTCGTACCATCCTCTCCACATTCCCCTACCTCAACTTCCACCTTTACCACTTCGACGCCAACCTCGTCAACGGCAAGATCTCCTCCTCTATCCGCCGCGCGCTGGACCAGCCCCTGAATTACGCCAGGATGTACCTGGCCGAGCTCCTACCGAAGGGCGTCCGCCGCGTCATCTACCTGGACTCAGATCTGGTCGTGGTGGACGACGTGGCGAAGCTGTGGAGCATCGATCTGGGACCTCACGTGCTGGGTGCGCCTGAGTACTGCCACGCGAATTTCACCAACTACTTCACGCACAAGTTCTGGGCGGATCCGGTTTTGTCCAAAGCGTTTGAGGGAAGGAGGCCGTGCTACTTCAACACGGGTGTGATGGTGATAGATCTGGAGAGATGGAGGGGAGGGAGGTACACAGAGAAACTGGAGGGATGGATGAGAATACAGAAGAGGGTGAGGATATACGAGCTAGGATCACTACCACCGTTCCTTCTGGTTTTCGCAGGTAATGTGAGAGGGGTGGGCCACAGATGGAATCAGCACGGCCTGGGTGGAGACAATCTGGAAGGCCTGTGCCGGGATCTGCATCCAGGGCCGGTCAGCTTGCTTCATTGGAGCGGCAAGGGTAAGCCATGGCTGCGATTAGATTCCAAGCGCCCTTGCCCGTTGGATACGTTGTGGGCCCCTTATGACCTCTACCGACACGCTTCCTCCAATGCCTTCTCGCTTTCGGACAGCTAAGCAGCAATAAAAAGAGATATAGAGATGGCGAGAAAAACGGGAAAAAGGAGATACGATCAGGGCCGCTCGATGATTATCTCTCATGTAATCATGTTCGTTGGGCTTTAAGACAAATGCAAAAGAGTATAAAAGAAGAAAGTGGCAGAAATACGCGGAATGGTGACGTAAGGAAAGAATTGTTGATCGGTGATCCAGATCCATTATACAGTTGCTGTATATTTTTTGTTGACTGTTTATTTGTGTGCGATCCATGAGGGTATGTATCTGTTAAAGCAAGAGGAGATTTTTTGCAAATGGTACATCCATGATGAGGCCCATCTGATTAAGGGTGTGGATCAAAATATCATGGGCGCCATTTGTGCAAAATGGCTCCTCAGGTCACAACATATTCATTGGCTCTCGCTCGTTAAATAAGCATGACGGCAACCGTCGACGATGAGGACGCTCCTGATCGTGATGCGGAGGCGTGAATACACTACCATTTGTCTGTAAGACGTAGAAAAACATAAAAGAAAATAAAGATTCGAAGGACGTTTGGTTTGGTGCTATGCTTGAGTAAATTTGTGTACATGTACATGTGCTTTAGCAGGAGAAAAATTTGATCACATCAGAGTTTTTTTTTTTTTTTAAATGAATTTTCAAAACGGTCCAAGTTACATAATTAAAAAAGTGGATAAGTTCGGATAAATGTATGCCACCGTTCACATGCTAAGAAATCGAACACAATATGTCCTGGGCAACGGGAGGGCAACATAGGAAAGTTAAGGCAGATATGGAGGATGAAAGACAACATTCAAGGCATAAAACTTACCGTTCACCCGGTCTAAATTAGCATTTGATATTGTTAATGCTAAAATCCAGTCGATCTTGTCTCACCTCCTACTAGCTACATGTAACATCCCGAAAAATCGAGGGTCGAGCATAACTCAACTCTCGAGTTTCCAAAACATCACTTATGCAACATAGATAATGATGATTGAATGTTGTCTGTATTAGTGCATTGAACATGAGCGAGATTAAGCCAAAACAGAATATCATACTCCAGAGATAGTTAAATTGCAAGCGAAAGACTGTGATAGATAGATAACATATATAAACTATGGTGAGTTTCCAGAGTGTGATAATATTACCAGGCTAAAAAAATACAAGTATAATTTTAAAATATACCAAAGGTGTAATGTCATCTAGTCAACATCCCTGTAACCCCGTCGATCAAGGCACGACTCACATGAAGCCGCCAGAAAATAACATATGCAAGAAAGTGTCCTCATTGTCGCAGAAGTCTGGCTCAGCCTCACAAGCATCGCCAACACCTGCAGCTACAACAAGGTCTGGTTGGTGTTTAAAAACACTGTCCCATAACATGGGAGTGAGTGATCAACTCAGTGGAATAATAAAGCATAGGTTAACATGTTATCAATTCAGTCAAGCAGTAATGATAAAGCAGTACAATCAAACAATTCTAACTACTCTTATTTAATGTAAGTATGAAATGACATGATGTATGCCCTTGCCAAACCACCCTCATGCGACACCATCTTACATTCGCGAATGCGTCCATCCCTCAGTGCTCCACATCTACCAGGCACATGCAGTGCGATGATGAGCATGATTACCGAGTAATTATTAGTCCATTTCAAACAGCAGTATTGGGAAACTAAGGTACCTCCCTTGTATAATTCTCAAACATGATCCATTATAGGGTCGTCAGTCCTAGTTAATCTCATACGATATTATGGTTTGAGAGGCATAGCGAAGGCATCACAAAGGGCTCGTCACCCGTCAGCACGAATACATGTCTCACCGTATGCGGCTCAATTGCTAGCCGTCAGCTCGAATACAGGTCTCACCATACTCGACTCAATCGCTGGTCGTCAGCTCGAATACAGATCTCACCGTACTCGGCTCAACTCATGCTCTAGTTGCCATGAAGGGCTCGTCGTCAATCACAGACCTTAGAGTATACTCGAAGACACTACGGAGGACTCGTCGCCCGTCAGCATGAATACAGGTCTCACCGTATTCGGCTCTCGTCGTAGGTGTCGACAGCTCGAGTATAGTGTCCCATACCACCATAATCGGCTCACGAGTCTGGTTGCTCACTGGTCACTACGGGGAGGACGTAACCCCAGCGTAGGCCGACAGCTCGACCACGGTGTCCCATACCACCATGTCCGGCTCATGAGTCTTAGCGGATCGAGGTACCATGGTTAAAAGGGAGTTCACTGGTAAGTTTGGTACCCTAGGTTCAAGTAGTAGCGTCCAAACATGGTGAACATACATAAGACAGATCGGGTTGCTTGACGAGCTCGGCTAGCTCGAGCGCATAACAAGTTGGACGATATGAAGCGCATAAGCACTTCGTGTGGCCAACCACTATCGCTAACCGAAGTACGACTCGGGTTCGTCGAACACATCTTACGTGGCAAATGAATCACAGTCACGAATTCAATTCTGGTACCGATTGTCTGGACTATAATCATAGCCCAAACACAATCAATTGCAGATAGATAAAGCAGTAATGGATCAAGATTCAACTCATACAATCAAGGTCTGGTATTATCCGTTTAGGGCTGCCAGGGCTTTTGCACGCACTCGTTGCTCCACTCCCCCATCACCCATGACAATCATACAACGTAAATATGAATTTAAACATATGCATTACATAGATAAAATCATAAAGGCAGTTGAGCATGTTATGAAGTATAACACAAGCATGAGTTTGTACATATTCATTCCTATCACACAATCACACTTATCTACGGAAATCATACACATAGTTAAAGGAGTTGAGAATCATATCTCAACACCCTTATATATTACAATTTACTAACTACTACTCATTCAGACATTTCAACAAACACTTTAAAATACATACATCAACATACATGACATATGTTGATCACACAAGTATAAGGCCAAATCCTTTTACTAGGGAGTTGCCCCAATCATAACACGCATACACCCACGACGGATAGTCAAGGCAAGCAGGAATCCAAGTTCCATATTCATTCAGTCATTTCCACAAACACTTGGGCCACACATTTTAGCATATATAATGTATATTGGCCGTGGCGTGATTTAGGGCAAATCCTTTCGTCAAAGGGGTATCGCCAATACAACAATCATATATCCATGACAAGTAGTCATGGCGAGCACGAATGAGGATTCTATACTCATTCAGTCATTTTCACAAACACTTAGAATACACTATTACAACATACATGGTGTATGTTAGCAAAACATGTATTAGGGCTATCCTTTCGCCAAGCGAGTATTTTATCCATGTATAATATATTCATACAGCAAATAATCATGACAAATACATCTTCAAAATTTATACGTATACGGTATTTTCTAGAATACACAATTTCAACATACATAGTGTATATAAGAAAAACATGTATTAGGGCGAGTCCTTTCGCCAAACAGGTAATTTATCCACATATAATATATTTATACGACAAATAATCATGTCATACACATTTCCAAAATTTGTACGTATACGGTACTTTCTACGAATACCTAGAGTATGTAGAATTCCATATTTTTCATCTTTAATCGAAACGGAAAACAGACAGCACTTTATACATGTCAATTGCATGCAGATCATGAATCTATCATTATCTGACATTGAAAGCGTTGAAAACCATAACCTATACACCTAAATCCTGCATCTTTTGTCGTAGAATCGTAATGAAGTCGATAGAATTGCTAAGCTTCTGTATACGGCTGTTCGGTAACCTATAGATCGAAATAGGTTAGCTATTTCATAACCTACAACCTATACACCTCAAAACAGATTAGGGTTAGGGTTTCTTACCTAGAAATGGAGCTGGAATCGCCGGGAAAGCGATTAGAACAGAGTGGTGGAGTCGTGGAGCGGCAGGGAAGCATGGCAGGGAGATTCTCCCACATATCCCACACTTTCTCTCTCTTTTCTCTCTCTTTTCCTAGGGATTTTCTCAAATTCGTATGACTGCAATGAGAGAGGGTTTAAGGTCCTTATATAGCCTAAAAACTCACCGAAACAGACTCCAGGTCAAAGTATACTTAGGTTATAACCAAAGCGGGTCAGTTTCAGCTCAACGGAGGACTTCTGGCGGGCCTCCTTGAGCCAAAAGTCGGACTTAAGCTCACCGACACCGGATCTACGTACTATTAAGTTTTCGTTTTGGTCGGGATTCCAGATCACGCGTGGCGGACCAGTTTCAGTTCAACGGTCAGCGGATCTCGATCGGAGATTCCGAGTACATGTAAATGTGTATGAAATTTCTCCTAATCCGAGGGTGTAATTTGGTCTGATTCTGACGGTCTGGTTGCTTAAAACTGATCCGCAAGCGAAGAGGTGCCAGATTACTATTCAAGATATTTTATTTTGAATTAATTTCGCATTTCTCACACTCTTCACTCCGAGCTCAAGCGAATAGCACTGGGACACTATCTGGATTTGATTTCTGAGATGGTCGTCAAGCCCAGCAAGGCGGTCCTAATTCCTTAACTTTGTGTTAATTGGACTTCCGACGTGCGGTCCAGATCCGATACGGAGTTTTAAGATGCTCCCGAGAGCAGCCGGGTAATGAGAATGATCCTAGATTTTAGGGTAACCTAGCGTCAATGATTCTACAAGTTTTGGGTCTTGTAGATCGTATTTAAAGTGATTGGTGATAATCTCACAGGCACTCTAGTTTAACACTAGCTAAATCTCACCTAATTTCTAAAGGATTTAGTCCTGAGTGATATCGGTCTGAGGTGGTGCTTAGACCTTTGTAATTTGTATATAAAGTGACTCAAGTTATACTACTTAGCTAGTTTAAGATAGTGTCTAGGATGAAAGTGCTTAGAAAAATTGAAAGATCAAGGTGGTGAAGGGTGGGATTTGTGAAGGAAATGGGTTCAGGAGCGATTTTAGACTGTGGGATTCAGTTCTGACAAGTTAATAAGGTGTTAGGATCGACCCATTGCCTAAGGACGTCTAATTCTAGGTTGGAAAAAAATTCAGGCTGTTACAATCTACCACCCTTAAAACAAAATTTCGTTCCCGAAATTGCCTAAGGGTAATAAGGAAAGATTTTATTATTTTATTTGTCTAAGACATATTGTGTTCAAGTCTCTATGCGCGGTAGAGTATATATTAGCCTGGTTCATTTTAGTCTACCCCCCTTAAAACTTATTTCTTTATCCATTTCTCATACCCTGATGGTTTGCTACAATTTATTTCTTCACCTAGTTGGAGTCTTGATGACAATCCCCAATTATTTAGAGTAAGATAGTTGCTTTCATTGTTTGACCAACACGGAGAGACGGTAATAGTGGGCTCGATCTCGATACATCGATCATTTACCGGGCCAGGGTAGGAAGCTCATCGTATCCCTTCCGAATCCTGGTCGTCTGTTCGTCAGCAAGAGTCCATTGGTAGTCACCTAGGATTGAGAATTGGGTCAAGCCGTGAATGCTTTGCAATTTATATTTCAATAACTCCGTAGTCCGATCACTCTAAAAATTTAGGAAATGCCCACCACAGGAAGGTTCAAATTGTCTATTTCTAAGGTTGTCCTTTAGGTCTTAGTCTAAGAGAGTCCTTGTTATTATCTATGTCAAAGGAAATGGTGAATAAAATCTTACTAGATCATCCTAAAACGGTTTCTCATAGTAGAACTTACTAGAGCTTCTATAGTGTTCGTATTCAACGAGCACCGTTTTGATCCTGGGCCAATGGGGTAGGGTCCACCACGCTTTCGCTGCGCTACCCAGATCAAAGAGGTGTATTAGCCGACCTAATTAGAGTGGGCTCATCATGTTCTACCCTCCTTAAAAATTTATTTTCACCCTCAAGGCTCAAGATTTATGTCATGCTCCGTATATCGGAACAAGGTGTAATTTAAGACCTACCCTTGACATGAAATGGGATGCGGTCTCCCACTACATTGGTCTTCTTTTCATCGATGATGTGTATTATGGCATTGGTACCTATGGTTATCGAAAGGAGCTAAAAATGATGGGTAATGTGGTTGATTTCAGGGGCAGGTGTGAGTTTGAGGCAAGATGCCCAATTCTACCAAGGAGTTTTGTTGCGGTCCAGACTTATCCTATTTAATCATGTCTAGCTTAATAGGCATGCTATCTTTTTACGTTCATAAGCATAATATGTATGCCGACATGTATGCGATTTGGGACCTAATTCCTAACTGTCTGTTGCCCATTTGGGCAATTCCTTAGGCCTAAAAGACAAAGTCGCTATCGGCTATATACTCCTAATACTTTTCAAAGACGAAGTTATAAACTTTTGGTTGCAAGTGGTTCGGCCAACACGGAAGAAAGTTGCATAGTGGGTCTGAGCCGGATACATAGATCTTCTGCCTCGCGAAGACAGAAAATTGTCGTATCAGTTCTGAATCCTAGTTGATCTTGACTCTCTGCTTGATCAGAGCATAGAGTTCATTGGTAACTACCAGGATTGAGAATTCAATTCAAACCGCGAATACCTCGCTGATATATATTGTTTCTTTACTCTGTGTTCCCGGTTGTAATAAGTCCTTGAGAAGGCGATTCTAAGGGTTGTATAGATTTGACCTCACATTAAATCCAAGGGATATAGAAGTTTCCTCTAGGTATAATCCAAAATCTATTCTTATACACTAGTTGATCTCAGATCATTTCTAATACAAGAGATTATTTATCGCGTAGGGTCAAACGTTGTCTAAGTGGAATTGTGTCGTATGGACTTAAATTTAACTACTCTTGAGCACTTCACACATGCTCATACTAGTTAATAAGGTCCTAATGTTCACAATATAAATTTGTTGGGTTTCCTATATGGTCAGGTCTGTCGAAATCCAGGAGCAACGCTCTAGGTCCAAAACTCCAAGGGCCAATTTGTCAAACAACCATTTACTCTAAAAGTTTAAGCTATCAGAGTGCGGTGAGTTAATGTATATCAAGGGACTTTATCACTTCAACACTATTTGGCCAGTGGTCTTAAGTTGTATTAAATGGGACTGCATTACTAATCCTACCTTGGGGATTGGGAATGGTATGTTTGGTAAGAGGGTGGGAGGGGATTAAAATTAATGGTATAGGCTTTGGAAAATGAGCTTTGTGTTGGAAAGTGTGAGATGGGATTTCCAAATCCCAGGATAATGAATTTCTAAGTGTACTTGGAAAGGAAATTTCAGAATTTACTTTTAATTGTACACACTCCAAACATGGTATTGGAAAACATGGGATACCCTAATCTAGGAACCATACCCTACACGTACATTTATTATTACTTATACAATCCTATCCACCTAATTCACCCAATGCAGTTTGGCCGAACGGACCTTAAACATTCCAACTTTCGGAGGTTGTGAAGAAGACGGTAGGAATAGAGGAAAAGGCCGTATTCAACTCGAATAAGGCCATGGGAAGTGAAGGGAAAAGGAAAAAGAGGGCTGAAGTTTTTGGTTCTCCACGAACTTGGTTCTCATCAGGGGTTGTAGAGGCCCAACTGACAAGTAGTAAAGAAAGGAAAATGAAGAAAATGGATGGGTAGAGGGCTTGCCCGATTTTAAGCTCCAAATGGGGGGTGTGGGAGTCCAAATGAGGGAAACAGAGAGGGTAGGGAGGAAGGGACTGCTGTGGATGATGGGAATGGATGGGTTGTGGTCGAAACAACAGATAGGACGATCGGAAGGGCGGTTTTGAAGAGAAACAGTCAGTTTGGAGAGAGAAAACGGCTTGGAGGGGAGGTTTATGAAGGAAGTGGTGTTTGGGAGGGTTTTCGATGAAGGGGACATACATCAGGCGGGTCCCACAACCCCCAAACTTGGTCGGCCCGAGTTGTGGGCCTGCCCATCAAAAAAAGCGGCGAGGCCTCGCCGACCTGGCGAGGGCCTCGCCAAAAATTCTCTGGGTTTTGAAAGGGGGGCCCCATGGGCGTGGTCCTCCAGTCCCCTAGGCCCCAAAAAACCTGGGTCCCACCCTGGGTACCCTTAGAAGTGCTCCGTTTAGCCCCCCGGCCCCGATTCGCTCCATTTCGGGTAGTTCGGGACAAATTCGACATATCTTGCAATCCGGAATGAGTTATCTGACATAAAATATATGAATTTGGGGTAGAACGAGCTAATGAAGCCAAACAACCCGCTATGTTGCGCTGCCCGAAATTGCAAAAAAATCCTCCGATTGACGGTCGTTTCCCCGTTTCAATTTCGTTTTACTAAAATAGTAGTTTTAGCTTGATTACTCCTCCTCCGTTGGGTTTTAGGAGTTGCGCTCATCGTGTAAAGAGCTTAGAATAATGAGGAGAATGGTTTGGTGAAGCCAAATAGGACACTTACTATTTTTGGCTGAGAACCTTGCGCACTAGTAGACACCATGACCTTAGTAAGTCGCAAATGCTAGGAGTTTTAGTTGTAGTTTGTTTCTGGTTTCTTCCCCATTACATGGTATCCCTATTTAAAGGGTTGTGAACTCATTTCTAGTCATTCATTAATCAATTATTTCTATTTTCTGCTTTCTTTCCTCATGGATTCGAGAAGTCGCTTTGAGGAATCCAGAGAAGCTCCAAGGATTCGAAGTAGTTATCATCATCACTCTTATCCCGTATTCTGTCGATTTTCAACGGTTAAGGTGAGGTAGATTGTGATATAGAATCAGCAATGGACGGCTTAGGAATGTTTTAAGGTCGACCCGTGCGACCATAGTTGAATACAGACTCGATTTCGGTGTTCGTTTTCAGTGAACTTCGCCAATTGGCGAAATCGGAATACCTATGATTGTTTCTACGTTCCGTCACTCCCTCCTAAGTCAGAATGCGTCAGAGTGCATCAGAGTGCGTCATATGACCATAACCCAGGTCCGGTTTAATCCAAATCATGCTCTGATACCAACTGTAACATCCCGAAAAATCGAGGGTCGAGCATAACTCAACTCTCGAGTTTCCAGAACATCACTTATGCAACATAGATAATGATGATTGAATGTTGTCTGTATTAGTGCATTGAACATGAGCGAGATTAAGCCAAAACAGAATATCATACTCCAGAGACAGTTAAATTGCAAGCGGAAGACTGTGATAGATAGATAACATATATAAACTATGATGAGTCTCCAGAGTGTGATAATGTTACCAGGTTAAAGAATTACAAGTATAATTTCAAAATATATCAAAGGTGTAATGTCATCTACTCAACATCCCTGTAACCCCATCGATCAAGGCACGGCTCACATGAAGCCGCCAGAAAAAAACATATGCAAGAAAGTGTCCTCATTGTCGCAGAGGTCTGTCTCCGCCTCACAAGCATCGCTAACACCTGCAACTACAACAGGGTCTGGTTGGTATTTAAAAACACCGTCCCATAACGTGGGAGTGAGTGATCAACTCAGTGGAACAATAAAGCATAAGTTAACATGTTATCAATTCAGTCAAGCAGTAATGATAAAGCAGTACAATCAAACAATTCTAACTAGTCTTATTTGATACAAGTATGAAATGACATGATGTATGCCCTTGCCAAACCACCCTCATGCGACACCATCTTACGTTCGCGAATACGTCTATCCCTCAGTGCTCCACGTCTACCAGGCACATGCAGTGCGATGATGAGCATGATTACCGAGTAATTATTAGTCCATTTCAAACAGCAGTATTGGGAAACTAAGGTACCTCCCTTGTATAATTCCCAAACATGATCCATTCTAGGGTCGTCAGTCCTAGTTAATCTCATACGATATTATGGTTTGAGAGGCATAGCGAAGGCATCACAAAGGGCTCGTCACCCGTCAGCACGGATACAGGTTTCACCGTATGCGGCTCAATTGCTGGCCGTCAGATCGAATACAGGTCTCACTGTACTCGGCTCAATCGCTGGCCGTCAGATCGAATACATATCTCACCGTACTCGACTCAACTCATGCTCTAGCTGCCGTGAAGGGCTACTCGCCAATCACAGACCTTAGAGTATACTCGAAGACACTACGGAGGACTCGTCGCCCGTCAGCACGAATACAGGTCTCACTGTATTCGGCTCTCGCCGTAGGTGTCGACAGCTCGAATATAGTGTCCCATACCACTACAATCGGCTCACGGGTCTGGTTGCTCACTGGTCACTACGGGGAGGCACGTAACCCCAGCGTAGGCCGACAGCTCGACCACGGTGTACCATACCACCATGTCCGACTCATGAGTCTTATCGGATCGAGGTACCATGGTTAAAAGGTATTTCATTGGTAAGTTTGGTACCCTAGGTTCAAGCAGTAGCGTCCAAACATGGTGAACATACATAAGATAGATCGGGTTGCTTGACGAGCTCGGCTAGCTCGAGCGCACAACAAGTTGGATGATATAAAGCGCATAAGCACTTCGTGTGGCGACGCACTGTCGCCAACCGAAGTACGACTCGGGTTCGTCGAACACATCTCACGTGGCAAATGAATCACAGCCACGAATTCAATTCTGGTACCGATTGTCTGGACTATAATCAGAGCCCCAAACACAATCAATTGCAGATAGATAAAGCAGTAATGGATCAAGATTCAACTCATACAATCAAGGTCTGGTATTATCTGTTTAGGGCTGTCAGGGCTGTTGCACGCACTCATTGCTCCACTCCCCCATTACCCATGACGGATCATACAACGTAAATATGAATTTAAACATATGCATTACATAGATAAAATCATAAAGGCAGTTGAGCATGTTATGAAGCATAACACAAGCATGAGTTTGTACATATTCAATTCCTAATCACACAACTATCCAAGGAAATCATACACATAGTTAAGGAGTTGAGAATCATATCTCAACGCCCTTATATATTACAATTTACTAACTACTACTCATTCGGACATTTCAACAAATACTTTAAAATATGTTGATCACACAAGTATAAGGCCAAATCCTTTCACTAGGGAGTTGCCCCAATCATAGCACGCATACACCCACGACGGATACTCATGGCAAGCAGGAATCCAAGTTCCATATTCATTCAGTCATTTCCACAAACACTTAGGCCACACATTTTAGCATATATAATGTATATTGGCCGTGGCGTGATTTAGGGCAAATTCTTTCGTCAAAGGGGTATCGCCAATACAACAATCATATATCCATGACAAGTAGTCATGGCGAGCACGAATGAGGATTCTATACTCATTTAGTCATTTTCACAAACACTTAGAATACACTATTACAACATACATGGTGTATGTTAGCAAAACATGTATTAGGGCTATCCTTTCGCCAAGCGAGTATTTTATCCATGTATAATATATTCATACAGCAAATAATCATGACAAATACATCTCCAAAATTTATATGTATACGGTATTTTCTAGAGTACACAATTTCAACATACATAGTGTATATAAGAAAAACATGTATTAGGGCGAGTCCTTTCGCCAAACAGGTAATTTACCCACATATAATATATTTATATGACAAATAATCATGTCATACACATTTCCAAAATTTGTATGTATACGGTACTTTCTACGAATACCTAGAGTATGTAGAATTCCATATTTTTCATCTTTAATCGAAACGGAAAACAGACAACACTTTATACATGTCCAATTGCATGCAGATCACGAATCTATCATTATCTGACATTGAAAGCGTTGAAAACCATAACCTATACACCTAAAGTCTGCACCTTTTGTCGTAGAATCGTAACGGAGTCGATAGAATTGCTAAGCTTCTGTATACGGCTGTTCGGTAACCTATATATCGAAATAGGTTAGCTATTTCATAACCTACAACCTATACACCTCAAAACAGATTAGGGTTAGGGTTTCTTACCTAGAAATGGAGCTGGAATCACCGAAAAAGCGATTAGAACAGAGTGGTGGAGTCGTGGAGCGGCAGGGAAGCATGGCAGGGAGATTCTCCCACATATCCCACACTTTCTCTCTTTTCTCTCACTTTTCCTAGGGATTTTCTCAAATTCGTATGGCTGCAATGAGAGAGGGTTTAAGGTCCTTATATAGCATAAAAACTCACCGAAACAGACTCGAGGTCAAAGTATACTTAGTTTATAACCAAAGCGGGTCAGTTTTAGCTCAACGGAGGACTTTTGGCGGGCCTCCTTGAGCCAAAAGTCGGACTTAAGCTCACCGACACCGGATCTACGTACTGTTAATTTTTCATTTTGGTCGGGATTCCAATCATGCGTGGCGGACCAGTTTCAGTTCAACGGTCAGCAGATTTCGATCGGAGATTCCGAGTACATGTAAATGTGTATGAAATTTCTCCTAATCCGAGGGTGTAATTTGGTCTGATTCTGATGGTCTGGTTGCTTAAAACTGATCCGCAAGCGAGAGGTGCCAGATTACTATTCAAGATATTTTATTTTGAATTAATTTTACATTTCTCACACTCTTCACTCCGAGCTCAAGCGAATAGCATTGGGACACTATCTAAATTTGATTTCCAAGATGGTTGTCAAGCCCAGCAAGGCGGTCCTAATTCCTTAACTTTGTGTTAATTGGACTTCCGACGTGCGGTCCAGATCTGATACGGAGTTTCAAGATGCTCCCGAGAGCAGTCGGGTAATGAGATTGATCCTATATTTTAGGGTAACCTAGCGTCAATGATTCTACAAGTTTTGGGTCTTGCAGATCGTATTTAAAGTGATTGGTGATAATTTCACAGGCACTCTAGTTTAACACTATCTAAATCTCGCCTAATTTCTAAAAGATTTAGTCCTGAGTGATATCGGTCTGAGGTGGTACTTAGACCTTTGTAATTTGTATATAAAGTGACTCAAGTTATACTACTTAGCTAGTTTAGGATAGTGTCTAGGATGAAAGTGCTTAGAAAAATTGAAAGATCAAGGTGGTGAAGGGTGGGATTTGTGAAGGAAATGGGTTAAGGAGCGATTTTAGACTGTGGGATTCAGTTCTGACAAGTTAATAAGGTGTTAGGATCGACCCATTGCCTAAGGACGTCTAATTCCAGGTTGGGAAAAAATTCGGGCGGTTACACTACATTACATGTGATTTAATAAAAATATAAGAGAATACATTAGGGGTGTTGGTTAAGGCTGGGACCCTCCGATGCCTAATTAGAGTAGATCTGCAGAAGGAGTAAAAAAATTAGGATCATTGTATGTACCTTTACTCATGGCAGGGGATGTATATATTTATAAGCTTTCTAGGAGGTCTCATATCTGAGTTGAATTATTGACTGGAGGTACTATATTGGTATCATTCTTCAAGAATATCATCGATATTTAACTCAATAAGCATAATCCTCGACGAAAATCTTAGAGGATAATCTTATCTTTATATATTATAAGGATATTTGTATTTGTCGATATCTGAGGTCGAGGTTGGTATGTGAGGCCGAAGTCGGTATTCGAGGTCGAGGTTGGTATGTCAGGCCGAGGTCGATATTCGAGGCCGAGGTTGGTATGCAAGGCCGACCTCCGAGGTCGAGGTTGGTAGCCGAGGCCGAAGTTGGTATCTGAAGCTGAGGTTATATCATGAGGTTGGCAAACAAGACCGACCTCTAAAGTCATTGCTCGGCACAAAAGGTCAGTGTGATTTTTTAGCCCTTAAGCAATCCATAGTTATCGAGTCTGACTACTCGATTCATTTGTCTTATGCATTTGTTTTAGACTCGTTTTACCCATAACAGTAGCCCCCTACTTCCGAGTTCTATACTTTATGAGCTCGAGAAGTAACTTTTGAATGTATGAAAAGGTCGGCTCGTTCTATGTAGACTTTATATGTGGGTGGTCGTGTATGATGACTAAGTAGATACGATAGTCGAGCATGTAGTTTTTAGTTGATCGTGTAGTAGTAGGTCATGCATTGTAGAATTAATAGGTTGGCCTCAAGATAGTAGACATGGTGGTAGGCCGAGCATTAAGGACTTTCTTCCCTTACATTCAGGGAAGTCCTTTTGGTCAATCGTATATCTCGGATAGTAGGATTTTGAAAGAAATTCTCCTCTTCTGACCTGGGTAGGTTCTTTCGTAATAGAATTATTAGTGGAGAACTTTCTTTCCTTGCGTTAAGGGAAGTCCTCGTTGTTATGCACCAAACTCATAAATCGGGCTCACAGAATTCCCGATCGTCGAGTTTAACGCCGACAGTCTCCGTAGTACCCCATTCTCAGCTCCCGACACCCATATGCCAGATTCCGATCCTGGGATCCTATAAAGAGGATTTTCAATATAAATTTTTGTAAAGGAACATAACACAAGAATAACCAAGTCACAAAACAACATCACCACATATCCACTACAATAAATCATTTGAGTACAATGCGGAAAGGGAAATACATAAATAATAAAATCTCCAAAATGATCTGACGCAAACTCCTGCCTCAAAGCTGCTGCGACCTAACGTCACCTACACACAATGGTCATACATAAGCTCACAATGAAGCTTAGAGGGTGTGTGCGTGTGTGCACAATGCATGTACCAAGCATACGATATCAGTGTAAGCGGAAATACTGCAAGTCCATGAATGTTATTAGCCATACCACGGCTATGCGATGGAAGGCCTACGTGGCCAATATCATATGTAAGATGCAATGCAAGCATGCCAATCCTCATCAAGATCCACATATCAGTACAGTTTCATCTCTGAAATATCACCGGGGTCCAGTACACTCTACACCAGATTTTCGCCCAAACTGGATGCACAACCTTGCAAGTGGAAAAGACCTCACTATCCGTCTGACCAGTAATTTGCCAATATCTACCCAGCTCATCGATAGCGGACCCATTTATGAGCTGGTCAAACTCAGCCAAACTTTGCCTCCTACCCTCAGGCGGATAAGGCCACACCCCCTTCACAACTGACCACGACACAGTGAGAGACGCAACCTACTGGTATTCGGCACTCGGACGCTCATGTATCCACTCAGTCGAGACGTTGGAGCATCCTCCTGGTGCCATAAGGGTTCTGGGACTTTCACCCAAGGACATCCTAAGCGCCCACAGTGCTAGAACCAAATATTTCTGATATCCAATCTGACCATCCACAATGTGGCTGTGGAGGCAACATCCTTGATATCGCTAGGGCACCAAGTGATCATGTCACATAAAATGTGAGATGCATGAGTCATACCATGCAGTCATGCATCACACCTACGCGTATCGTACGATCATGTGGGGCAACTCCATCTCACAAGCAGTCCCCTAAATAACTCAGGGTTTTTTTTTTTTTTTTTATAAATGAATTTTCAAAACGGTCGAAGTTACATAATTAAAAAAGTGGATAAGTTCGGATAAATGCATGACACCATTCACATGCTAAGAAATCAAACTAAATATGTCCTGGGCAACGGGAGGGCAACATAGGAAAGTTAAGGCAGATATGGAGGATGAAAGACAACATTCAAGGCAAAAAAAACCTACTGTTCACCCGGTCTAAATTAGCATTTGATATTATTGATGTTGAAATCCAGTTGATCTTGTCTCGCCTCCTATTAGCTACACTACATTTGATTTAATAAAAATATAAGAGAATACATTGGGGGTGTTGGTTAAGGCTGGGACCCTCCGATGCCTAAATCAGAGTAGATCTGCAGAAGGAGTAAAAAAATCAGAATCGTTGTGTGCACCTTTACTCATGGCAGGGGATGTATATATTTATAAGCTTTCTAGGAGGTCTCATATATGAGTTGAATTATTGACTGGAGGTACTATATTGGTGTCATTCTTCAAGAATATCATCGATATTTAACTCAATAAGCGTGATCCTCGATGAAAATCTTGGGGGTAATCTTATCTTTATATATTATAAGGATATTTGTATTTGTCGATATCTGAGGCCGAGGTTGGTATGCAAGGCCGAAGTCTTCGAGGTCGAGGTTGGTATGTGAGGCCGAGGTCGATATTCAAGGCCGAGGTTGATATGCAAAGCCGACATCCGAGGTCGAGGTTGGTACCCGACGCCGAAGTTGGTATCTGAAGCTGAGGTTATCTCTTGAGGTCAGCAAACAAGACCGACCTCTAAAGTCATTGCTCGACACAAAAGGTCAGTGTGATTTTTTAGCCCTTAAGCAATCCATAGTCATCGAGTCTGACTACTCGGTTAATCTGTCTTATGCATTTGTTTTAGCCTCGTTTTACCCATTACAATATCTCCCTACTTCCGAGTTCTATACTTTATGAACTCGAGAAGTAACTTTTGAATGTATGAGAAGGTCGACTCGTTCTATGTAGACTTTATGTGTGGGTGGTCATGTATGATGACTTAGTAAATACGATAGTCGAGCATGTAGTTTTTAGTAGGTCATGCATTGTAGAATTAATAGGTCGGCCTCAAGATAGTAGACATGGTGGTAGGCCGAGCATTAAGGACTTTCTTCCCTTACATTCAGGGAAGTCCTTTTGGTCAATCGTATAGCTCGGATAGTAGGATTTTGAAAGAAATTCTCCTCTTCTGACCTAGGGAGGTTCTTTCGTAATAGAATTATTAGTGGAGAACTTTCTTTCCTTGCGTTAAGGGAAGTCCTCGTTGTTACGCACCCAACTCATAAATCGGGTTCACAGAATTCCCGATCGTCGAGTTTAACGCCGACAGTCTCCGTAGTACCCTATTCTCGGCTCCCGACACCCATATGCCAGATTCTGATCTCGGGATCCTATAAGAGGATTTTCAATATAAATTTTTGTAATGGAACATAACTACAAGAATAACCAAGTCGCAAAACAACATCACCACATATCCACTACAATAAATCATTTGAGTACAATGCAGAAAGGGAAATACATAAATAATAAAATCTCCAAAATGATCTGACGCAAACTCCTGCCTCAAAGCTGCTACAACCTAACGTCACCTACACGCAATGGTCGTGCATAAGCTCACAATGAAGCTTAGAGGGTGTGTGCGTGTGTGCGCAATGCATGTACCAAGTATACGATATTAGTGTAAGCGGAAATACTGGCAAGTCCATGAATGCTATCAACCATACCAAGGCTATGCGATGCAAGGCCTACGTGGCCAATATCATATGTAAGATGCAATGCAAGCATGCCAGTCCTCATCAAGATCCACATATCAGTACAGTTTCATCTCTGAAAATCATCGGGGTCTAGTACACTCTACACCAGATTGCCGCCCAAACTGGATGCACAACCATGCAATTGGAAAAGACCTCACTACCCATCTGACCAGTAGTTTACCAATATCTACCCAGCTCGTCGATAGCGGACCCATTTATGAGCTGGTCAAACTCATCTAAACTTTACCTCCTACCCTCGGGCGGATAAGGCCACACCCCCTTATTAACCGACCACGACAGAGTGGGAGACGCAACCTACTGGTATTCGGCACTCGGGCGCTCATGTATCCACTCGGTCTAGACGTTGGAGCATCCTCTTAGTACCATAAGGGTTCTGGGACTTTCACCCAAGGACATCCTAAGCGCCCACAGTGCTAGAACCAAATATTTCTGATATGCAATCTGACCATCCACAATGTGGCTGTGGAGGCAACATCCTTGATATCGCTAGGGCACCAAGTGATCATGTCACATGAAATGCGAGATGCATGAGTCATACCATCCAGTCATACATCACACCTGCGCGTATCATGCGATCATGTAGGGCAACTCCATCTCACAAGCAGTCTCCTAAATTACTCAGCCAACGACAATGCTATGATCAAACATTCCTTACAATAGGCATACAAATGTTGCATATGAACATGTATGATGACTTAATACTAAGCATGTTCTCAATGTTTCCTACTAGATTAAGTACACTAGCATGATTATCAGATAAAAACAATAGTCAGCCTAAATACATGGTGGGGTCTGAAGAGGGACGGCATATCTAGCCTAAACATCCAGATAGGCTCTAAACGGTGAATATACCAAATCTGATACCACATATTCTTCCACCTACAACAAGGGGTGATGATGTACTAAACAATGGTTATACCAAATCTAATACCACATATTCTTCCATCTACGGTAAGGGGTAATGATGTACTAAACAATGGATGGCCTAGGCGTCATACTTACATCAAGAGTGGACCTCATGGGTGAGTCTAATGGCTATACAACAAAGTGAGCTGAGAGGGTGAAACTATGTACAACAAGTGGGCTTCCTCGCCCTCTCTATCATGCAATAAATTGGGCCTTCCTATGGGCCCGATCCGTACACAAGGTGGGCTCCAAGGTTTGGATAATTCGTACAAGGCATGGTGGAAAACACCATCATCAATGGGGGCCCAACAGTTTGGGTTAGCCCAATGGGTATTACTAACATAAGTGGGGACCCAATGGTTTGGGTTAGCCTAATAAAGTAAGGGTGGGAATGGGTTTAACAATGGGCCCTATGGAAGTTTACAACGGCGGACATTTAACCACCATTGTCCTAAGGTGCGGTCCATTTGGGATTAGAATCTAAATCACAGCGGGGCCTTTGGCCCTAAAAATCTCTAGAAGGACAGATGGTTTGCGTGTGTATCACATACATCATGGTGGGCCTCACACATCACAATTGGGCCTCAAACATATAATGGCCCTCACACAAATAATGGGCCTCACACAATCACAATGGGCCTCACACAGCACAATGGGCCTCACACAATCACAATTGGCCTCATATATCATAGTGGGACTCATCACATACTGCAAGTGGGCCAACTGGATGGTCCACTAATGGACGGCCTGGATAAAACACACACCTCACGGTGGGCCTACACATCATAATGGGCCTCACACATACAATGTGTCTCTCATATAATGGGCCTCACACCCATAATGGGCCTATCCCAATGCAGATGGGTCCCATATATACAACAAGTGGGCTGCATGCATCACAGTGGGCTTGACGAAGCAATGGGACCTTATGGCCCCGGCAAAACAGATGAATAGTGTGCATATAATACGTACATCATGGTGGGCCTCACAAGACAGGGGACGTCCTAACCCAACTAATCCCATGGTGTGCGCCCACCTGAGATGGGATCTACTGCTATGGACTGGGCCTCCAATATAAAGTGAGCCCTGAGAGAATCTGATAGAGGGTATGAGGGAACCCACACCTTATAAATGGGCCCCACAAAGGACGGACAACATGAATAAATGATTGTAACGCCCTGAAAATCGGGGGTCGAGCATAAACTCAACTCCCGAGTTCCAGAACATCACTTATGCAACAAAATGAATGATGATTGGATGTTGATTGAATTTGTGCATTGAACATGAGTGAGATTAAGCCAAAACAGGATATCATACTCCAGAGACAGTTAAGTTTGCAAGCGGAAGACTGTGATAGATAGATAAAATATATAATTTATGATGAGTCTCCAGAGTGTGATAACATTACCAGGTTAAATAAATACAAGTGCGGTTCTAAAATGTACCAAATGTGAGGAAGTGTAACGCCTCCTATCCCATGTACCATAGCCCCGTCAATACAATATCAGGTCTTCATTGACCTGCCAGAGAGATACAGATAGGAGAACTCCTCCTATCATCACAGAAGTAGTCCGGCTCTGCTTCACAAGCATCGCCATCACCTGAAACTCAACAAATCTGGTGGGTGTTCGGACACCGTCCCGTAACGTGGGAGTGAGTGATGATCACTCAGTGGAACAGTAAAGCATAGTTAACATGTTATCAAATCAATCAAGCAGTAATGATAAAGCAGTACAAATCAAGCATTTCTAACTACTCTTGTTAAGTGCAAAAATGATATGACATGATGCTGTATGCCCTTGCCAAACCACCCTCAAGCGACATCATCTTACGTTCGCGAATGCTTACTCCCTCAGTGCGCCACATCTACAAAGCACATGCGGTGCGATGATGCTCATGATTACCAAGTTTTTATTAGTCCATTTCAAACAGCAGTATTGAGAAACTAAGGTACCTCCCTTGTATCATTCCCAAACATGATCCATTCTAGGGTCGTCAATCCTAGTTATTCTCATACGATGTTATGGTTTGAGAAGCGTAGTGAAGGCATCGCAAAGGGCTCATCACCCGTCAGCGCGGATACAGATCTCACCGTATGCGGCCCAATTGCTGGCCGTCAGCTCGAGTACAGGTCTCACCGTACTCGGCTCAATCACTAGCCGTCAGCTCAAGTACAGGTCTCACCGTACTCGGCTCAACTCACACTCTAGTTGCTGTGAAAGACTCGTCGCCAATCACAGACCCTTGGAGTGTACTCGATGATACTACGGAGGACTCGTCGCCCGTCAGCACGAGCACAGATCTCACCGTACTCGGCTCTCGCCGAGGTATCGACAGCTCGAATACAGTGTCCCATACCACCGTATTCGGCTCACGAGTTGGTTGCGCAATGGTCACTACGGGGAGGCACATGGCCCCAGCGTAGGCCGACAGCTCGACCACGGTGTCCCATACCACCATGCCCGGCTCATGCGACTTAGCGGATCTAGGTACCATGGTTAAAGGGATCGCCACTGGTAAGTTTGGTACCCTAGGTTCAAGCAGTAGCGACCAAACAGGGTGAACATACATAAGGCAGATCGGGTTACTTGATGAGCTCGACTAGCACGATCGCCCGTTGAGCTGCACGACATGAAGTGCATAAACAACTTCGTGGCCTAGCCACTGCCGACAGGCAACGCACGACTCGAGTTCGTCGAACACATCCCACGTGGCAAATGAATCTCAGCCACGAGTTCAATCTCGTTACCGATTGCCTGGACTATAATCATAGCCCCAAACACAATCAATTACAGAGATATAAAGCAGTAATAGATCAGGATTCAAATCATACAATCAGTCGGGTATTATCCGTTTAGGGCTACCAGGGCTGTTGCACGCACTCGTTGCTCCGCTCCCCCATCACCCATGACGGATCATACAACATAATATAAATTTAAACATATGCATTACATAATTAAAATCATAAAACAGTTGAGCATGTTATGAATCACAACACAAGCATGAGTTGTACATGTTCAAATCCTAATCACACAACTATCAAAGGAGATCATACATATAGTGAAAAGAGGTTGAGAGTCATACCTCAACACCCTTATATATTACAATTTGCTAACTACTACACATTCAGACATTTCAAGAAACACTTAAACAACCATACATCAACATACATGACATATGTCGATCACATAGGCATTAGGCCAAATCCTTTCACTAGGGAGTTGCCCCAATCATAACACGCGTACACCCACGACGGATAGTCATGGCAAGCAGGAATCCAAGTTCCATATTCATTCAGTCATTTCCACAAACACTTGGGCCACACATTTAGCACATATAGTGTATATTGGCCGTGGCGTGACTTAGGGCAAATCCTTTCGTCAAAAGGGGTATCGCCCATACACCAATCATGAATCCATGACAATTAGTCATGGCGAGCACAAATGAGAATTCTATACTCATTCAGCCATTTTCACAAACACTTAGAATACACTATTCCAACATACATAGTGTATGTTAGCAAACATGTATTAGGGCTATTCTTTCGCTAAGCGGTTATTTTATCCGCGTATACCATATTCATACAACAATTAATCATGACAATTATATTTCCAAAATCCGCATGTATGCGGAATTTCTAAAATACGCAATTTCAACATACATGACATTTACACATGAACATGTATTTTCGCGATCTCTTTCGCCAAACTAGTATTTTATCCACACATGATATAATCAAACATTAAATAAACATGTCAAACATTTTCTCAACAAAAATACGTATACGGTATTTCTACGTATATCAAGAGTATGTAAAATTCCATAATCTTTATCGCTAATCGAAACAGGAAACGGAAAGCACTTTGTACATGTGTATTTGCATGCAGATCATGAATCTATCATTATCTGACATTGAAAGCGTTGAAAACCGTAACTTATACGCTTAAAGTCCTCACCCTTTGTCGTAGAATCGTAACGGAGTTGATAGGTTCGCTAAGCTTCCGTATACGGGAGTTTGGCAACCTAGAGAACGAAATAGGTTAGCTATTTCACAACCTACAACCACCCAAGCCCCAAATCAGATTAGGGTTAGGGTTTATTACCTAGAAATGACGCCGGAATCGCCGGAAAAGCGTCAAGAAGGATGCGGTGGAGCATGGATAGCAGCAGGGAAGGACGGCAGGGAGATTCTCCCACTTCTCCCTCACTTTCTCTCTCTTTTCCCTCTCTCAAATCCAAATTCGTATGGCTGGAATGGGAGAGGGTTTAAGGTCCTTTTATAGCCTAAAACTTCACCGAAATAGACTCCTGTTCAAGGGTTACTGCTAATATAGGATATTCGCCACTTTTCCAGCTCAAAAGAGGTGTTCTGGTGGCCCTCTTTGAGCCAAACGTCAGACTTAAGCTCACCACACATGGATCTATGAGGGATCACGTTTTCGACTCGATCGGATTCCCAGATCGCACGTGGCGGACCACTTTCAGTTCAACGGTCAGTGGGCCACGATCCGAAATTCCAAGTACATGTAAATGTTCCTGAAATTTTTCCTGATCCGAGGGTGTAATTTGGTCTGATTCTGACGGTCAAGTTGCTTAATACTGATGCGCAAGCGAAAGGTGCCAGATCACTATTCCAGATATTTTCTTTTCAAAGGAATAGTGTTTTTCACACACCCTCGCTCCGGATCGAAATAAATGACCGTGGGACATCGGTCGGAGCTGATTTTTGAGATGATTGTCAAGCCCAGTGGGGCGGTCCTAGTTCCTTAGATTCGTGTTAATCGGACTCCCGATGTGCGATCTAGACCTCATACGAAGTTTCGTTTCAGTCCCGAGAGCAGACGGGTAATGAGTTTGGCTCTAGACTTTAGGGTAACCTAGAGTCACATGTTTTACAAGTTTTGGGTCTTGCACATCGTATTTAAAGCGATCCCAACGGATTTCATGGCTAATCGAGTTTGCACTTAGTTAACTTTGTTAAATTTCTAAAGGATTTAATCCTAATTGTTTTCTGGTAGAGATGGTACTTAGGCCTTTACAGTTTGTATATAAAGTGATCCAAGTTTTACTACTTAGCTAGTTTAAGTTAGTGTCTAGGGCGAAAGTGCTTTGAAAAATTGAAAGCACAAGTTAGGAAAGGGGTGGGATTTGTGAAGGAAATGATTTAAAAAGGAATTTGAGGCTTTAATTGAGCGTTTGAGAAGTTAAACCTGTGTTAGGATTGAACCATCGCCTAAGGACGTCTAATTTCCAGGTTGGCGAAAATCCGGGATGTTACAATGATACATAAACATGATGGCGGGCCCATATGCTGCTGGACGCCGGTCCAGCAGACTATGGGTCTGACTGATTGTGGGCCAGCCCAAAAGGATTGTGTGGATAGCATACAACATCATAGTGGGCCTCATGGTGGCCTACACATCACAATGGGTCTCAAGGTGGGCCTGCACATCATGACGGGCCTCACTAGATGGACAGTGTAGATATAAATACATACGCCATGTGGGCCAGCTGTTGGACAGTCAGTCCAGCAACCCCCTAGTTCAACTGGGCGTCCAACCAATGGACGGCCTAGATGAAACACAAACATGGCGGGTCCCACTGGATGTGGGCCACCCAGAAATGGACCGGCTTTTGGGCTTCCCACAACCATCAGGGGGGGAGGGGAGGCAGGGTGTCAGCCACTGCAGTCAGTTGGTGGGCCTGCCTACTCACTAAATGGTGAGGATGAAATGTATACATAGTGGGTCCCACCATCCCATGCTGGACGGTGGATGAAACACCCATCAGGTGGGTCCCATCGTCCCACGTTGGACGGTGGATGAAACACACATCAGGTGGGTCCCACCATCCCACGCTGTATGGTATGGATACAATACATACATCAGGTGTGCCCCACTGTCCCATGCTGGATGGATGGTGGGGATATCAAGTGGGCCTTGCAGCTGTTGGACGACAGTCCAGCAGCGTCCCACGGACGGTCAGTGTGGATGCAGCACATACATTAGGTGGGGTCCACGTGGTGGGCCACCCCACTTAAGGATCAAGCTGATATGGTGTTTTCCCTTCATCCAGGCCTACCCGAAAACGGGCAGCCAAAAATGGCAGCAAGGTGGTTAGCAAAGTGGGCCTAATTTGGGTAGCAAGGAAGTCCCACCAATGAGACAGCAGTTTGGTCCACTTGGGTGAACGGTGTGGATAAAATTCGTGCATCAAGATGGGCTATTAAGAAGGAAAGAGAGAGATAAAGGGAGAGAGAGAGACACGTGTGTGAGGGAGGAGTTCTGCCACTATGAGCTCTCCTCCAAGCATTACAACACATACATCAAATAGGTCCCACCACATGTGGGCTTACAAATATGCAATTAAGGTGGGATACCATCCCCACCACAAGATCAAGGGTCTAAATGACCATTACATGTTGGCTATCAAAAGAAGCATCATGGTGGGGTCCATGGGGATGGCCCCATCATGTAATAAACATATGTATCTTAGTGGGCCATTGGTCATACCTTGGGTCCCATCTATGGTCTTTCTTCTTGGCTCCTTGGACTCCTTAGCTCCTAGGCTTCCACTTTGATGGTGGATGATGAAGTCTGGATGGTTGGATGGTGAGATTTTGGGGTACGAAAATGGGTCTTGAGCTTGGATTCTTTTTCTCTCCTTAAGATTTTTCTCTCTTGGTTGCTAGGGATTTGGGTGGAGAAATGAGATGTAATGGAGTGAAATGAGAGAGGAGTGGTGTTGTGTAAGAGGTATGATGGGTGTGTAAGGAGAGATGTGATGAGAGGTATGGCAGTGTAAGAGGAGTGACATGAGGGTTGACTTTTAGATGAGAGAGGTATGGGTTGTCATGCTTTGTTGGTAAGAGAGGGATGGGATAAATGTAGGTTGTACTTGACTAGTGATGTGATAGGTTGGGTAGAGATTCCTCTCTCGAGCTTCACAATGCGTGGTGTTTTTTCGAAATATACGTGGGTCCACTAGTCCTATCCTGGGTATTGCATTGGTGCATAAGACATGGCGTTGGAACCGCGGTGATGGTACGGTCGTAAGGGTATAAGTTTCAAGTTGAGTCGACTCTGATCTTCAGGATGTGACTTAAGATTGCGCGCAATTGCTATTTACAGGTCACGGGTTGTTGAAATTTGATGGGGAGGATTGTAAGAGTTGGTGGAATGGTATGGTACCAGGATATGTGCCTTACACTCGTAGTCGATCGTATATGCTAGATAGTTGAATTTTGAAATAAATTCTCCTCCCTTGACCCGAGGAGGTTCTTTCATTGTAGTACTTAGTGGAGGACTTTCTTTCCTTGCACTAAGGGACATCCTTGTAGTCGGTCGTGTAGTTCGGATAGTCGAGAAATCATTAAAAGAAATTCTCTTTCCCTGACTTAGAGAAGTTCTTTTATTGTAGAACGCATGATCATAGTAGATAGTAAAATAACACTAGTGTCTCAAGCACCTATTTTTCCTTTGATAAGGGAGGTCGCCCTTGTCGAGTAGATCGGGGTTGGCCGGTGAGCCTTATTATCGAGCTTGGTTGATTGGTTCAGCTCGGTCATCAAGTTTCCTTACACAGCTTGGCTTCCTCAAGTACCTGCTCCAGCTTGGTGTTCAAGGGAGTGTACCAATGGAAGCGACTTTTCGGATGTCAGTTGGTACACTATCTCGGTCTTGGTTGTCCTCTTTCTTTCTTTTGGCATTAGCAGCAGAGGGCTTCCCTTCTTCCTTTTGCTTTCTATCCTTAGCCAATTTGTTTCCTCCTCAAGTAGCTCTTCATGAACTGTAAAACTCCTTAGCATTAGAATATTTTTTAGCTCGATTAAGTATGTCGACAAGGGTATTCGGGGTGTTCTTACCAATAGAGAAAACGAATTTTCCTCGTTTAAGGCCGACTACCATGGTGGTCAGAGCTATCTGATTGGAATAATTGTCGAGCTGGACAACTTCAGCGTTGAAACAGATGACATAGTCTGTTAACATCTCGCCCTCCCTCTGGGTAACAGTGAGGAGATGAGTTTCCAACTTTCTTGTATCTTTTCCACCGATGAACTGGGTAATAAAGGCTTTACCGAGCTGTGTGAAGGTGTAACGCCCCGAAAATCGAGGGTCGAGCAAAGCTCAACTCCTGAGATCCATCACATCACTTATGCAACATAGATAATGATGATTATATGTTGTTTGTGTTAATGCATTAAACATGATTGAGATTACACTAACTTAGCATATCATACTCCAGAGATGATTAAATTTAGCAAGCGGAAGACTGTGATAGATATATAAAGTGTATAAGTGGTTATAAATCTCCAGAGTATGATCATGGCACCAGGCTGAATATATACATGTTTGTTCCAAAATATACAAAATCACAAAGTGTAATGTCCAACTAATTCGTATCCCTGTAATCCCATCGATCTGTACATGGTTTACATAGACCCGCCTGATAGTTGCATATAGGAGAATACCTCCTCATCGTTGCAAAAGTCAGGCTCCATCTCGTAAGCCTTGTCATCATCTTCAATTAAAACAGAGTCTAGTTGGTGTTTTAAAATACCGTCCCAGAGTGGGAGTGAGTGATCAACTCAGTGGAGCTATAAGGTAAAGGTTAACATGTTATCAATTCAGTCAAGCGGTAATGATAAAGTGGTACAACAATCATGTCCTAAGTATTCTTGTTAATACAGAAATGATATGCTGTAATGATGCATGCCCTCGTCTGCACTCCCTCAGCGACATCATCTCATGATCGCACATGACAAACTCCCTAAACGTGCGCTTCCTTGCCAAAGCACATGCAATGCGATGCATGATCGTGTTAGCCAAGTAATTATTTAGGTGTGTTCATACAGCAGATTTGGGAAGCTAAGGTACCTCCCTTTATATAATTAACCCAAACGATGATCCATCTAGGGTCGTCAATCTTAGTTAATCACATACGATAGACAAGTTATAGGGCAACATCACCTTAATTTGAAAAGCAGTGGATAGGCAAGTTCAGGTCACTATGGAAGGCTCGTGTTGAGGGTCAAATATTGCATATTAGACCCCAGTTATTACCGGATTTATGAACATGCCACCGTTTAAAAGCCTAATTTAATCGTGTTTGTGATGCAAGGTATATTTGCAAGTGTGGACTACAAAAAGGTGATAAAAGTGTGTACTTGATGCTCTAAAATCACCACTGCAAGGGACGGACTCCAGAGGACCAAAATTGATGGATTTGCATGCTAGAGATCAGAGGAAATCAAGCCGTTCGCATTTAACGGGCCCGAAAACGAACCAGAATGCAAGATCACAGGGTTCCCACCATCTGACAGACTCAAAACTTCATACATGACCTGAGGACCATGAATTAACCGTACACGTCAATTTTCAACCATTGAACACCTGTGGAAGTGGGCCAACAGTCAAATCAGCCCACTAATCATCAATTTGGGGCCCACCTGATATCTGGAACTGCCTCAACTTTGGTATTGATGGTTAGAATTACATGAGAAAGAGGTTTACGTCTCTGTTACGTGCAGTCCGCAAGAACTGTCCGATCTGGAAACGTAGTGGGCCACCGTCCGTGATCGGATTGATAATCCAAACCGTTCAATGTGTAGCTCGTCGAAAAGATTCCTCAGGGACGTTGCGTTTTGGAAGGATATTAAGTAAAACGGTGCTGTTTTAGCAGGTTTTTGTGGGTGCGTATACAGGTTCTGCGCACGCCGTTTCTCTACTGCGGAAAGCTTCTCACCGATTCCAGCACTTTCCTCTTGTGCGTGAGAGCCATCCACTGACCAGAGCATGTTATAAAGGGAGAGAGAGAAGGAGAAGGGAGGCATTCCATGGCTGGAGAAAGGAGAGAGAGAGGGAGAAAGAGAGACAGGGAGAGAACTCTTCCTTGAGTTTCGTTTTCTGCTGTTTCTTTGCTGTTGAAGAGACTTAGCCAAACATGGTTGGCTAAACCCCTTAGCTAGGGCTAAGGGGTGAAGCTTGTAGCTTGATGGGTCTGTTTTTATGGTGATGATTCATATTAGACTGAATTTTTGATTGATTGCAGCTAGATCAATGGGAATACTTTTGGTTTTTAATGATTTTTTGTGATTAATATTACATTAGATCTGTGATGGCTTGAGTTTTCCTTTTGCTTAATTCTGATTATGGGTTGGGAAGCCCTGTTGTTCACCATCGTCTCCTAGGCATGGTTGGATGACGGAACTCTTCCTGACGTTCATACATCATACAGATCGGTTGTGGATTGATTGAACTCTGTTGTTGGCTTTGTCTCATAGGCATGGTGTGATGGAATACATTCTGATTTATAACCGTCTGATCTATTGAAACTGCATTAACCAAGGTTCAATCTTGATATCTTTTACCATAGAATTCCCTGATCTCTACAAGTGGATCCCCTGAATCCCTAATTCCCTACCTTTTGAATCCTACATATTTTAGTTTACTAGTCCACCATTATTCCTAAAATTCACCCGATTTATATTTTATCTTAGCCTAGTTCTAGATCTGGTTATTTTCAGATAACGTACAGGTTTCAATCCCTGTGGATTCGACCTCGGTCTTACCGAGTTTTTACTACATCACAACCCTATACTTAGGGAGTGAACAAGTTTTTGGCGCCGTTGCCGGGGATTGACGGCTACGTTTCCTGAAGATAACTGGTTTTAGGATTAGTTTAAGATTAGGATCTTTTTTTTTTTAATTCTTAGGTTTTATTTTTAGAATTTCCTAATTCAGGTTTTCCTTTAATTTTTAGAAATTTTATATTTTAAGTAACTTTCTATTTTAGGATGGTTTTCCCTTTTTAGAAACTAACCCAACTTTCTTATTTTGTAGGATTCTGAGATAGGTTTCTAAATTGGTAATTTCTCTCTTCCTTACTATTTCTAGATTAGGATTCCTTTTTAGTAAGTTTCTAATTCTAACTCTTTTAGAATCTAATTTTGTTTCCTATTTTATTCTGTTTAGAAACTAACTTTCCTGTTTTGTAGGCCTTTTAGAAATTTCTAATTCGGTAAGCTCTTTCTAAATTCTACTTTCTATTTTTAGAATTTCTGTTATTAACTTACTTTCTAGTTTAGGAACTTTCCTCTTTTGTGTTAGAAATTTTATACTCTTTTAGGAATTTCTCTTTTTCTAAATTAGAAACTAGTTTACTGCTATTTCTCTTCTTAGGATTTTCTAATTTTAGGTTAGAATTTCTCTACTTTCTATTTTTAGAACTTTTCTATTTCTAGGTTTTCATTTATTTTAGAAATTCTTTCCTTTTTAGAAACTCACATTACTTTCTATTTTAGGATTAGGATTTCTAATTTAGAACTTTCTAAGTCTAGGTTTAGAACCTTCCTCTTTTGCTTTTAGAAACTAGGTTAGTTATTTTCCTTTTTAGAGACTCTTTCTAATTTTAGAAACTAACTCATTCTTCCTTTATTTTTTTAGAAACTTTCTAATTCTAGGTTTAGGAAACTTTCCTTTTCTAGAAACTAACTTTGTTTTCACCTTAGAATTTTCTAACTTCTATTTTTAGGAACTAATCTCTTTTTGGTTTCTTTTTGCAGGTTCTTAATTTAGGACTCCAAATTTGGTAACTTCCTTCCTACCCTCTCTTTCTTTTTAGATTTTTATTTCCCTTCTTAGGGTTAGGTTTAGAATTTGATTAAGGGCTGTGAGTGTTTCATGCCCAAGTGGGCTCGTGACAACACTCGACGTCTTTTGACTGAAGGAGGATTAGTTGAGGGGTTAACTGTCCATCGTAGGATTAGACACCGCTCGAATTCCCCTGAGTTAATTGAGGATATGGCTGAAAATCAACCTCGTCTACCCCAACCTAGGGTAGAAGATGTCCAGGATGAGAATGAGGTGCATCAAGCACCCCCGCCTTGTACCTTACGAGATTACTTACAACCGGCGGGGGTGAGTACGCCCTCATGCATGGTTTTTCAGGAGAATGCAGGACATATGGATATCAAGCCAAGGGTGATCCAACTCCTTCCTAAATTTCATGGACTTGAGTCAGAGAATCCATATCTACATCTGAAAGAGTTCGATGAGATCATGACTACCCTATACTTTCCTAACGTGTCTGATGACACGGTTAGGTTAAAACTCTTTCCCTTTTCTTTGAAAGAGAAAGCCAAGACGTGGTTACATTCATTACGTCCTCAATCTATTGGCAGATGGAATGACATGACAAGAGAGTTCATTAAAAAGTTTTTTCCATATCATAAGACGAACACCCTTAGGAAGTCGATCATGAACTTCGCCCAAAGGGAAGATGAAACATTCTTCCAATGTTGGGAGCGGTTCAAAGATCTTGTCAGTTCATGCCCACAACATGGTTTTGAAACGTGGCGCATCACAAATTTTTTCTATGATGGACTGACATCTCCCATGCGCCAATTAGTTGAGACAATGTGTAATGGGGAGTTTATGAATAAAGGTGTCGATGAGGTGTGGGACTACTTTGATAAACTTGCTGAGAACACACAAACATGGGACATCTCCCCTAGACCGAGTACTATGCCTAGGCCGACTCATTCCAAAGAAAAAGGTGGAATGTACCTCCTGAAAGAGGATGATGATATTAACGCCAAGGTAGCCAATCTCACTCGAAAACTCGAGGCCATGGAATTAAAGAAGGATAAGGCCAAGGAAATTGTTTGTAGTATTTGTGGTTGCAACATTCACACTACTGAGAATTGCCCAACTATATCTGCCTTTCAAGAGGTATTGAATGAGCAATCCAATGCTGTAAGCAATTACCAAAGACCTTTTAGTGGGCCCACCTCTAACACATACAATCCTGGCTGGAGGAACCATCCAAACTTCAGTTGGAGGAATGGACAAACCGCTACACCTCAAGTTTCCTAAATCAAAATCCAACTCAAGAGAAACCCCAAGAGGATCCGGTTCTGAAACATTTTCAAAAGCAAGAGCTTTTCAATCAGGGTATGCTACAGGCCTTTCAAGACCTTACAAAAGCAATATAAGGACTTAAGGCTGAAAATGCGATTGGGAACAAGGGGAGCTTCCCAGCTCAACCTCTTCCCAATCCTAAATCGCAATATGAAATTAGCGACCCAAGCTCTTCAAATCAGATGGAGCAAGCTAAATCCATCACCACTCTTAGGAGTGGAAAAATCATTGACAAAACCATTCCGGTTAGGGCTGAAAAGTCTAAGGACCCGGAAGTGGATAAAGAAGATGGATCTAGCCATGCCCCACCAGAGTTAGAACCGGAACCTCAAGGAAAGCCAGTTGCTCCATTTCCCCAACGGTTGGTTGCACCAAAACCTCTCTCTAACTCTCAGGATATTCTAGAGGTGTTGAAACAAGTGAAGGTCAACATACCTTTACTTGATGCCGTGAAACAAATACCTTCCTATGCCAAATTCTTGAAAGACTTATGTACGACCAAAAGACGGCAAAATATTCAAAAGAAAGTCTTCCTGACTGAGAAAGTGAGTGCCATCCTAAAACAAGATGTGCCGCAAAAATTCAAAGACCCCGGTAGCCCAACCATATCATGTGTAATTGGGGACTATCGAATTGATCACGCACTTCTTGACTTAGGAGCGAGCGTTAATCTTATTCCCTACTCGGTATACAAACAGTTGGGTTTAGGTGAATTAAAACCCACCTTAACTACACTACAACTTGCTGATCGCTCTGTTCGTGTACCAAGAGGAATAATTGAGGATGTGTTGGTCCAGGTTGATCAATTTTACTACCCAGTAGATTTCATCATCCTGGATACCGAACCCATCAACAATACAAGCACTCAGATTCCTGTCATTCTTGGTCGCCCATTCCTTGCCACTTCAAACGCAATTATCAATTGCAGGAATGGTGTCATGAGTATGTCTTTCGGGAATATGACATTAGAAATGAATATCTTTTTCAACACTGGCAGACGGGTAGAGGAAGATGATGATATCCACGATATTAACATGATCGATACTTTCGTGGAAGATAGGATACCCATTACCTTATCCTCTGATCCTCTAGAGACGTGCCTGGCCCACTCCCATGAGTTTGATGATGACATAATTAGGGAGACGTGTGCCAGGCTTGATGCGGTACCGGTACTTGAAGTTAACCGGTGGAGGCCTCAATTTGAAAAGTTACCCCACACTGATGAAGTGCCTCTATCGTCTAACCTCAAGCCACCGAAGCTTGACCTAAAACCTTTGCCCTCTGATTTAAAATATGCATACTTAGGTCAAGATGAGACATACCCGGTGGTGATTTCTGCCCACCTTGAGAAAGAACAAGAGAGTATGCTTATATCTACTCTCCTGGAGCATAAGGGAGCCCTTGGATGGACAATCGCGGACCTCAAGGGAATCGACCCCTCGATTTGTACTCACCGCATATATCTTGAGGATAATGCGAAGACAGCTCGGCAACCACAACGTAGACTAAATCCAAACATGAAGGAAGTGGTTAAGGCCGAGGTTCTTAAACTATTGGATGTGGGTATCATATACCCTATATCCGATAGTCAATGGGTGAGTCCAACTCAGGTGGTTCCTAAGAAGTCCGGGATCACCATCGTAGCCAATGCCAATAATGAACTCGTGCCGACTAGAGTCACTACTGGTTGGAGGATGTGCATTGACTACAGGAAATTAAATACCGTCACGAGGAAGACCACTTTCCTTTGCCCTTCATTGATCAGATCTTGGAAAGGTTAGCTGGTCATTCCTATTACTGTTTCCTTGACGGGTATTCGGGCTATAATCAATCATAGAGATCGCCCCTGAAGACAAGAAAAGACTACGTTTACATGTCCTTACGGCACATTTGCTTACCGAAGGATGCCGTTTGGACTATGTAATGCTCCTGCCACCTTCCAGCGATGTATGATGAGCATATTTTCTGACATGGTGGGGCAATATTTAGAGGTCTTCATGGACGATTTCTCTGTCTTCGGTCCATCTTTCAGCGAGTGCTTGGAAAGTCTTAAATGTGTGCTGAAAAGATGTGAAGAAAAGAACTTGGTACTTAATTGGGAGAAGTGCCATTTCATGGTTCAGAAGGGAATTGTCCTTGGACACATTATTTCATCCAAAGAATCGAGGTGGATAAGGCAAAGATCGATCTTATCTCTAACCTACCTCCACCCAAGAACATAAGGGACGTGCGATCCTTCTTAGGACACGCCGGGTTTTACAGAAGATTCATAAAGGACTTTAGTCTCATCTCTCGTCCTCTATGTAATCTACTTCAAAAGGATGCACCATACGAGTGGACTGAACCATGTCAGGAAGCTTTCACTAAGCTCAAGGTATATTGACTGGTGCACCCATCATACAGCCACCTGACTGGAGCATTCCTTTTGAACTTATGTGCGACGCGTCTGATTATGCTCTTGGGGCAGTTCTAGGCCAGAGAAAAGATAAGAAACCCTACGTTATTCATTACGCAAGTAAGACTCTAAATCCTGCCCAAGTGAACTACTCACTACGGAAAAGGAACTCTTAGCCGTAGTGTTCGCCTTGGACAAATTTAGGTCCTACTTGATTGGATCCAAGATCATTATTTACACTGATCACGCATCGCTTAAGTATCTTCTATCTAAGAATGATGCTAAGCCCCGCCTGATAAGATGGATCCTCCTACTCCAGGAATTTGACCTAGAAATAAAAGATAAAAAGGGAGTAGAGAACGTAGTGGCTGACCATCTTTCTCGCCTTAATCCCTCTGATTCCTTTGAGACAACACAGATTAATGACATGTTCCCTGATGAACAATTGTTCAGAGTCTCTCATTCACCTTGGTTCACTGATATCGCCAATTATCTTGCCACAGGTTCCATACCGACACATTGGACTGCGCAAGATAAGAAGAAATTCTTCACCGAGGTGCGCAAATTCTTCTGGGATGATCCATACTTGTTTAAATATTGCCCAGAACAAATCTCGAGGAGATGTGTGCCGGACGATGAGCATCAGAGTGTCATCTCCTTCTGTCACTCACAGGCCTGTGGTGGTCACTTTTCTGCAAAAAAGACCACGGCCAAAATTCTGCAGTGCGGCTTCTATTGGCCCACTATGTTCAGGGACACTCATGAGTTTTGCAAAGCTTGTAAGCGTTGTCAGAAATTGGGAGCATTGTCCCGTCGAAATATGATGCCCTTGAATCCCATTCTTATCATAGAGGCATTTGATTGCTGGGGCATCGATTTCATGGGGCCATTCCCCCAATCTTTTAGGAATTTATATTTTTGCTTGCCGTAGACTATGTCACTAAATGGGTCGAAGCGATTCCGTGTCGAACCAATGACCATCGCACGGTCATTAAATTCCTGAAAGAAAACATCCTTTCCCGATTCGGAACGCCTCGAGCCATTATTAGTGATGGGGGCTCACACTTTTATAATAGACCACTTGAGAGTTTAATGAAGAAATACGGTATCTCTCATAAGGTGAGCACCCCATACCACCCACAGACAAGTGGGCAAGTTGAGATTTCCAATAGGGAGATCAAACACATTTTGGAGAAAACGGTTAACCCTGACCGTAAGGATTGGTCAATTCGATTGACCGATGCCTTATGGGCATACCGTACTGCTTTTAAAACCCCTATTGGAATGTCTCCCTTTAGACTCGTCTATGGGAAGGCTTGCCACTTGCCTGTGAAGTTGGTACATAGAGCTTACTGGGCGATCAAAAATCTAAATTTCAATCTGAACAATGCTGGCTCGCTACGCAAACTTCAATTAAATGAACTCGAAGAAATCCGGAACGACGCGTACGAGAACTCGAGAATTTACAAGGACAGGATGAAGGCGTTTCATGACCAACACATTCTACGAAAATCATTCACGCCAGGTCAGAAAGTCCTTTTGTATAATCTCGATTACATCTCTTTCCGGGTAAGCTTCGATCTCGTTGGACCGGCCCTTACATTGTCGTTACTGCATATCCTCATGGGGCTGTCGAGATAAGAGACCCCGACAATGGCAAGGAGTTTAAAGTAAATGGACATCGCTTAAAGCCATTTGTCGAGAAATTTGATTCAGAGGACATGTCCATGCCTCTGACTGATCCTGTTTACCAGGAATGATCTCCTAGTCTGATGGAGGTATAGGTAGGTTTATTGCTTTCATAGGATTAGGGTAGTTGCTTTGGTCTGGCTGAAGACATTAAACTTAGCGCTCCTGGGAGGCAACCCAGCTTTTCCATTCATTTCATTTTCCTAGTTAGATAGTTCAATGTTTGTGGCTAACATTACTGCAAACCCTCACGAGACTACAACTCGTCCACTAGGGGCAACCTAGGGGTTTAAAGGCTTGTTGCATACGCTAAATGCAATCGAGAGCACCTGCGAAAGTGGTATAGGTAGGAGTTTATTTTTGTTATTTGTGTTTTACTTTCGATTGGTTTCACTCTTGTGCTGACCTGCTCTCATGTTGAGTTCTCTACGGAAAAATCTCTCTCGATTTGTTTCTCAGGTACTATCTTCCCATCACTTCTCATTTACTTTCATTGTCCCATGTGCATTGCATGCAAACATCTTTTACATTGAGGACAATGTAGATTTTAGGTTGGGGGTGGGAGATTAGGTTTCCTAATCAGTGTTTTCTTGGTCTTGAGCAAAAATTGTGAAAATTTTAATTTTTCTGGAATTTCTGTGAATTCGATGTGATTTTGACAACGATTGGATTTAGAATTACAAGATAAGTGATGTTAGTAATTTATGACTCTTGGATTCCGTTAGTTGTTAGATTTCACAGTTGAGTTCGAATTATCAATTCATGATTAGAAACTTTAAAACATTGATGGAGTCATGATTTCACATATCACATCTCTCTTATGCATTGAGGTTTCAGTTCAATATGGAAGGATTGACTTGGTGATCAGTAAGCATGAAAGGAACCAACCTGGGAATTTGTTCATCATGTTCAATAGAAGAATGAAAGAAAATGAGAAAACCCAGCTACAAGATAGCTGCCTGCGGAAAGGGTTGGGCGAATGGACTTCACCATGGGTTTGCTCCCCATAGGTGTAGAGTTGATTCCCCATGGTTGTCTTTGTTAAAAAAAAAAAAAAATAAAAAAATTGTAGAAAATACAAGATTTCTGGGCGATTGATCTTCACCATAGGTTTGCTCCTTATAGGTGAGGATTTGATTCCTTTCATTAGCATTAATTTTGATGGAAAAATCAGGGGTGGAATGTTGATCTATGAGGCAGGTTTTGGTTTAGGTTTGGATTGTTATGAGTGTTCTTATTTATTACCAAAGATATCATGAAAAAAAAAAAAAAAAGTAAATCCTAATGTTGATAAGCTGAGATCACACTATACACTCATGGAACTTAAATGTGTAGAATTATTCTGGTAATGGATTAATATTTGAACTTGATTATGAAGTCTACCATGCGCTTACCTCCAGGAGAAATTTATGCCCAACATTCATGAATCTTAGATTTCTCATATCTAAATCGTTCTTCAAAAATATCACTCGGTTTCATAGAAATTACCCTGTAATTCTCAACTTATTCTTCGCATATTTTGTCGGGACTAGCAAAATGCTAGTTGGGGGTTATGTTGAGGGTCAAATATTGCATATTAGACCCCAGTTATTACCGGATTTATGAACATGTCACCGTTTAAAAGCCTAATTTAATTGTGTTTGTGATGCAAGGTATATTTGCAAGTGTGGACTACAAAAGGTGCTAAAAGTGTGTACTTGATGCTCTGAAATCACCACTGCAAGGGACGGACTCCAGAGGACCAAAATTGATGGATTTGCACGCTAGAGATCAGAGGAAATCAAGCTGTTCGCATTTAACGGGCCCGAAAACCAACCAGAATGCAAGATCACAGGGTTCCCACCATCTGACAGACTCAAAACTTCATACATAACCTCAGGACCATGAATTAACCGTACACGTCAATTTTCAACATTAACACCTGTGGAAGTGGGCCAACAGTCAAATCAGCCCACTAATCATCAATTTGGGGCCCACCTGATATCTGGAACTGCCTCAACTTTGGTATTGATGGTTAGAATTACATGAGAAAGAGGATGGATGGTGTGGATTTCTCGTAAACATCACGCTGGGCCGTATGTACAGCGTGTGTACAAAGAGTACACACGCACCAGCGCCGCACCAGATCAGCGTAACGCGGTCAGCAGCGCTGACCGCGTCGATTTCTCAAAAACGGCAACTGCCGTTTACGATCAGCGTAAAAACGGACGCTGTCCGTTTTTTGCCAAGGTTGTGGACCCCACCCATCATCCGTACGGATGATCCAAGCCATCCATTTTGTAGAGGGCCATGAACACTACAAAACCTTGCTGACCTTTGGCACCCATGCATACACACGTGCGAAATACAGAGGACATAAGCGGGCTGTCTCGCGACGTTCAAAAATAGTTAGCGTGATTTTTTTCTCTTGGACGCATCAAATGACAATAAAAACCGTCCATCCTTGGCCGGTTTTCTGTCCCGCATCTAATGGACGGCGTGGATTCCTCCGTCAAATTCAGTAATGGGCCCCACCAATCTCAGCAGAAAACAGAATTTTCTGCTTTTGAAACAGCGTTAACGCTGTCTGGTTCCGGTTCGAAATTGTGGGCCCCATCCATCGTCCAAACGGACAATCCAGACCGTTCATTCATTCTCTAAGGCGGCCACAATCCACGCCTAGGTGGCGAAAATTCAGAAGACAGCGAAGATTAGTTTTAACCGTTCAAACAACGGTTGAACGGTAGAACGTGAAATCAAGTGGGCCGCGTCAGAAGCAATCCAAAACCCACAATTTCTTACTGAATTGGCGAGACGAAGCGAATGGAAGGAGTGGATTTCCCAGAAACTTTCGGCAGGAGGCCCACCAAGCATCGCAAAATCAGAGGTTTACGTCTCTGTTACGCGCAGTCCGCAAGAACTGTCCGATCTGGAAACGTAGTGGGCCACCGTCCGTGATCGGATTGATAATCCAAACCGTTCAATGTGTAGCTCGTCGAAAAGATTCCTCAGGGACGTTGCGTTTTGGAAGGATATTAAGTAAAATGGTGCTGTTTTAGCAGGTTTTTGTGGGTGCGTATACAGGTTCTGCGCACGCCGTTTCTCTACTGCGGAAAGCTTCTCACCGATTCCAGCACTTTCCTCTTGTGCGTGAGAGCCATCCACCGACCAGAGCATGTTATAAAGGAGAGAGAGAAGGAGAAGGGAGGCATTCCACGCTGGAGAAAGGAGAGAGAGAGGGAGAAAGAGAGACAGGGAGAGAACTCTTCCTTGAGTTTCGTTTTCTGCTGTTTCTTTGCTGTTGAAGAGACTTAGCCAAACATGGTTGGCTAAACCCCTTAGCTAGGGCTAAGGGGTGAAGCTTGTAGCTTGATGGGTCTGTTTTTATGGTGATGATTCATATTAGACTGAATTTTTGATTGATTGCAGCTAGATCAATGGGAATACTTCTGGTTTTTAATGATTTTTTGTGACTAATATTATACATTAGATCTGTGATGGCTTGAGTTTTCCTTTTGCTTAATTCTGATTATGGGTTGGGAAGCCCTGTTGTTCACCATCGTCTCCTAGGCATGGTTGGATGACGAAACTCTTCCTGACGTTCATACATCATACAGATCGGTTGTGGATTGATTGAACTCTGTTGTTGGCTTTGTCTCATAGGCATGGTTTTGTGATGGAATACATTCTGATTTATAACCGTCTGATCTATTGAAACTGCATTAACCAAGGTTCAATCTTGATATCTTTTACCATAGAATTCCCTGATCTCTACAAGTGGATCCCCTGAATCCCTAGTTCCCTACCTTTTGAATCCTACATATTTTAGTTTACTAGTCCACCATTATTCCTAAAATTCACCCGATTTATATTTTATCTTAGCCTATTCTAGATCTGGTTATTTTCAGATAACGTACAGGTTTCAATCCCTGTGGATTCGACCTCGGTCTTACCGAGTTTTTACTACATCACAACCCTATACTTGGGGAGTGAACAGCTCGTCATCTTAGCGTAGGACTATTTTATACTCAAGGTCACTACAGAAAGGCTCGTCACCTTGAGCGTAGGCCGACAGTTCGAATACAGTGTCCCATACCACCATATTCAGCTCACGAGTTTAGGTTGCTCACTGGTCACTACGGGGAGGCACATCACCCCCATCGTAGGCCGACAGCTCCACCACTGTGTCCCATACCACTATGCCCAGCTCATGAGTCTTCCCGGATCATGGTACCAAGTTGAAACGGCTTTTCATTGGTAAATAGTATCTTAGATTCAAGCAGTAGCGTCTATACATGGTAAACAAACAATAGGCCAATCGGGTTATTCGACAAGCTTGACTGGTACTAGTGCATGTTGAATTAATTGACATGGAGTGCATACACACACTCTTCGTGTCCTAACCACTATCGATAATCCCGTATAACTCGGATTCACCGAACGTATCCGTTGTGGCGAAACTAGTTCGACCATTGATCGTAAACCGTTATCGATTGCTTGGACTACGTATTAGTCCCAATTATACTCAAACACAATATGCATTCATATGTGATAGTCAAAATAGCACGTGACAACCAATTCAAATATAAATCTCATTTGAGCATTTTAATAACACATAGTGAACATGTTGTCATACGTAGACATTTCATCCATAAAGCACGAAGAAGCGAGATAGGTTATAAGAAGGAAACTGTAACTATAGATAAGGTAATTGAGAATCCTATCTCAACACCCTCATTAAATACGTTTCAACAAGCATTTTCTCATTCAGACATTTTATCAAACACTTAGACTACACAATTAACATACATGTAATAAATTAGTTATAACATATATTATGGCAAACCCTTTCACAAAGGAGTTGTCACACATACAACAATCATGTATTTGCAAACAACAATCATGGCAAGCACAAATCCTAATTCCATATTCATTTAAACATTTCAACAAACACATGAAATGCACTATATTCAACATAGTTCATATATATGTGTAATACACGAAACCACCGCATCTAAGTATATGTGACAGCAATCAAGTCAGTCATAAATCATTAACTAACAATTGAAAGCCTTGAAAATCATAACCTAAACATTTATAGTCCGCACCTTTCACCGATACACCGATTACGAACTCAGTTCGTACACAACGCCTTTGTCTACGGCACAACGGCTACCTAAATCATGAAATAGGTTAGCTATTTCACCGTTTCCTCTATTCAAATTCCTAAAACAGATTAGGTTAGGATTTCTTATCGAAAAGCGGATTCGGATTCGACAGTGTAGTGACATGGGAGAGATAATTCGGCACGTGGAGTGGTGGGAATGAATCCCAGTAACTATCTCTCTCTCTCTCTCTCCAGTCTCTCTCTCTCTCTTCTCACACCTTTTCCTCCCCTTTTCTCTCTTCTCTCTACTAGGGTTTTAGGAAATTGGTATGGAATGAGAGAGGGGTGGGGTTTAGGGGTTTAAATAGGCCCAGAAGTAATGTTAATGGCCCCGGGCCATGGTATACTTAGGATATAGTCAAAAGAAGTCTGTTTCGGGCCAACGGAGATCATCTAGAGGTCCATTACCTACATACGGTCAGGGAAAAGTTCCCTGACAATGGATCTATGTCAGGTTAAGATTTTTGTCCAATTGGATTTGTTGGATCGACCGTGGAGGACCAGTTTCAGTTCAACGACTATCTTCACTCCATTAGGGCCACAAATACACTGACATGTGTAGGGAAATTTTTCTGATCCAAGGGTGTAGTTGGGTCAGAATCTGACGGTCAGAAATCTTAAATTTAGCCTGCAAGCGAATGACCCAAATCACTTAAGTTTGAGTTCATTTTCTAAGGATATTCGCGTTTCTTCACACACTTTACTCTCAGGGCTCTAGTTGTGCATTTCTGGACACTATTCGACTCGATTCCAGCGATGGTTGGTTGTCAAGCCCAGGAAGGCGGTCATAACTTTATAATTTCACAGTCATCAGACTTTCGACGCGCAGGTCCAGGTCCGATATAAAGTTTCAATGTGTTCCCGGGAACAACTGGGTTTTGAGACTGATCCTAGGTTTTTAGGTAATGTAGAGTTAGCGATTCTACTGGTTTTGGGTCTTGTAGTTTGTATAGAAAGTGGTTTAAGCTAATTCCACTGATTATTCAGTTTAACACAATTAATTTTCGTCTAATTTCTAAAGGATTCGGTCCTTAGTGATTTTTACCTGAGGTGATACTCGGGTCTTCGTACGGATTTTTCTGAGACGTTACAATTTAACCCCCCTTAAAGAAAATTTTCATCCCGAAATTAGTACCTTTTTGTACTCCTCGAGAATCTGAGGGTAATTCTTACGGACCTCGGCTTCTGTTTCCCAAGTAGCCTCTTCCTCAGTGGTGTGTGTGTCCACAGTACCTTCACAAGCGGGATAACTTCACTGCGCAACACCTGTTCCTTCCTGTCTAGAATACGCTTAGCCGCAGTACATAAGTAGCCTCTTCACTCAACTGTACCTACTCCCATTTGATAATGTAGGAAGGATCAGGAACGTATTTCTTCAGCATCGATAACGTGAAATACATTGTGCACGCCTGTGAGTGGTGTCGGCAAAGCAAGGCGGTACGCTACACACCCACTCGATCAAGAATCTGGAATGGACCAATAAATCATGGCATGAGCTTCCCCTTCTTGCCAAATCGAAGGACTCCCTTCATGGGGGAACTTTAAGAAATACATGGTCCCCGACCTCAAACTCTAGCGGTCACCATCTCGTATCAGTGTAACTCTTCTGTCTGCTCTGTGCTGTAAGAAGTCAATGCCTGATAATGTCATCTTCTCTAAGGTCGCCTGCACTAACTTTACGCCAATCAGACTCTTCTCGCCAACCTCTGCCCAGCAATGTGATGCTTTACACGGACTCCCATACAATGCTTCGTAGGGAGCTATGCTAATGCTCACCTGAAAGTTGTTGTTATAAGCGAAACTCAACATAGGAAAGACAGTTATCCAACTATCCTTGAAATCAAGTACACAAGCTCGCAACATTCCTCTAACACCTGATTTACCTGTTCCATCTGTCTATCCGTCTGTGGGTGGAACGCGGTACTGAACTTCAGTTTCACACTCATTATTTCCTGGATATGAGTCCAGAGATAGATTGAATTGCGTGTCTCAGTCCGATACAATCTCCATAGGCACTCCATACAGGCGTACTATCTCCTTGATGTATAGCCTGACCAAATCGTCTACTGAGTTTGAGACTCTAATCGGGAGGAAATGAGCCGATTTTTTCAATTAGTCCACAATCACCCAAATGGAGTCATGTCTCTTCCTCGTCTTCGTAACCCTAAGATGAAATCCATAGAAATGAAATCTCATTTCCGTTCAGCTATGGCATGGGCTGAAGTAAACCAGGAGGTCGGTGATGTTAGCCTTGACCTGCTGGCACGTGAGACAACGGGACACAAAGTCTGCTATGTGGGCCTTCATGTTGTCCCACCAGTACAAATGCTTCATGTCTCGGTACATCTTCGTACTGCCAGGATGCATTGCCATCCTCGAATGTGAGCGGCTTCTAAAACTTCCTTCCTCAAGTCATGGAGATTCGGGATGCATAGGCGGCCACGATACCTCAAACCTCCATCTAAGCCGACCATCCATTCGGAGTCTTCACTGTCGCTCACCTGCTCTCTCATCTTACCAATAGTTCATCATCCTTCTGAGCCGCAATGATCCTACCATCAATGAGCGGCTGCACATGAATGTGTGCAACGCTCTCGAACGGTTCCTCTACCATAAGCTTCTGCTTGAAGTCTCACATAAATTCTACCATGTTCCACTCGTCTATTATTAGTAGAGCTGCAAATGCTATCGTCTTCTTGCTACTCAATGCGTCTGCCACACGGTTGGCCTTGCTATGATGGTAGGAGACCTCGAACTTGAAGTCTTTCAAGGTTTCCATCCCTCACCGCTGCCTCATATTCAAGTCTCTCTGTGTGAATATGTATCTGAGACTCTTGTGGTCGTAAAAGAGATCGAACTCCTCTCCGTAGAGGTAATGTCTTGAGAGCTTCCTAAGTCTATTGAGCAATCCTTACAAATCTTGGTAACGTCTAAAAAGGTCCCTGTGGCGGTAAAGATTCTCACCCCCTTCGTAGGAGTTGTTTCCAATACTAGTTGCTTGATTGCTGCACATGATATTATAGAGATAGTGGACCCAGTGTCCACCAATAAGAAGACTAGTGTACCTTAACATGTGCTGTGACTTCGAAAGCCAATAGTGCTGTATTGTTGTCTCGGATGCCTCAGCTGTAAGTGCACACGAGCTTGTTGAGGTTGATTTGGCTGCGGTACCATAGGTCATTGAGGTGTCCTACTGCAAGGTACATTAGGCCTATAGAAAAGCTGTGCTGGTGGTACTAAACGTAGAAGTGGAGCTGATATGGCTTGTGGTAACTGACAGTTGATCTTCTGAGGCGGCGATAAGCTGTTGTCCCTCATCTTGGTGAAGTAGTAGGTATCTGTTATGGCCTAACCTCTTACAATAGGTGCACCATAGATCTGATCGCCTCGATTAGGCTGGTGGAGTCGTAAGTCTGCAAGGCGAATCTGCACGGGGCCTCTTGCTGAGAATGGTCTGCTCAGTAAATCTGGTGGAGGCATAAGACCCATGGGTACCTTGTATAGGATAACCTGTCCCCATCCTTCTCAACTCATAGGGACATGTTCACTAACTAAGCATAATTGGGTATGCTAACGCAACACATCTTCGTGTGGATATCGGGCCGCAGACCATCAGAGAAACGCCGCATCTTCATCGACTCATTTGATAGATCAAAGGAGCGTATCTGGCCAGCTCCGTAAACCTATTCTCATACTCAGCAACTGTCATCCCTCCCTGTCGGAGGTGAAGGAACACCCTCCTCGTTGCGGTAGGTGAGGGGAAAATACTTTCCGTGGAAGCAGTCTCTCAAAGCATCCCATGTCCACATATAACCACGAGTAACTGTCCGTAGGACGCTGTCCCACCAGAGATTGGCTTCCTTCTCGAACATGTACGTGATTAACTCAACCTGCTCTGCCTCAGTGCAATGTAGCGGCTTTAGCACCTTAGAGATGCGGTCAAGCCAATATTCGACCTCCTCGGGTATGCGAGTATCCGTAAAAGTGGGAGGTCGAAAGTGCTGAAATCGCTCAAATAAGCCGCTGACATTCATGTGTCCAGCAAGGTGCACAAGTGGTGCAGGCAGAACCACATTCATGTTCTGGGCAAGGGCCCTAGCGATGGTGTCCAATCTGCTGCTGCTGCTGCATAAGGAGCATCATATGCTCCAGCCTATCAGGAGGAGAAGCTGCCTAAGGCATGTGTGGCGTCGAGGTAGACGCACGGTTCTGCTTGGGAACCGGTGGTACAAAAGGTTTGGCCCATTAGTGGGGCCAGTGCCGTTTGTGAATTTGGCATCGTGTCACTGTCAGGGCCCAAGCTGGGGTCCATGTGGTTATAGCTTAGGGGAGGTGCCCCTCAACGATCCGCCAAGTGCTAGATGTGTAGTGTTCCGGGTAGCTTTCGGAGGCATTCCCTATACACACACATAGGGTGTAACACGTGTTAGATTAGCATAGCAATACTTAGCTTGTCATGCATTCTACGCATTCCATAACAAAAGAAGCTTCATGATTTCATTTAATCAAAATTGTCACAATACATGAGGTAGTCTTACATGGATCATGATGGAAGATGCATGTGAGCTAATTTAAACAAAGCTTTAACACTAAACATACTAACAACTCTACCATACTACTAAGCCTATCAAGGCTAAAACATAAAAGCAAGAAAAATAAGGAAAAACCCAAAGACGACACAACATAGGACTAGTCATTCGAATCTAGTGATGGTGGAGGAGTGCCCTTGTCCTGCATACAACATAGGAGAACCTTCAAGGTGCGAGACACCTTCTTAAATTTTTACTTGGCCCGGTCTCTTTGACCTCTTGTCGTAGGGCGACTTGGCCTTCCTCAATCTGAGCCAAGCGGGCTTCTAAAGCAGCCAGATCATGATGGCGCTCATATGTAGTAGGAGGAGAACCCTCATCAGAGTCTTGGGCCTCCTCTTCTTCCTCTTCATGCTCTTCCCTTTCATTGCTTCCTTCCCCACCTTCCTCATCGTCGCTTCCCTCTTCCTCTTTACTTTCTTCCTCTATCTCATCACCATATTCATCACGACGGGCTTGGCGTGGTCATGGCCCAATACCCATGTTGTTGAGTATAGAGTCATTGATAAAGTGAAGTGGCACAAGCTTCGTGTCAAGTCGGTAGCCGAACTCACGAGCAAGCTTGCATGAGTCTGCAAAAGGGGAGTGAAAGATCTGTCCTAATAAAGCGTGCGGTCTGGACTATCTGTAGCAGGATGAATGTAAGCAGGCATAGCCTGTCTCCCTACCCCGCTCTGTACAGAAAGTCCACCATCAACAGCGTGCATTCCGTGTGATTGCTCCACCTGGGATACATATTGTATGTGAATATGTGGTGGAGTAGGCGGAAGTCAGGAGTCATCTTTGTTGCTGGGAGGCAGTTGCCTCGACTCCAATGGATCAGTCGGCCGCAAAGAATTGTGTGCAGCGATCTCTTTCATGTGCACTCCTAAGGTTTTTCTCGCTAGCATGAACCTCACCGTGCTCCATTCCCATGATCTGAGTTATCACACCAACATCAATTGTGGCTTCCCGCCTTCCTACAGGAATAAGGAACTATAGAGGCCCAGTGATGGGTCCCGTATGTGAGCGTAGAAGGCTCGGACCGTGTTCTCAGTCGCACATGCCTTGCCCTCGAATATGGGACCCCACCCAGCGTCCACCAGGAGGTCCATCACTGGATAAAGCCCAAATAACTTCTCGTCCACGTGAGCTTCGTAGAGAACTCTACGACCCTGGAATCTACCATGTGCGATGCCTGGTTGTAGGGCTCTCTTGAGTGGAACTTGGGGATCAAGGTCCCGCTTCGTCCTCCGCTCTCGGGCAGCACTTGTACTTGCTTTGGCGCCTGATTTCTTCCTTGGACGAGTTGGGTAGCTAAGCCCAACTTCATTTGTGGAAGCCCTCTTCTTTCTCATGAGGGAAAAAATGTTAAGAGGGAGAAGATCGCAGCCACAAGTTCAAAAAGAGCCATAAAGCCAAGGGAGCTTGAAAGATGGAATGGGTTGGTGGATTTGGAGGTGTATGAGTCACAAAGATGGTTTGGTGTGCTCAAATAAGAGGGATTAAGGAGATAAGTGTTGTAGAAGATGGGTTTGAGAGAATCGTGGAGGTGGGTGTAAGAAAAGAGAAGATGAGATTGGAGGGGGGATTTGAGAGAGAAAAATGAGATTTTTAGAAGTTTGCAGAGCTTGGAGGGGTGGGAATGGAAGAAATGAAGCAAATGGGAAAGATATAAGGGGTCTCACACAATTTCGTGGGCCCCACACATGTGTACACTGATCGGCCCACCCGCCCGCTGCGACCTGACCAGCTCGCTGACCGTGGACCACGATGCATCGCGGTAGGGGCAATGCCATCGCATTCCGCTAGACCTCTAGGTGATGGATTGGCCCCAGGGGTGATGGCATCCCCCTCCCGGGGTGCCAGAAATGTGCGGGACCCACCTCGGGTCTCATCATTTCATGTGTTTTAGGACCTCGAGCCGTTTGGTGCAGTTTTGGGTTCCATCTCGCGTATATTCATGCTTTCTGGGTTATTGAAGTGCGGAATACGCTGAATCATCGTCTACACTCATCGACTGATGGTCTAGAAAGGTGTTGGGATCATCTCACATGATCACAGATGCTTATGGGTCATATTTTATGGTCGGTTTTGCCTGTTGGTGAAACTGAAAATCCTACGATTGTTTCTACCTTTCACCGCTCCCTGCTAAATCAAAGTACATCAGTGTGTGTCGTGTTACCATAACCCAGATCCAGTTTAATCCAAATCATGATCTGATACCAACTTATAACGCCCCAAAAATTGAGGGTCAAGCAAAGCTCAACTCCCGAGATCCGTCACATCATTTATGCAACATAGATAATGATGATTATATGTTGTCTGTGTTAGTGCATTAAACATGATTGAGATTATACTAACTTAACATATTATACTCCAGAGATGATTAAATTTAGCAAGCGGAAGACTATGATAGATATATAAAGTGTATAAGTGGTTATAAATTCCCAGAGTATGATCATGTCACCAGGCTGAATATATACTTGTTTGTTCCAAAATATACAAAATGACAAAATGTAATGTCCAACTAATTCGTATCCCTGTAATCCCGTCGATCAGTACATGGTCTACGTAGACTCGCCTGATAGCTGCATATAGGAGAATTCCTCCTCATCGTCGCAAAAGTCAAGGCTCCATCTCGTAAGCCTCGCCATCATCTGCAGCTAAAACAGAGTCTGGTTGGTGTTTTAAAACACCGTCCCCGAGTGGAAGTGAGTGATCAACTCAGTGGAGCTATAAGGTAAAGGTTAACATGTTATCAATTCAGTCAAGCAGTAATGATAAAACGGTACAACAGTTATGTCCTAAGTAATCTTGTTAATGGAGAAATGATATGCTGTAATGATGTATGCCCTCGCCTGCACTCCCTCAGCGACATCATCTCATGATCGCGCATGACAAACTCCATAAATGTGTGCTTCCTTGCCAAAGCACATGCAATGCGGTGCATGATCGTGTTAGCCAAGTAATTATTTAGGTGTGTTCATACAGCAAATTCGGGAAGCTAAGGTACCTCCCTTTATATCATTTACCCAAAGGATGATCATATAGGGTCGTCAATCCTAGTTAATCACATATGATAGGCAAGTTATACGGCAACATCACCCTGATTTGAAAAGCAGTGGATAGGCAAGTTCAGGTCAATACGGAATGCTCGTCACCTTAGCGCAGACCTATTTTATACTCAAGGTCACTACGAAAAGGCTCGTCACCAAAGCGTAGGCCGACAGCTCGAATACAGTGTCTCATACCACAATATTCGGCTCACGAGTTTGGGTTGCTCACTGGTCACTACAGGGAGGCTCATCACCCCAGCGTAGGCCGACAGCTCGACCACGGTGTCCCATACCACTATTCCCAGCTCATGAGTCTTAGCGGATCATGGTACCAAGGTTAAAACGGGATTTTCATTGGTAAGTGGTACCTTAGAGATTCAAGCAGTAGCATCCATACATGGTAAATATACAATAGGCCAATCGGGTTACTCGACAAGCTCGACTAGTACAAGTGCACGTTCAATTAATCAACATAGAGGACATACACACTCCTCGTAGCCTAACCACTGTCGATAATCACCGTACAACTTGGATTCAACGAACGTATCCTTTGTGGCGAAACCAGTTTGACCACTGATCGTAAACCGTTACTGATTGCTTGGACTACGTATTAGTCTCAATCATACTCAAACACAATAGACATTCATACGTGATAGTCAATATATCATGTGACAATCAATTCAAATATAAATCTCATTTGAGCATTTTAACAAACACATAGTGAACATGTTGTCATACATAGGCATTTCATCCATAAAGCATGAAGAAGCGAGATAGGTTATAAGAAGGAATCTGTAACTATAAATAAGTTAATTGAGAATCCTATCTCGACACCCTCATTAAATACGTTTCAATAAGCATTTTCTCATTTAGACTTTTTATCAAACACTTAGACTACACATATCAACATACATGTAACAAATTAGTTATAACATATATTATGGCAAACCCTTTCACGAAGGAGTTGTCACACATACAACAATCATGTATTCTCAAACAACAATCATGGCAAGCACAAATCCTAATTCCATATTCATTTAAACATTTCAACAAACACATGGAATGCACTATATTCAACATAGTTCATATATATGTGTAATACACGGAAACCACCGCATCTAAGTACATGGGACAACAATCAAGTCAGTCATAAATCATTAACTGACATTGAAAGCCATGAAAACCATAACCTAAATGTTTATTGTTCGCACCTTTCGCCGATATGCCGATTAGGAACTCAGTTCGTACACTATGCCTTTGTCTACGACACAATGGCTACCTAAATTATGAAATAGGTTAGCTATTTCACCGTTTCCTCTATTCGGATTCCTAAAACTGATTAGGGTTAGGATTTCCTACCAAAAAATGGATTCGAATTCGACGGTGTAGCGACACGGGAGAGATGATTTGGCATGTGGAGTGGTGGGAATGAATCCCAGCAACTATCTCTCTCTCTCTCTCCTCCTCACTTTTTCCTCCTCTTTTCTCTCTTCTCTCTCCTAGGGTTTTGAGAAATTCGTATGGAATGAGAGAGGGGTGGGTTTAGGGCTTTAAATAGGCCCATAAGTGTTGTCAATGGCCCCAAGGCCATGATATCCTTAGGATATTGCCAAAAGACGTTTGTTTCGGGCCAACGGAGATCATCTGGAGGTCCGTTGCCTACATACGGTTTGGAAAAAGTTTCCTGACAATGGATCTATGTTAGGTTAAGATTTTAGTCCGATCGAATTTGTAGATCGACTGTGGACGACCAGTTTCAGTTGAACGGCTATCGTCACTCGATCAGGGCCATAAGTACACTGACATTTGTAGGGAAATTTCTCTGATCCAAGGGTGTAGTTAGTTTGAGTTCATTTTCTAAGGATATTCATGTTTCTCGCACACTTTACTTAAGGCTCTAGTTGTGCATTTCTGGACACTATTCGGGCTCAATTCCCACGATGGTTGTCAAGCCCGGTAAGGTGGTGATAACCTTATAGTTCGCAATCATCGGACTTTCGACGCGCGGTTCAGGTCCGATACGGAGTTTTAATGTGTTCCTAGGAACAACTGGGTTTTGAGACTGATCATAGGTTTTTAGGTAATGTAGAGTTAGCGATTCTACTGGTTTTGGGTCTTGTAGTTCGTATAGAAAGTAGTTCAAGCTAATTCCACTGATTATTCAATTTAGCACTTAATTAATTTTCTTCTAATTTCTAAAGTATTCGGTCCTTAGTGATTTCTACTTGAGGTGACACTCGGGTCTTCGTAAGGATTTTTCTGAGATGTTATAGAAGTAGTTGATGGATCTTAGCTTCAACTGCCTTACCACTTTCGTGGCACCCCTAACAAGGTCAAGGAGAATTCACAACCTTGAGTGTTGGGTCGCAATGTAATAATAATCTTGGTGAGACCGAGGTCGAATCCACAGGGACTATTCTTATACGTATTCTGAAAATAACTAGAACCGGAACTAGAAGAAGATCTAAACCTAAATCTGGAATAAAAGAGAGTAATTGTAAATAATGTTGATTTAAAATATCAATTGAATGGTGGGAATTAGGGTGCCAAGGATCCACTTGTAGCTATCAGGATGCTACCTAACTTGATTCAGGAATCACAATTGGAATTGGAGTCCTATCCTATCTAATTAGAAGATAAAATGATTAAATCAAATCTCTAAACTTTTCATTGATCTATCCATATATGAATGAGTATCGTGATGATTGAAAGGGATTCCATCACCCTTCCATGCCCAGGAGAAGATAGTGAACGACGGGATTTACTAATCTCACAATCTCAAAACAGGAAAAGAAGATATCTAAGGCTATCACAGCATCTATTGTAATTTAAGTCACAATAAATCATAGAAAACTGAAAATATTCCTTTAATATCAAACTAGAAATCAATGAGGTTCAAGAAAAATAAGAATCAAAGCAAGAAAATCAACCCAACACGCTACAAGCTTCACCTCTTAGCCCTATGTAGGATGTTTAGCCAACCATAGATATGATTAGATTTAAAACCCTAAAGAAAGCATTAAAAATAGAAAAGGAAAGAAGAAAAAATCTTGGGAGGCTGTTCCACCCTTTGGCTCTGCTTCTTAAAACCTAATTCATGTCTAGAACTCCTCAAAGAACCCATATTTATAGTCTTTGCTCGATCGTCTTTGAAAACTGTCTCAAATTTACACACTCTGCATAACGCGTTCGATCTCATCGGACAACCTTTGATGTCATCGAGTGTAACTTGAATGCGAAAGTCGTGCCTTTTCGCGCTACGTAACGCCTTTCACACTGCGTAACTCTTCATGTTATCTAACATACCTTCAATGTCATCAAACTTCTTCGAGTTATCGAAAATGTGTCTAAAGTGTTCCAGTGAGTTGCTTCAAAAGTCCGTAAAAATATCGATGTCATTGAACTGTCTTCGATGCCATCGAACAATCGAACATGACTTCAATGTCATTGAGAACTGTATCCAATTTTTCCAGCAACCAATTCAATTTTCATGTACGTCTTCGATGTCATCTACCCGTGTTTGATGTCATCGAACACTGGTTTCGATGTCATCGAACAGCAGTCGATGACATTGATAGTGAAGTTCAGATTGTGTGAATTTCTGCACTTTGACTTTCGACTTCCTTCTTTCTCCACTTAGTTTCCTTGAATCTTGGGGTCTTGAAATCTTCAATCTTGGTCTCCTAAGATCCATCCCTTGCATTGGTGATCATTGAGCATCAAATCAATGCTTTTAACATTCTTTTCAATCCAAGCTCTCAGATTCACCTTGCAATACAAACATATATAAAATATACCCATTAAGCAATATCATGTTCATAAAAGCAAGAAATAAACAGGGGAAATATGTAATATTTGACACTCAACACACCCTCCAACCAGCATTTTGTTAGACCCGAGCAAAACATGAGGTGACATATAAATTGCGGTAATGACCGCTTTAATAGAAGTGAGAATACGCCAATATGTCCTAGAGGGGGGTGAATAGGACTTTTTAAAATTTTATGATGATTTAAAGCCTATCAACCCTACCCTGAACTAATATGCAAATAACAAGATTTCTTCATTGTAACTCTAAAGGCTTCCAAGCCAAATAGAGGATCCAATCATAAGACTATTCAAAACATAAACAAGAAGTATAACATAGTTCATGATGGATGTGACTGTGTGTGAGATGTGATTCTAATTAGTTTTAGGTAATCATGTAATCATGCATTATGAGTTCAGAGAAATCACACAAGTAGTAAAAGTAAATAGCAATCCCAAACATAGTCATTTTTATAGTGGTTCGACTACGTGTCTACTCCACTTCCGGCGGACGCACTCAACCCTTGAGTGTACCGGATCTCACTAACGGAGGTTTCAAATCAAGTTCACCTCAAACCAGTACAACCTACACAAGGCTGACTTTTGGACCTATACAAGTTACCTAACATGTCTCCACGAGACATAAGTTTATGCTCCACACAAGTGCAAGGGTCAACACACAACACCTAGATTTTAAGCCACAAAGGCCAAGGATCCACACAAGGAACCTAACAATTTATGCCCTTACAGGAGCAAAGGTCAACACACAACGCCTAGGTTTTAGACCACACAGGTCAAGGACCTCCATAAAGGACCTAAGTTTATGCTCTCCACAGAGTAAGGGTCAACACACAGCACCCCCACGTACTCTCCCATCGGATGCCTCCTATGAGGACTTGAAAGGGGTAAGAATCACCTGTGACCCAATCCTACACAAAGGAATGATCAACAGGGTTTCTGGACTCTAATGACTTACAGATAAGTAGATGAGCCCCATTTAGCACGTTGATGAAAATCTCCTCCTTTGATGATGAAGAATGTTCAGCTCCCTTAATCCGCAACACTTATGATGCTCCAATGTAAGGTGACGAGTTGGGTTAAGGTTATGTTGAAATCTTAATCTAATAAATGTTTTCCTATTTTAGAGACGGAGTGATTCCAAGCATCTATGCATTCAAGGTATCCCAGCTCAATGATTTGCCATTAAGGTGGTAGCTGGAGGATCCTTGAATGCAGAAGTTCATTCACCAATCCACTCTATTGAATATCAATGATGAGGGTGGATTGAGGAATGAACTCCCATGAGAGAAAAAGGCTTAGGGTGTAAGGCCCGTATCCTATTTCGTACTGTTCCATAGAATCCTGCGATCATTCCCGTCGAATTCCAGCAATCTGTGACCTATGATCGACGTTTGAACGCGACCCTAAGTCATATCCCATAGATCTGAATTGACTCAATCTGAGACTTATACCATTGCGACCACACCATCACCGTGGTTCAACACCACATCTTGCACACTGATCTGATACCTTGGCAAGAAGATGTGGGCCCACGTTTATTTTGAAGAAACATCACGCGTATGCAATCCTAAGAGAATCTCTACAACATGTCCCATCAATCAATCACTCAATCAATCAATCAATCACCTCATGTCAAGTATAAGAGCAACCCCAAAGTCAACTCTCTCTCACCCTCTCTCTTACACACCCATACATGTCAAGTACAACTATCACATCACATCCATCACTCACATCCATCACCTCTCTTATAACCACCCTTTCTCTCTCTCTTTCTCTTCACATTTTCCAAGCAAGAGAAGTGGTGGACATCCAAGCCATCCCAAGTGAGAAAAGTGTGTTTTGTGTGGCCCACTTCCTATTCCAAAATCCTTCATCCTAGCCCTTCAACTCTCATCACCTTCCATCAAAGTGAGACACAAGATGATCGGCGTTCCATCGAACTAAGAAGATCGAACGATGGGTGCTTCTAGAGGCCTAGATTTCATGTTTTTATGATGGGCCAAGTGAGGCCTACCGATTGATGGTATGAGTCTCACTTTGGACCCTATATGTGGCCAATGGCCCACCTTGATTCTCATTATCATTCCATGATGGGGCCATTCTCCATGGATCCCATCATGATGTTTACTTTCTATTTTAAAAAGGGGTCATCTAAACCTTCCATTTTGGTGAAGAAGGGATCTCCACCGTTGATTTTGATTTGGTGGGCCCACATGTATTGGGACCCACTCGATGTATGATTGAATGCATGGAAAGGGAGGGCCTATAGTGCCGGGGTCCCTCCTTCATCACATCTCTCTCTCTCTCTCTCTCTCTCTCTCTCTCTCTCTCTCCTTCCTTTATTTTGTGGCCCATATGATGAGTGAATGTGATATCTAGACCATCCATCAAATGGACCCCACGGCCGTCCAAGCCATGTAGGCCCTACCTTTTGGAGAGGGAAAACACAAATACCAGATTCATCTAGATCAAGGGGGCCACGTCTATGTGGGACCCACCTTGATTTAAATGCAGTTTGTCCAGAGTCCAGGGACGCTGGATGTGTAGGGAGTGTGAACGGACAGTGGGTTGTACTCACTGTAACAAAAAAAAATCAGTTTAATTCAAAGGTTTGGGGACGGGCCACTCCTACAGGCCCCACCTTGATGTATGGGTCCAATCCATGCCGTCCATTCCGTTCCCCGACTCATTTTAGGCATTGAGCCGAAAAATGAAGCCAATCCGATTATCTGAAAGGCCATAGTGTAGAAAACAGTGGTTTTTGCCGTTAAAACCCACTCTGACGTTTCTGTACACTGAAACATGTTGAATATTAGGCTCGTTTGGTCTATCTTGAGCAGTAAAAACTAATGGGTGGGGTGAATTTTGTGGATGCGGGCCCCACCTATGAAAAACTGGAGAAAAACTAGTTTTCAAAAAAATAAATAAATGAAACAAGTAGCAGACACTGTTGTTGGACGTTCAGAGGACGCGCAGCAACGTCCTATTACGCTATGGATGAGAGTGGGCAGGGACGTGGGTCCCATATGTGGGCCCCATCATGATGTGTGTTGAACATCCACACCATGCATTTGGTGGGCCCCTTTAGGTAGTGGGCCCCCTCTCAAAATCAGCCGCGTATGGGACTCAGGTGGCCCACACGGTAGTAAAAACAATGAGGACTGAACGTCTGCCATTGAAACCCCTTTTGGGTTGCAGAAGTTTTAAATCATTATGAAATGTGTTTTTCCTCTTCATCTGGGTCTGCGTGACCTTACCAACAGATTGGGTGGAAAATAGACGTTATGGTGGGCCCCACATGGGACCCACTGATGTATGTATTGTATTCACACCTTTCATCGGTGTGGACCCCCACCATAAGGCATGTGCTTTATCTATGCCGTCGATCCTTATGGGACCCATTGTGATGCATGTGTTGCATCCAAACCGTCCACCATTTGGTAAGCTTGTCTTAAGGCTTGAGGCTAAAAATAAGACAGATCTAGGATCAAGTGGACCACATTATAAAAAATAGTGGGTTTGAACGTCCACCATTAAACCATTGGGCTATAGGGTTGGACCATTATGATATTTATTTTTCCTCTAAATCCAGGTCTTTGTAACCTTATGAATAGACTGGATGGGAAATAAACCCTATGATGGGGCCCACTGAAATTTAATCGTGGAAATCATTATCACTACGGTTATATATATGGTCTAATTAATATTTTGATATGATTCATTTCTATATAATACTCTACATTGATTTCTAAAAATAGATGAGTTAGGCTCGGCCCATTCGATTCGACCCATTAGACTTGGCCCATTTGATTCAGCCCATTTGATTAGGCCCGATGTGATATATGAGCCCCGTTGTTGAGGCCCACCTGGATGTGATGTATGAGGCCCGTTGTTGAGGCCACCTTGATATACATGAGGCCCATGTGATGCGACCCATTTGATATATTTAAGCCCATGGGTCAAGGCCCAGTGGGATGTACTAAGGCCCATTGTAATGTGTGATTCTACCATGGTTTACGTAATGATGTTTATGACGGGCCGTGCCTTGGGAGCACTGATGGTTTTGTAAGTGCTATGGTCTCATGCTCCTTTGGTTGTCAAATTTTGTTGTGTCAAAACATCTATCTGTGTCTTGTGTTTGTATGGTGATTTATATGTATTCAAGACACTGCATAAACACTTCATGACATTGGATGTCTTTAAGAAATACAAAGTGTACTTCATCATCCTATCAATGTTTAAAGCTACAATGTTGAAGTTCAAGTCTCAAGAAACAACTTCAAGACTCAAGAAATGACTTCGAGACTCATAAGCAACGCATGAAGTAGTTTTTCACACTGATGAAGATCTCAAGATTAAAGCTACAACAAGTTCAAGATCTCAAGCTTGATATGGTTCAAATATCTACATTCGTTGAATGGTTGAAGTTCAATGTCCATACGACATGTTTCAGGTTTGACTGACCTTAGGTTGACCTTATAAGTAGGTCACTTTGGATACATAAATCAAATGTTTATTTTACATAAGTTTGGTCTATTCTACGACCAGTCCTAGCTCCTGTTCGACCAGTCCTAGCATTGGTTCGACTAGTCCAAGAAATTCCTCGACCAGTCCTAAGTTGTTGAAGATTTTCGGAATTTTTTGGTACACCTACGACCAGTCCTAGAGGTCCTTCGACCGGTCGTAGGAGTGTCTTCGACTCGTTCTCGACCAGTCGTAGGGCTACGACTCAAAGTCCAGCAAGCTAATCTATGGTCCTACGACCAGTCGTAGGTGACCCACGACCAGTCGTAGGATTCCCACGACCAGTCGTGGAACGACTTTCAAAGATCGTGCTCAATATTTCAAATATCCGTTAGAGCTACGACCAGTCGAAGGTTTCTAAGACCAGTCGTAGACGCGATTTTTGTCTCTATAAATTGAACACGAAATTCAGAGTTTTCACAATTCAACTCGATTCAATTCAAAAAACTTCAAGTGATCACTCTGAGATAAGTCTGTGTTTATTTTAAGCTACGTTGTGCTTATTTAATATTCCTTTTTGCTAGCTTATTTAATTTGATTTTGTTTCTGTATTCCAATCTTATTTGAAAAGAGGAATTACCTTATTCCTTCTTCTTGGAATCAAAATCAAATATAGCTATGCCCAACTAGTTAAAATCTAAAATCTATTAGAATTTAGAACCATATTAAAGTGAGTATTGGAAATTGAACTTTGACATTCAATCATCTACTCCGATTGGTTCTACCGGGCTGCTACGAAAAGGAAAAATCCAGGTATTTTACAATTCTGTAAAATTTCATTACTTTTGGTTTTGTTTGAGGTTAAGACAGAAAAATCTCATTGTATTGGTTATCTGAGGAGAGCCAGAAAACTCAGAAAAGAGGGGTTTTTAAATTGTGTAAGCCTGAGTGAAAAAGACACAATTGTAAAGGTTTTGGGTGAACCTGTGAAAACCTATTTGATAGTGAACGCTAATATCCCCTGTGTGAGGATATTAGGAGTGGAGTAGCATTCTGTGTGGCTGTTGAAAGACAGTTGGTGTACACACAAGCGAACCACTATAACTCTTTGTCTTGTGGATTGAATGCTTGCTTAATTTTCATATCTTTTATCATTCAATTGTGTGGAATGTACAAGTGGATGTGAATGTTGTAATTATTTACATTTCAAGCAAGTGTGAGGATTGTTGTAATAATTTAGATCTATATTTCTGCATTTAATTTCAATTCCTTGCTATTCATTTATTTCTATTAAAATTGAGTCCTTGATCCAAAAGATGTTCTAGAAATAAGGTTGTCCTACCATAAGCCCTTGTTTATTATGGTGTAAGGTTGTCCTTAGAACTGAATTTGTATCAATCTCTCAATACTTATTTATCAAGGTGATTTGATTTCAGCATTGTGAATTGATTTATAATTGTAAGGCTATTGGTTTACTTTATTTCTGCTGATTTTATTTTAATTTGGCATAGTCCTATTCACCCCCCCTCCCCCTCTAGGACATATAGCTTGGCCTTTTCAAGTGGTATCAGAGCCTAATAGCTCATTTTTGTTGCTTTTTATTTGGATTTATTTCCTGAGCTAACGATTTAAGCTATATAAAAAGATGTCAAATTTTAATAGCCTTTCAGTTACTAGGCCTCCACCCTTTGATGGCTCCAACTATGCCTATTGGAAAGCCAGAATGAGGATCTTCCTCAAATCAATGGATGAAAGTGTGTGGCAAGCCACAGTGACTGAATGGAATCCTCCTATCATGGAAGTAACTGGTGTTGATGGTTCAAAATCTATGAAAATTACACCGTATTTCCAATGGACCACACTTCAGAAAAATGAGAGTAGTGTAAATGCTAAAGCACTAAATGCAATTACTTGCGCATTATCACCGGATGAGTTCAAAAGAATCATATCCTGTGATACTGCAAAGCAAGCCTGAGATATATTAGAAATGACACACGAAGGTACATCAATTGTCAAGAAATCTAAAGTCCAACTCCTCACAACTAAATTTGAAGAAATTCATATGGAGGAAAATGAAATGTTTATGGACTTTTACACTAGATTGAATGACATTATAAACTCAATGTGAGGTCTTGGTGATAAGATCCCAGAAAGTAAAGTGTGTGCAAAAATACTATGCTCTCTTCCTGAATGGTTCAATTCTAAGGTAATCGCAATCCAGGAACTTCGTGATACGGATAATATGAGGGTAGAAGAATTAGTTGGTTCTTTACAAACCTATGAATTAAGTTTTAAAGCTCCTAAAGGTAAATCTATTGATTTGAAGTCGTCTAAAGGTATTACTCAAGAAAATTCAGATTCAGAAAATTTTGAAGATGATATGGCCCTTTTGGCTAAAAAGTTTTATAAGATTTTCAAAAGTAAGAAAAGAGTCGATTTTCAAAAGGCAAATGAAAAGAAACGTTCTAAACCTAAGTCTAAAACTTGAAAGTCTTTGAAAGATAGTCAATGTTACAACTGTCAAGAATATGGGCATTTAGCAAACAAATGTCCTAAAAAGGACAGATCCAATAGGAAGGGTATGTTGGCTACTTGGGATGAATCGTCTGATTCTGAAGCCTCTTCTAAATCAGAAAATTCAGAAACTGAGTCGGGCAGTGAACTTAAGGCCCTTATGACTCTAGCCAAGTTTACTTTTTCAGATCACGATGATTCAACAAGTGAAGAAAATTTGGATAGTGATCATGAAAATGATGAAGATCTTCAAGATGCTTACAACGCCTTATATAAGGAAAGTTGTAAAATTGCTGTCAAACTTAAACTTCAAAAAGAAAAGTTTTTTAAACTCAAAGAATGTTTTGAAACCCTTGTTTTAGAAAAATCCCAAATTTCAGATTGTTTGAAAAATCAAAGTGTGATCTGGAATTCAAAACCTCCCTGATTGAAAATTTGAAATCTGAAAATGAGAAACTTAAAAATGAAGTATCTTCTCTTCTGAGTTTGAAGGACACATGGAGATATGCCCAAGGTGATCCAAAATTAGAAAAATTATTATCCGGATCAAGAAAATGTGGTGATCGATCCGGGTTGGGCTATATGATAAAAACACGTCTCCTAAATAGAAGAATACTCCTTCCAATTTTGTGAAAGGAGAGACTTCTAACTCAAAAGGAAAAGGTACTAGTCAAGTTTTTTCTAAAAATACAAAACTTTTCAAAAACCCAAAAGCAGCTATATAAATTTCAAAAATCAGATTCGAAACCCACTAGCTGAAAAAATTGTTGATTTACTTAAGGAGCTATTAAAATCTAACTCAGTAGGTCACTCTTACAACTGTAAACAAAAGAAGACCAACTATTCTCCTAAACCAAAACAGTTCTGAAATGGGTTCCTAAGGTTGCCTGTTTGGTTGCTCACACTGCTTTCAAAGCTACAAGCCTTTCAAAATGGTACCTAGATAGTGGATGCTCCAGACATATGACAGGCGACAAGGCGCTATTCACCGATCTTAAAATATGACTGATGGGTCAGTCACATTTGGTAATGGTAGCAACTGCAAGATAATTGGCAAAGGTACGGTCCAACTCTATAACCTTCCCTTATTTAAAAATGTTTTATATGTTGAGGGTTTAAAACACAACCTGTTAAGCATATCTCAAATATGCGATAACAACCATAGTGTTAAATTTTCTAATCAAGGTTGTGAAATTATAAACGAAAAGGGTTCTGTAATATTAATTGGTAGCATAACTTTTGAAAACTGCTATATAGTAAGTGATGGTAGCTCATCTAAACAAACGTGCTACATGGTCCATACCGATGAGACAGAATTATGGCATAAACGCCTCGGACATGTACACTACCGAAATTTATACAGATTGAGCAAAGGAGAACTAATTAAAGGTCTACCTAAGATGCAAAAAGTAGACAAGATTTGTGGTGAATGCCAGTATGGTAAACAAACTAGGAGCTCTCACAAAAAGGTGAACTCCAATACCACCACAAGACCACTCGAGCTTCTCCACATGGATCTTATAGGACCAACAAGAACAGAAAGTCGAGGTGGCAAAAAATACATCTTAGTTATCGTAGATGATTATACAAGATACACTTGGGTTTCATTCTTGAGGGACAAATCAGAAACTCTTGAGGAAGTGAAAAAGATTATAAAACGTATTCAAACTGAAAAATGTTCTCAAGTCCACAAGATCTGTAGTGATCATGGATCCGAATTTGAAAATAGCGGTTTTGAGAAATTCTGTAGCGATCAGGGAATATCGCATGAATTCTCTGCACCTAAGACTCCTCAACAAAATGGAATTGTCGAGAGGAAAAATAGAGTGCTTCAAGAAATGGGAAATGTTATGTTAAATAGCATGAAGCTCCCTAGGAATCTCTGGGCTGAAGCAATGAATACTGCCTGCTACATTATTAACCGTGTTTATATTTGCAAATCTATTAATAAAACAGCTTATGAAATGTGGTTTGAGAAAAAGCCTTCTGTCAAATACTTTCGAGTTTTTGGCTGCAAGTGCTATATTTTGCATGACCGTGAAAATTTAGGAAAGTTCGACACCAAAAGTGATGAAGGGATCTTTTTAGGATATTCTTTAAACAGTCGTACATATCGTGTTCTGAACAACAGGACCGGTGTGATTCAAGAGTCAATAAATGTTGTGATTGACGATCATTTGAATACACCTGTCCCTAGTTCAGATAATGATGAAGTTCTTATACTTGAAAAACAAGAAACTTCATCAAGTGAAACTAATTCTGAATTAAGGACTGTTAAAGATCATCCAACTTCTCAAATACTTGGAAAGCCTCTCACTGGTGTGCGCACTCGTAGACAATTAGAGGACATATGTAACTACGTATGCTTTACATCCCAAATAGAACCGGTTAACGTGAAAGAAGCACTTTCTGATGAAAACTGGATAGTTGCAATGCAGGAAGAACTTAATCAGTTTGTCAGAAATGATGTCTGGTACCTTGTTCCTAGACCTATAAATAAACATATTATTAGAACAAAATGGATTTTCAAAAACAAATCTGATGAACTTGGAAATATTATTCGAAATAAAGCAAGGCTAGTTGTACAGGGGTATACACAAATTGAAGGTATTGACTATAATGAAACATTTGCCCCTGTAGCTCGTCTTGAATTAATCAGACTTTTTATTTCCATTGCTTGTTTTAGGAAGATTAAAATTTACCAAATGGATGTAAAAAGTGCCTTTTTGAATGGTTATTTACATGAAGAGGTATATGTTGAACAACCTACAGGGTTTGAAGATCCTAAATTTACTGATCATGTGTATCGTCTTAAGAAGGCTCTCTATGGTCTGAAACAAGCTCCCAAAGCATGGTACGAAAAACTGACTAAGTTTTTACTGAGTCATAATTTTCAGATGGGATGTGTTGATAAGACGCTCTTTGTTAAGAAACATAACGATGATATTCTAATGGTTCAAATATATGTTGACGATATTATTTATGGATCAACTGTACTAACATGACTGTTGAGTTTGCAGATTTAATGAAGTCTAAATTCAAAATGAGCATGGTTGGAGAATTAAATTATTTCCTAGGGTTGCAAGTAAAACAACAATCTGATGGAATTTTTATCTCTCAAACCAAATATGCTCTGAACTTAATTAAGAAATTTGGATTTGAGAATGGTAAAAATTTTGATACTCTTATAAGTACAACTTTGAGACTCTCAAAAGGCTCTGCAGGTAATGATGTGGATCCTAAATTGTATCGTAGTTTGATTGGAAGTTTGCTTTATTTGACTGCAAGTAGACCAGATATCGCTTTGAGTGTTGGTATTTGTGCTCGTTATTAGTCAAATCCTAAAGAATCTCACTTAACTGCTGTTAAGCGGATTATGCGATATGTCGCAAGTTCTGCTAAACTGGGTCTCTGGTATCCACATGAGACTAATGTTCAATTAGCCGGGTACTCAGATGCTGACTGGGCTAGAAACATTGATGATAGGAAACCAACCAGTGGTGGTTGTTTCTACATTGGAAATTGTCTTATTTCTTGGTTTAGCAAGAAGCAAAGTTCTATATCGCTATCAACAGCTGAGGTTGAATACATTGCTACTGGAAATGCATGTACTCAGCTTGTTTGGATGAAACGTATGTTAAGCGATTATGGAATTACACAGGATTCTATGATTTTGTTTTGTGATAATTCCAGTGCTATAAATATCTCAAAAAATCCAGTTCAGCATTCACGTACTAAGCATATTGACATTAGATTTCATTACATTGGTGAATTAGTGGAAGAAAAATTAATATATTTGGATTACATTCCAACCGAGACTCAACTTGTGGACATTTTCACTAAATCGCTCGACAAAAGCAGGTTTAATAAATTAAAGTTTGATCTCGGTATGTGCAATTTAAATTGAATTTGCATGCTTTGGTGTATCATAATGTACATATGTTTGATGTTTTATTTGCTTAAATTTGGAAATCGTTTGAAAAATTACAAATTTTAGTCGGTACTCGACCAGTCGTGAGTGTACACGACCGGTCGTGATACGACTGGTCGAACACATCCACGACCGGTCATGAAACTCGTGAATTCACTTTATTTTCGGGATTTGGCTTTTCTTCTTCATTTCCTTTTGTCTCTCCAACGAGCCTAGCCTCGACCAGTCGAACCCACCTTCATAATACTTCAAGGTTAGTGGTTCTTTTACAATTTTCTTGCAGATTCTTGTTATTGGTGTTTCAAATTTCACTCTTGTAGAATTTATTTGCTCTTTCATTGCAAGTTTGGGGTTTTCTCTTGAAAAATCTGTTCTATCAAAACCTCACTTCTTCTTTCTTGCATCTTATAGTTTCCTTGATTCCTCCTTTGAAAATGGATACTAGGGGTAAAAAGAAAACTACACGTGGTCCCTCTTCATCTAGATCAGCATCTATTACGCAACGTCATCTTCGCTCTCCCGAAAATGATCCTTCAGATGCACGGGATTTGCGTATGTGCAATATTATAGTTGAGCGTCCTATTAATGTTAATCACATTGCTTCCTTTGGTATCCTTCCTCTGTTGCAATCTGTGGGATGAGATAACATCTTACATTGGGGTGGAGCTGCACACCAGTCCATTGCCCAATCCATGTTTGCATGTATTTGTGATTCTTCTCTTGAGAATTTAACTTTTAAAATTGATACTCAAGAAGGCTTATTTTCAGTGGATCGACATTTGATAGCTCATCTTATGGAAATACCTGTCAATGATGAGGGCATTCCGATTCATATATTACATGACAAACTCTCAGAATCTGAACGACGAATGCTTACTAGAGATTTGTGTAATTTGGATGTTCACTGGACTCATAAAGGTCATGCACTTCCCTTAAGGTACTTGTTACCCAGACACAGAGTGCTTCACAGGATTTTCATCTCAAATCTATATCCGCGTTCTGGTAATAAAACCGAACTCACTGCATTCATGGTTCATGTTTTGCATTCTGTCATCTCTGGTGCGAAAATCTGTCTACCTTCGTTAATTTGTCACTCCATTATTTTGTCTCGTCACCATCCAGGTCATAGTGATATTCCCTTTGGTTATTTGATGACTATACTCGCCAATCATATGCTCGTGGCTATGCCTGTTAGAGAAAAACCCATCCATCATCTCCCTTTTAATAATTCCAATCTTAACAAGATGAATTTAGAATTGATTCCTGGCCAAGTGGATGCTGGTAACAGTGGTGCTGAAGCAGGAAATGCAGATCAAGCTGGTGATCTTCCTGGAGACGTAAATATGAATGATTTATTTGAAGAACTTGAGTCAGACTCGGCTGATGATCCTGACTTTCAGCCTTCTGATTTTGATGAGAGGTTGAATTCTCTTCAAGAACAGGTGGCTCAAATTCGTGTTACCCAAGACACTCAATTTTCTTATTTACGCAAATATATGAGGCGGGTTGCTAGGGGTTTACACAAAAGTGATCCATCTAATCCTGCTCCCTCTTCTGGTTCTGACTGACTTTTTATTTGGTCTGTAATAACTAATATTTTTCTTTGCTTTTAGTCTGAACTTTACTTGCTTACTGACTTTTTGTTGAATTATGCACTATGCTCTCTTGCATCTATATTCCATCTCCTATTTTCATTATCATTGCTGCCCTTCTTCCTTTGTCATTTTGTGTCAAAAACAAAAGGGGAGAAGTTTTGGGAGGCTTGGCTTTGGTTGGATTTAATGATTATGATGTGCTGCTATTACTCAGGGGGAGTTATGCTAGTTATTGCTTATGATGTCTATATAACTGGTGCATGATTCTCTATTTGAACCTGTTGTGCCTGTACTTCTCTTATTTCTATTGGAAGTATTATTATTTGGGTGTTTTGTCACAAATTTGACAAAGGGGGAGATTTTAAGTGCTATGGTCTCATGCTCCTTTGGTTGTCAAATTTTGTTGTGTCAAAACATCTATCTGTGTCTTGTGTTTGTATGGTGATTTATATGTATTCAAGACACTACATAAACACTTCATGACATTGGATGTCTTTAAGAAATACAAAGTGTACTTCATCATCCTATCAATGTTTAAAGCTACAATGTTGAAGTTCAAGTCTCAAGAAACAACTTCAAGACTCAAGAAATGACTTCGAGACTCATAAGCAACGCATGAAGTAGTTTTTCACACTGATGAAGATCTCAAGATTAAAGCTACAACAAGTTCAAGATCTCAAGCTTGATATGGTTCAAATATCTACATTCGTTGAATGGTTGAAGTTCAATGTCCATACGACATGTTTCAGGTTTGACTGACCTTAGGTTGACCTTATAAGTAGGTCACTTTGGATACATAAATCAAATGTTTATTTTACATAAGTTTGGTCTATTTTACGACCAGTCCTAGCATTGGTTCGACTAGTCCAAGAAATTCCTTGACCAGTCCTAAGTTGTTGAAGATTTTTGAAATTTTTTGGTACACCTACGACCAGTCCTAGAGGTCCTTCGACCGGTCGTAGGAGTGTCTTCGACTCGTTCTCGACCAGTCGTAGGGCTACGACTCAAAGTCCAGCAAGCTAATCTATGGTCCTACGACCAGTCGTAGAGAGCTACGACCAGTCGTAGGTGACCCACGACCAGTCGTAGGATTCCCACGACCAGTCGTGGAACGACTTTCAAAGATCGCGCTCAATATTTCAAATATCAGTTAGAGCTACGACCAGTCGAAGGTTTCTAAGACCAGTCGTAGACGCGATTTTTGTCTCTATAAATTGAACACAAAATTCAGAGTTTTCACAATTCAACTCGATTCAATTCAAGAAACTTCAAGTGATCACTCTGAGATAAGTCTGTGTTTATTTTAAGCTACATTGTGCTTATTTAATATTCCTTTTTGCTAGCTTATTGAATTTGATTTTGTTTCTGTATTCCAATTTTATTTAAAAAGAGGAATTACCTTATTCCTTCTTCTTGGAATCAAAATCAAATATAGCTACGCCCAACTAGTTAAAATCTAAAATCTATTAGAATTTAGAACCATATTAAAGTGAGTATTGGAAATTGAACTTTGACATTCAATCATCTACTCCGATTGGTTCTACCGGGCTGCTACGAAAAGGAAAAATCCAGGTATTTTATAATTCGGTAAAATTTCATTACTTTTGGTTTTGTTTGAGGTTAAGACAGAAAATCCTCATTGTATTGGTTATCTGAGGAGAGCCAGAAAACTCAGAAAAGAGGGGTTTTTGAATTGTGTAAGCCCGAGTGAAAAAGACACAATTGTAAAGGTTTTGGGTGAACCTGTGAAAACCTATTTGATAGTGAATGCTAATATCCCCTGTGTGAGGATATTAGGAGTGGAGTAGCATTCTGTGTGGCTGTTGAAAGACAGTTGGTGTACACACAGGCGAACCACTATAACTCTTTGTCTTGTGGATTGAATGCTTGCTTAATTTTCATATCTTTTATCATTCAATTGTGTGGAATGTACAAGTGGATGTGAATGTTGTAATTATTTACATTTCAAGCAAGTGTGGGGATTGTTGTAATAATTTAGATCTATATTTCTGCATTTAATTTCAATTCCTTGCTATTCATTTATTTCTATTAAAATTGAGTCCTTGATCCAAAAGATGTTCTAGAAATAAGGTTGTCCTACCATAAGCCCTTGTTTATTATGGTGTAAGGTTATCCTTAGAACTGAATTTGTATCAATCTCTCAATACTTATTTATCAAGGTGATTTGATTTCAGCATTGTGAATTGATTTATAATTGTAAGGCTATTGGTTTACTTTATTTTCACTGATTTTATTTTAATTTGGCATAGTCCTATTCACCCCCCCTTTAGGACATATAGCTTGGCCTTTTCAGGTTTAACATTCACATTGTAAGAATAATGTTGGTTAAATGTCCGCATTGTAACTCTCCCTAGGGCCCTTTGATAGGCCGATTCTGATTTGTCGAGGTCGATTCCGATTGTCAAGGCCGAGTATCGAGGCCGATTCCGATTGTCGAGGTCGAGTATCGAGGTTGATTCTGATTTGCCGAGGCCGATTCCGATTGTCGAGGCCAATTCTGATTTGTCGAGGTCAATTTCGATTGTCGAGGCCGAGTATCAAGGTCGATTCTGATTCGTCAAGGCTGATTGTATCGAGGCCGATTCTGATTGTCGAGGCTGAGTATCGAGGCTGATTCTGGTTTGTCGAGGCCGATTCTGATTGTCGAGGTCGATTCTGATTTGTCGAGGCTGATTGTCTCGAGGCCGATTCTAATTGTCGAGGCCTAGTATCGAGGCCGATTCTAATTTGTCGGGGCCGATTCTGATTGTCAAGGCCGAGTATCGAGGCCAATTCTGATTTGTCGAGGCCGATTTCGATTGTCGAGGCCGGTATCGAGGCCGATTCTGATTTGTCGAGGCCAATTGTATCAAGGTCGATTCTGATTATCGAGGCCGATTTTGATTTGTCAAGGCCGATTCTGATTTGTCGAGGCCGATTGTATCGAGGCCGATTCTGATTGTCGAGGCCGATTCTGATTTGTAGAGGCCGATTTCGATTGTCGAGGCTGAGTATCGAGGCCGATTGCATAGGCCGATTCCGATTTGTCGTGGCCAATTGTATAGGCTGATTCCGATTTGTCGAGGACGATTGTATAAGCCGATTTCGATTGTCGAGAACGATTCTGATTTGTCGAGGCCGATTCCGATTTGTCGAGGCCGATTGTATAGGCCAATTCCGATTGTCGAGGCTGATTCTGATTTGTCGAGGTCGATTCCGATTTGTTGAGGCCGATTGTATAGGCCGATTCCGATTGTCGAGGCCGAGTGTCGAGGCCAATTCCGAGTGTCGATTCCGATTGTTGAGGCCGACTTCGTCGAGGCTGATTTTGATTGCCAAGGCCGACTGTCGAGACCTTTATGATGTACATGCTACCCGTAGTTGAGGCCCATTGTGATATGTATTAGGCCCATGATGCATGGCCCATTTAATGTATTCAAGACCCATGTGTAGGGCCCACATGTCATGTATTTGAGGTCCATGGGCAAGGCTCATTGTGATATGTATTAGGCCCATGAACAAGGCCCACCTGTTGTGTATATGTGGCCCTTAAGTAAGGCCCATTGTGTTGTATATTAGGCCTTTGTGTGAGGTCATGAGCCCATTATATGTTTGGCTCTATGTGGCCATTCCTTGGGCCAATGCTGGTTAAATGTCCACATTGTCGAGGCTGATTGTTGATGCCGGTTATTGATACCGATTATGAGTATGTGACAACATAGTATCATGATACATGCCCATACGCATCACCTGCATGTTTATTGTGAGATGTGATTGACCCTTGTATATGCTATAATACAGATGGTTTATGAGACTCCCTGATAGGTAGAGTTATCTCACATGAGCGTACGATATAGTAGGATTAGTGCATGATTGGACTACATGACTCATGCATCTTGTATTGTGTGAATGTAATTACTGTATGCCCTAGCAACATCAAAGTTGTGACCTCCACAGGCATGTCGTGGATAGCCAGATGGGACACGAAAAATATTTGGTTCGAGCATCTGGGCACTTTGGATGTCCATGGGTGAAAGTCCCTAAACCTCCGAGGCCAAGAGATGCCCCAACGTCTAGACCGAGTGGATACATGAACGCCCGAGTGCCGAATACCAGTAGGTCACGTCTCCCACTATGTCGTGGTCTGTTGGGAGGGGGTGTGGCCTTATCCGCCCAAGTGAGGGGGCTATAAGCTAGGCTGATTTTGACTAGCTCGCAAATGGGTCCGCTATCGACGAGCCGGGTAGGTATTGACAGACTACTGGTCAGGCAGGTAGTGTGGTCTCTTCCACTAGCTGATCTATACGGCTAGGGAGGTGGCAGTCAGTGTGGAGTGTAATAGACCCCGGTAATGATCCCACAAAGGAACTGTACTGATATGTGGATTTGATATGAGGATTGGCATGATATTATGACACCCTGTTACTATTGCACATGTGGGCGGGCACACGTGGGCAGACGCTGATGTGGGCGAGTGTGATGTGGGCAGGGCTGAGGCCAGGACGAGCTACTAGTGGTTGGCAGGCTACTGAGCAGGAGTTGCATACTCATTCATTCATCCATTCACTATCCACTCGGGCTGGTGGTGCACAACTATTTATTATGTGCACCTTCGCAATGGCCAAGATTTCGGTTGGGGCATGCGACTAATTGTGTTTGACTATCCAAGTTTAGGTATGGGACTGGTTTGGATAGAATTCCCTTGTGATGGACCCCATAGCCTGCGATACTACGTACAATCATCCCGACTTCACACTCTAGCTTGGTCATTTCACTCGCACCGCATATTGCATATTTCGGCATTCGTGGGCTCATCAGGATTTGTGTACTACATTGCTTCCTCAGTATATGATATTAATTTATTATGTTCTTGCATCGCATGGCCTAGTTATGGTCGATGATATTATGGCTCGCCAGGATTTGCATATTGCACTACATCATCAGTATTTGATATTTGGCTTACTATGTCTCCGCAATGTATAGTCGATCTGCACTGCATATTCCAATGTCATATGATTCATGATCTTATCAGTATTTCCGCTTATTCTGATGATGTATGATTTATGGGCTTTATTGTATACTTGGCACTTACCTTACACACACTTTCACCACCCTCTAAGCTTTCTATAAGCTTATGCACGATAGATGCGTGCGGGTGGCGTTAGGTCACAGCAACGTTGAACTTGGAGCGTACGGCGGACTTCTGGAGCTTTGATTTTGATACACATGTATTTCCCTTTCATCATTGTATTCAAATGTTTATATTAGTGGATATGTGGTGATGTTGTTTTGTGATTTGGTTATGCTCCATTAAAAAAAAAAAATCACACTGAAAATCCTCCTTGTAGGATCCTAGGATCGGAATCTGGCACATAAGTGCCGGGAGGCGAGAATGGGGCACTAAAGAGGCTGTCGGCGCCGGATTTGGCGATCGGGAATTTTGTGAGCCCGTTTTCCAAGTTTGGGGCGTAACATAGGGTATGTGATCTGGATTAAACACTCAAAAGCTCTACCCATTTTCTCTGTAAACAACCTTAGGCAAGCTCTCATTAAATAGGCAAAAAGTTCAAACAGAAATAAAACAGTCATATTTTTCATAGAGTTCGATATCATCGAGCGTATACTCTCGATAACATCGAATGGCCGCTCGATGACACGAACTCAATATGTCAAATGCTTTTGAACCTTTTTGCCAACATGTCGGGGATATCGAACATGCTTCGATGTCATCAGATTTCGAACTCCGATTTCATCACGCATGGTTCGATTCTTCGACATTTGAAAAACATGACAGCAGACTTGCCTTAGAAAGTTAACAGGTATTGATATGATCGAGCATCCCTCGATATCATCTGATTTTGAATGTCGATGATATCGATAACAGTTTCGATTCATCGATCTTTTCAAGGAATTTTCCTATAAGCTTGCTGAATAGTTTGTGTCCTATTTCAATGACATCGACCTGGTCTCGATATGATTGATATTTGAATATCGATATCATCGAGTGATCCTCGATGCTTAAAAGAATTTACCTGAAAGATTGCTAGTCAGATATGTGTCCTAATCCAATATCATCAAAGGTCTGTCGATATCATCGATGTTTGAATTTCGAGGATATCGAGGTTCTCTTCGAGATATCGAAAATCACATGATTTTTCTTAACTGCATTTTAGACACAGACTAACCAGATGTCGATTTTATCGAGCTATCTCGATGAACTCGAGATTTGAAATTCGATGATATCGAACCTCCCATCGGTTCATCAATAATTCAGTCCAGGATTCATTGTGGTTACTGGACATCCGAAGTCCTCATTTTGATAACATCGAGTGAGTTTCGAGGACATCGATAATAGTGTTCGATTTCATCGAACCACTTATCGATAAATCGACAAAGGCAGAAAACTTAGAGATTTTCCTGATTTTGCAAAATAGTTTTCTCACCTTAAACCCTAAGTTGTTCTATCCATTTTTAAGGGTTTTATATACCTAGTGTTTTGGGACATGGGATGTGAGGCTATGTTTACCTTTGACGAGTTCTGGTACACATCCTGTTGAGGCAGACACTTGAATGATCTTCCTATGGGGCTCACTTGTCTTGTTGACTCAACACTCACGCTAATTGACAAACTAGGGCACTTTCAATCTCCCCATTTGTCAATTACGTGACAAAACACTTGAAGTCTTAAAACAACATCTAGAACAACACCCTAAATTGTGTGTACATAACTCTTTACACAATTTTACAATGCTACTACAAGTTTGAACACATAAATATGTAGCTGCTCCCCCTGCCTTCATGCAGCTGCTCCCCCTAACACCTGTACCACCATTCATACATAGATACACACAATTTTCTCCATGGTGGGATTTGTTCTCCCCTTTTTTGTCAATCATTGGCAAAGAGTAATATCTCATCATTAGTTTACTGAAGTTGTAACATAAAGAAATGAGATAATCAATAGAGTTCCAGATATTTCAATGCATACCAGATACATCTCTAAAATGCATAATCAGTAAGAGACAGATGTATAACAGATAATGACATTTCAATTTGCTTGGAAACCATTTATGCATACCAAGTCAAAGGAGAGTAGTGATTTTAACAGAAAATAAAGCATAGCTTTAAACGTCATAAATCTTCACTACCCATCTTGTGACCGGATTTCTTATTATGGTAGTTTTTTCTTCATTAAGGATTCTGGTAGGCATGTTGGGTACTTGAACCATGTTTCCTTGTTTTATAAATTCATTTGTTTTCTGATTTAGATCAGCCACCTGATTCAATAGCTCCTTCATTCTCTTGGTCATTCTGGGTGGAGATGGATGTGTTCCTCTTGCCATATTGTTTAGTGGACTCTTATCATTCTGTATTGATTTTCCGGTTTATCTGTATTTACCAATATGATTCGGACCGGAATTAGATTGAGTCCACCTTGGAGCAGTACATTCAAATTTGAAATGGCCGGAGTCTACACATGAATGACAAATAGAAGTATCTTTTGTTTTACTTCCTGATGCAGCTAATTTGTCAAACATTGGTGCTGCATTTTTGGATTTTGATTTGAATTTATCATATCCTAATCCATTCTTGTCTTTCCTAGCTCTTCCCATCCCTAAGAGTTTTTCTAATTTTTCACTACTCTGGGAGAATTTATAATTTACTTCAACAGATTTTCTGGATTTCTTTACATCAACAATAAATGTGTTATTTTCATTCTGAATATGCATGTTTTTATCTTTCAATAATTCAATCTGTTTGTTCAGTTTTTCAGACTCAGATTTGAGAAAAGTATTGATTCTTTCGAGCCTATCATTTTTTGAGTGGTATTACTGTAGATCATTAATCAAGTGTGTATTGATTTCCAATGTTTTGTCTAGATCCATTTACAATAATTTATTTTTGTTTTCAATTATCCTAAGTCTTTTGAGGATATTGATGTTATAGATATAAAGTTGATTATAGGCATCCTGCATTTTTCCCTTCTCTTCTTCTTCTTCTTCTTCTTCTTCTTTCTCTGTTTCCTCATCATCAGATGGAAATGATTCAATGACTTGAGGTTCTTTGATTTTCTCAGTTTCTATGGGAATGTTGGAGGCTGTAGAGACCATAAGAATTTTCGAGGATTTTTGGTCTCCATCACACTCTGAGTCACTATATTCTGAATTTGACTCTTTAGTATCATCCCATGTGGCTGCCATCACCTTTCCTTTAGTTTTCCTATTTGGGCATTTAGTGGACAGGTGCCCAAACTTTTGACAAGTGTAGCACTGTGGTTCTTTGGACTTTTTACCAGATTTACCTGTAAAATGTTTGTTGTCTAACTGTCTTCCTTTAAATGGTCGGCCACGGTTTTTATGGAAGAATTTTCTGAACCGTTGAGCCAACAGGGCCACTTCTTCATCTTCATTTTCCATTTCACTTCCATCTTCCTAATTAGTAGTGTTCTTTGAAGTTTTGAGGACAATATTTTTGGGTTTAGGAGTTTGCTTGAACTGTAGTTCAAATGTTTGTAGGGAACCTATGAGTTCTTCTACTTTCATTTCATCCATGTTTCTACATTCTTCAATAGTTGTAACTTTCAAGTTGAATCGTTCCGGTAAGGATCTCAAAATTTTCCTACAGATTTTTGGAATCAAAACCTTTTCTCTTAATCCACCAATGGAGTTGCAGATGATATTCAATTTTGTGAAGAACTCCATGAAGGTCTCATGCTTTTCCATTCTGAGACTTTCAAACTGTGATGTTAGAAGTTACAGTTTGAATCTTTTTACTGTGTTGGTTCCCTCATGAGTTGTTTCCAACAAGTCCCATGCTTCTTTAGTTGTTCCGCACATACTGATTTGATTGAAGACATCTTGGGACACAGCACAGTCGATAACATTCATTGCTTTAGCTTCAGACGTTTGTTTTTCTTTATCAAATGTTGTCCACATTTCTTTGGATTCTGGTTTGGCGATAGTTGTGCCATTTTCAAGTACTATTTGTTCAGTTGGTGGCACATATCGTTTTTCAACAATGTCCTAAACATCATGATCCACAGATCTCAGAAAGTAGTGTATTCTAGCCTTCCAGTACACATAATTTGATCCATCAAATATAGGAGGTCTAGTTATAGATGAGCCCTCTCCTTTGGCCATATTACCAACTTTAGTCAAGATCACTCTCTAGGCGGTGAAGCCCTTAAAAGAGATCCGCTCTGATACCAATTGAAATTGTGGTAATGACCGCTTTAATAGAAGTGGAATACACCAAGATGTCCTAGAGGGGGTGAATAGGACTTTTTAAAATTTTTATGATGATTTAAAGCCTATAAACCCTATCTTGAACTACTATGCAAATAATAGGATTTCTTCAATGTAACTCTAATGGCTTCCAAGCCAAATAGAGGATCCAATCATAAGATTATTCAAAACATAAACAAGATGTATAACATAGTTCATGATGGATGTGACTGTGTGTGAGATGTGATTCTAATTAGTTCTAGGTAATCATGTAAACATGCATTATGAGAACATTCAGAGAAATCACACAAGCAGTAAAACTAAGTAGTAACCCCAAGCACGATCATTTTTATAGTGGTTCGACTACGTGCCTACTCCATTTCCGGCAGACACACTCAACCCTTGAGTGTACCGGATCTCACTAACGGAGGTTTCAAATCAGGTTCACCTCAAACCAGTACAACCTACATAAGGCTAACTCTAGGATCTACACAAGGTACCTAACTTGTCTTCACGAGACACAAGTTTATACCTCACACAAGTGCAAGGGTCAACACACAGTACCCAGATTTTAGGCCACACAGGCCAAGGATCCACACACGGAACCTAACAGTTTATGCCCTACACAGGAGCAAAGGTCAACACATAGCACCTATGTTTTAGACCACACAGGTTAAGGACCTCCACAAAGGACATAAGTTTACGCTCTCCATAGAGTAAGGGTCAGCACACAACACCCCCACGTACTCTCTCATCGGAGGCCTCCTAGGAGGACTTGAAAGGGGTGAGAATCACCTGTGACCCAATCCTACACAAAGGAATGATCAGCAGGGTCTATGGACTCTAATGACTTAAAGATAAGTAGATGAGCCTCATTTAGCACGTTGATGAAGATCTCCTCCTTTGATAATGAAGAATCTTCAGCTCCCTTGATCCGCAACACTTATGATGCTCCAATGTAAGGCGACGGGTTGGGTTAAGGTTATGTTAGAATCCTATGAAATAGCGGTGAAGACCGCTTGAGTTGAAGTCGGAATATGCCAATATGTCCTAGAGGGGGTGAATAGGAATTTTTAAAGATTTATGAGTAATTTAAAATTCCTATCACTCTAATCCTATCATGTATACAATTTTCAGTATTACTTAAATGTAACTCTACCGACTTCTAAGCTAAGTAGAGGATCCAATCACAAACTAATCAAAATATAGCAATATGCAACTTAGTCTATGTTGGATGTGACTGTGTGTGTGTGTGAGATGTGATCAAATATATGAATATGAATGCATTAACATGAATCACACATAGAGAAAAGTAATCACAAACACAGTCATTTTATAGTGGTTCAATGATAAGTCTACTCCACTCTCGGCTATTGCACTCAACCCTTGAGTGTATCAAATTTCACTAATGAGGCTTCCCAAGGTTCACCTCTAACCTAAGGTTTTAAAGCAGGTTCACCTTCAACCTTTATAGAGGTTTTACGCGGTTCACCTCAAACCCAGAGTTTTACTGGTTCACTCCTAACCAGATGTTTATGCTCTCCATAGAGCAAGAGTCCACACAACGCACCCAGATTTTAGACCGCACAGGTCAAGGACCTATACAAGGACCTAACAGTTTATGCCCTACACAAGAGCAAGGGTCCACACTATGCACCCACTACGTACACTCCCGCTGGAGGCCTCCTTGAGGATTTCAAAAAGTGAGAACCACTTAGGACCAAGACTTAGAAAGGAATGGTCACAAGTGTCCTCTGGACTCTAGATACTTACAGATAAGTTGATGAGTCCCGTTAAGCACAACGCCAAAGATCTCCTCCTCCTTGTTGATGAAGAGTCTTCAGCTCCCTTGATTCGCAACACAAGATGATATACCGATGCTCGACTTCAGGTTGGGTTAAGGGTGAGATGGAATCCTACTCTCTAAAGATTTTCTTATAAGGAAGGTAGATTAGTTCCTTTCTTATGCATTCAAGGCATCCCAGCTTAATGATTTGCCATTAAGGTGGTAGCTGAAGGATCCTTGAATGCGGAAGTTCATTCCCCAATCCACTCTATTTAATATCAATGGTAAGGGTGGATTGGAGGATGAACTCCCTAGAGAGAAAGGCTTTAGGTATAAGATGTAAGTTGAAACACACAAAAGCTCTCTCTTTTCTCTCTTACAGCAACAAAGAACAAGTCCTCTATATATAGGCAAGAAGTTCCAATGGATATAAAACGGTCATATTTATGACAGAGTTCGACATCATCGAGCAGGTTTGATATCATCGAGCGTATACTCTCGATAGCATCGATGGTCTGCTCGATGACTCGGACTCGATGTCATACGCTTTTGAAACTCCTTGCCAATAGGTCGATGAATCGAACCAGTTGTCAATGTCATCGAATTTCGAACTCCGATTCCATCGATGAATGGATCGATCCCTCGACACATGAAAAAATGAGAGAGACTTGACTTTGAAAATATTTCAGGTTTTCATGAATGATCGGGGGAACCGTCAAGGTCATCGGAATTTGAATGTCGATGATATCGAGATCAGAGTCGAGGCATCGATAATTCCAGCTGATTTAACTTTGAACTTACTCGACAGATTATGACTTCGTTCGATGCAATCAATCTAGTGTCGATATCATCGATATTTGACTATCGATTAAATCGAAGGGCCCCCGATCATAATTAAAAATAACCTGAAATAACTACTGTAAGAAATGTGCACCCACTGTCGATATCATCGATGGATCTCCGATCTTATCGATGTTTGAATTCAGATCATATCGGACGGTCATCGATATATCGAAGAATTTTGAGATTTTCAATAAAAAACAGGGGCGCCGAAAATCTTCCTGTCGATCTTATCGAGTCACTCTCGATGGTCTCGAGATTTAAATATTGATGATATCGATATGAGTATCGATACATCGATAATTCGTCCAGATATATTGTGCAGTTGTTGGACATATTTAGTGCTTTTATCGATGATATCGATAGGTTTATCGATACATCGATAAATCCGTCTAGATGAATTTTTAGTTCCTGGACATTTTGGTGACATCGACAGTACAGGTCGATCATATCGAGGGTGCTTCAATAAAATCGATAGAGTGAGAAAAACTTAGAGATTTTTCTATTTTTGAAAAAGTTTTCTCACCATAAAAATTCTAAGATGTCTATCTTGTTTTAAGGGTTTTAATCACCTGGTGTTTTAGGACATGGGATGTGAGGCTATGATTTAACTATTGCGAGCTTTCACACATCCGGTCGAGGCAGACGCTTGAATTGTTCTTCCTATCGAGCTCTGTAGCCAGTCTGACTCACCACACACGTAACTTGACAAACTAGGGCACAAGTAAGTGCACTTTCATCCTACTCTAATAAATGTCTTCCTATATTAGAAACATAGTGATTCCAAGTATCTATGCATTCAAGGTATCCCAGCTCAATGATTTTCTATTAAGGTGGTAGCTGGAGGATCCTTGAATGCTGAAGTTTATTCACCAATCCACTCTATTGAATATCAATGATGAGAGTGGATTGAGGAATGAACTCCCATGAGAGAAAAAGGCTTAAGGTATGTGATCTAGATTAAACCCTCAAAAGCTCTACCTATTTTCTCTGCAAACAACCTCACGCAAGCTCTCATTAAATAGGCATAAAGTTCCAACAAAAATAAAATAGTTAAAATTTTGACAGAGTTCGATATCATCGAGTGTATACTCTCGATAACATCAAATGGTCGCTCGATGACACGAACTCAATATGTCAAACCCTTTTAAACATTTTTGCCAACAGGTCAAGGATATCAAACATGTTTCGATGTCATCGGATTTCGAACTCCAATTTCATCGCGCATGGTTCGATTCCTCGACATTTGAAAAACATGAGAGTTGACTTGCCTTAGAAAGTTAACAGGTATTGATATGATCGAGCATCCCTCGATATCATCTAATTTTGAATGTTGATAATATCGATAACAGTTTCGATTCATCGATCTTTTCAAGGAATTTTACTATAAGCTTGCTGGACAATTTGTGTCATATTTCGATGATATCAACCTGGCCTCAATATGATTGATATTTGAATATCGATATCATCGAGTGATGCTCGATACTTAAAAGAATTTACCTGAAAGCTTGCTGGTCATATATGTGTCCCAATCTGATATCATTGAAGGTCCGTCGATATCATTGAGGTTTGAGTTTCAACGATATCGAGGCTCTCTTCGAGATTTCAAAAATCACATGATTTTCCTTAACTGCATTTCGGACACAGACTGACTAGATGTCAATTTTATCGAGCCATCTCGATGAACTCGAGATTTGAAATTCGATGATATTGAACCTCCCATCGATTCATCAATAATTCAGTCCAGGATTCATTGTGGTTGCTGAACATTTGAGGTCCTCATTTTGATCACATCGAGTGAGTTTCGAGGACATTGATAATAGTGTTCGATTTCATCGAACCACTTATCGATAAATCGACGAAGGCAAAAAACTTAGAGATTTTTTTGATTTTACAAAATAGTTTGCTCACCTTAAACCCTAAGTTGTTCTATCCATTTTTAAGGGTTTTATATACCTGGTGTTTTGGGACATGGGATGTGAGGCTAAGTTTACCTTTGAAGAGTTCGGGCACACATCCTGTTGAGTCAGACGCTTGAATGATCTTCCTATGGGATTCACTTGTCTTGCTGACTCAACACTCACGCTAATTGACAAACCAAGGCACTTTCAACATAATATTCAATTCTCAGTGTTCAAAGCTCCTTCAAAAAATAATCTTTTGTGTAAACAAGTATGAATGAGTATAATACAAAGAAGTGAGAGTGAAAATTTGAAAACCTAGAGCCTAAACAAACGAGTGATCAATCAAATAGGTTCTTCATCAATCAATTAAGAGCATAAGTTTATATATTAAGTTTTCCAACATGCTTAGTGAATTATAACTTACTTTCCATAAAATACTATCATTTCGTAATGTTAGCCATGCTCATCACTTCAAGATTAATTGAATAATCAAGTGTTCATTCCGAACTTATCTCATTTTCCTTCTTTTTCCAGTTTTTGATTTTATATCGACGGTCTCTTTTCATTTATTCATTTCAGTCTTTTTATCTTTTCAGATTTTTTATTCTTTTCGTGACCTTTTTGTCGATCTTATTATTTTTTAACTAGTTCTTTTCATCTTTTTAAGGTAGATAAAATTCTCCAGACTCAATACTCAACATCTATCAATGATTCACATACTACCAATTAGAAATTCTAGCATTATTCTCAAAAAGCAAATTGAATGTGTCTTGTGATTTAGATCGACATGATATTCAAACTTCCTCTTAATCAATTAAATGTAAGAAGTTAGACAATAGTCTACCCGGTTGATCAAACTCTAACAATTCAAAATTCAATCTCCATCTTATCATCATACTCAAGACTTTCTTAATTACACAAACTATAACTTTCCGAATAGGTTTTTAATTTGAGAAATTGAAAATTTTTAAAATTTTTGCTCAAAGGCTAAGAAAATACTGATTGGTTTACCTAATCCACACCCCCAACCTAAAATCTACATTGACCTCAATGTAAAAGATGTATGCATGCAATGCACACAAGACAACAAAAAGAAAGGAGAAGTGATGGAAAGGTAGTACCTGAATAAGGAGAATTGAAGCTTTTCTGAAGTTCTCAACATGTAGATGGGTTGGCATGAAAACTAAACTTATTAGAAAACAAACTATCCTAATCTTAAATCCTATGAAAGCAATAAACCTAACTACACCTCCATCAGACTAGAAGCCCAATCTTGATACACAGGATCAGTCAGAGGTATGGACATATCCTCTGAATCAAACTTCTCAATAAATGGCTTTAGTCGATGTCTATTCACTTTGAAAATATTGTCATTCGTCTGATTCCTTATCTCGATGGCCTCATTAGGATAAACATTAATAACAGTGAAAGGACTGATCCAACGAGATCAAACTTTACCTGGAAAAAGATGTAACCGAGAATTGTACAGAAGGACTTTTTGACCGGTTATGAATGATTTTTGAAGGATGTTCCGATCATGAACACCTTCATCCTGTCCTTGTAAATTCTCGAGTTCTAATAAGTATCGTTCCAGATTTCCTTGAGTTCATTCAATTAAAGTTTGCGCAATGAGCCAACATCGTCTAAGTTAAATTTCAGATTTTTGATAGCCCAGTAGGCTCTATGTTTCAACTCCACAGGCAAGTGGCAAGCTTTACCATAGACGAGTCTAAAGAGAGACATTTCAATGGAGGTCTTAAAAGCTGTACGATAAGCCCATAAAGCATCAGTCAAGCAGATTGATTAATCCTAACAGTTACGGTTAACTATTTTTTAAAAAATTTGTTAAATTTCACTGTTGGAAATCTCAGCTTGCCCATTTGTTTGTGGGTGGTACGGAGTGCTCACTCTATGGGAGATGCCATATTTCTTCATTAAGTTCTCAAATGGCCTATTACAAAAGTGTGAACCTCCATCACTAATGATGGCTCAAGGTGTTTTGAATCGGGAAATGATGCTTTCTTTTAAGAATCTAATGATTGTTCTATGATCATTGTTCTGGCATAGGATCGCTTCAACCCACTTAGTGACACAGTCTACTGCCAACAAAATATAAATATTTTCAAAGGATTAAGGGAATGACCTCATGAAATCGATTCCCTAGCAATCAAATGCTTCAATGATAAGAATTGGATTTAGTGACATCATATTTTGATGGGACAATCCTCCCAATTTTTGACAAGGCTCACAAGCTTTGCAAAACTCATAAGTACCTTTGAACATAGTGGGCCAATAAAAGTCGCACTGTAGATTTTTGGATATGGTCTTTTTAGAAGAAAAGTGACCACCATAGGCCTTATAGTGACAAAAGGAGATGACACTCTAACGTTCATTTTCTAGCACACATCTCCTTAGAATTTGGTCTAGGCAATATTTGAAGAGAAACACAAATTTTACTAGAATATGTGCTAGACCAAATTCTAAGGAGATGTGTGCTATTGACAACTCCTTAGAATATGTGCTAGACCATATAGGCCTAAGAGTGACAAAAGGAGATGACACTCTAATCTTACGAAGTATTAAACAATGAAATTCAATCCTACTCGAGGGTTCAATTTAATTGTACAAAAACAACAAATATATATATATATATATATATATATATATATATATATATATATATATATATATAATATATATATATATATATATATATATATCTTTTCGTATAATCAAATTTAATCACAGGATAATTCCTAGTATGAATATAAGAATTCCTAAAAGATATGACCAACCTATTAGCAACTTGAAGTTGTAGAAATTTTCCCTTTCGACCTTTCTATTATTTACAACATATTTGTCCCCTCTAGTTACCATATTATTATTTTTTTATAATGAGGATGGTAATCCATTGTTAGGCCTATTCTTTCATACGAATTAGTTTAATAGACCCAGTTTCTGCCAATAGGAATACAGGTGTACCTTGAATGTGAGCAGTGACCTCAAAGGTCAAAGGCGCTGCAGTTATTGACTCGGGTGCTTCAACTGTAAGTGCATGCACACAGGCTTATTGAGGATGGTTTGGTTGCGCTGTCATAGGTCTTTGAGGCGGCCTATTCTGAGGTACAGGTGGTCGGAAAAATGGCTGCGCTGGTGATGCAGATTGTAGAGGTGGAGTCGCTATATCACGTGGTGGCTGACGGTCGATCTTCTGAGGTGGCGTGACACCGTTGTCTTTCATCTTGGTGAAATAGAAGGGGTCAGTGTGTCCGCCTTTATCGCAATATGTACACTAATGTTTCACTCGCCTTTGCTTGGTCGACAGAGCCATGGGCCCGGGAGGCAAGTCTATATGTGGCCTCTTACCTAGGACTGGTCGGTCCTGTGATTCGGGCTGAGGCCTCGGTCCTATTGGTATACATGTTTGAGAAACTCTGTCTCCATCTTGTTCGGCTCGCAGAGACACGTTGACTAGCTCGACATAATTGGGAATGCTAGCGCAACACGTCTTAATGTGGATATTGGGCCGCAACCCATCTGAAAAATGTTGCATTATTATCGGTTCATCAGTTAGTATCAAAGGAGCGTATTTGGCTAGCTCCGTGAACCTGTTCTCGTACTCTGCCACTATCATGCCCCCCTGTCGGAGGTGAAGGAACTCTCCCTCCTTCTCATGGCGGTACGTGAGGGAGAAATATTTCTTATGGAAGTGTGTCTCAAATGCACCCCAAGTCCACACGTGTCCTATCGAAATTGTTTGTAGGATGTTATCCCACCATAAACTACCCTCCTTCTCGAGCATATAGGTGGCTAGCTCAACTTGTTCTACCTCAGTGCAGTGCAGCGGCTTCAACATCTTAGAGATGAGATCTATCCAGTACTCAGCCTCCTCGGGTCTGTGAGTACCTATAAAAGTGGGAGGACGGAAACACTAGAATCGTTTGAGGAGACCACTAGTACCCAAGTTCCCCGTAGGGTATACAGTAGGTGCAGGTAAAGTCACACCCTCATCCTGAACGGAAGGCCCTACAGTCTCCGTAGAGTGTACAGATGGTGCAGGTGGAGTCGTACTCTCACCCTGAGCTAGGGCCCCAACAATAATGGCAAGAGCTGCTACTGCTGCTGCTGGTGCTGCATCTGTTGCTACTGGTTCTGCACCTGCTGCTGGTGCATCATCATTAACAACTGCTCCAACCTATCCGTAGGTGGGACTGACTGAGGCATATGTTGTGTCGAAGAAGACGCACGGTTTTGCTCATGAACCGGTGGTGTGTAAGGTGGCGGCCCAACTGTAAGACCAATAGAAGGCTGAGACGCAGACATAGTCTCACAAACTGGGTCTGAACCAGGGTCCATACGACCATCACTCCGGAGAGGTGCCTGGTCCATCGAATCAGTAAATGTGAGGCGTGTGGTGCCCCGCGTGACCATAGGTGGCACACCCTATATCCAACAAAGGGTGTAACCCAAGTCAGATTCATCATACTCACAAACTTATTTACGCAGCATTCATACACAGGTTAAAACAACTTCATGCATTTCATTTACCAAAATTGTCATAATACATGAGACACAGTGTTACATGAATCATGACAGAAGATGCATGTGAGCTAATACAACCAAGACTTCAGACATTTAAAACATTCTAGCAACTACTACACTACTAGGCCTATCAACATGAAAACACAAAGATTCTATCACAACCACAAAACAAGCCACAGGGCGACGACATGGATGACTAGGCATCTGAGCCTGGAGACGGAGGAGGGGCACCCTTATCCTACAAGCAGCACAGGATAAACTTCAAAGTGCGAGTCACCTTTTTGAACTTGTGCTTCACGAGGCCTCCAAGATCCATAAGATCCTGTCATAGGACAGCCTGACCCTCCTCAAGTCGAGCTAAACGGGCATCCCTAGCAGCCCGATCGGTGTCCTGCTCCGGTGGCATTGGAGGAGAGCTCTCATCCGTATCCTGGGTCCCTTCTTCTTCCTCGTCCTGCTCTTCTTCTATTTCAGCTCCACCTTCTTCCTCACTCTCTTCCTCTTCGCTCTCCGTCTCTTCCTCACTCTCATCAAGCCGGGCTTGTTGTCGCCATGGTCTGATGTCCATTTGATTGAGAGTAGTTTCATTGATATTATGGATCGGTACCGGCCTTTCCGCCCTAAGTTTGTAGCCAAACTCATGTGCAATCTTGCATATGAGTCGGCCGAAGGGGAGCGAATCAGTCCTTTTATCGGAGCGTGCGGTAAGAACTATCTATCGTAAAACATACATAGGCACGCCTAACTTCTCTCCTTGCCCCACTTGGTACAGGAAATCTATCATCAGTCGCGTACACTCGCTGCGATTGCTCTACCTAGGGTAAACGTTGAACGTGAACATGTGATGGAGTAGACGGAAGTCGTCAGTCATATTTGTTGCTAGAAGACAATTGTTTCACTGCCACTGAACCAATCGGCCACAAAGGAACCGTATGCGGCGATCCCTTTCACGTGCACTCCTCAGATTCTGCTCACTTGCATGTACCTCGCCAAGGGGCACATTCATAAGCTGAGATATTAAACCAACGTCAATTGTGGCCTCCCGATCTCTTCCAAAGGGAATTTTGAACTGTAAGGGCTCCAGCATAGGCTCTCGAATGTGGGCATAAAAAGCTCGAACAGTGCCCACATTTGCACGATACTCGTCCTCAAATAGAGGACCCCACCTGGCCTCTTCCAGGCGCTCGAACAACAGGTATTCACCAAATATCCGCCCATCCATATGATCTTCAAAAAGGACCCAACAGCCCTCGTAAATTCCATGCAATAGCTCCGCCAACAGAGCCCTTCCGACGGGAGCCTAAGGATTGAGATCCTTCTTAGTCTGAAACTCCCGATTGACGGTTGTACTCGCGGCGGCACCTCTCGGTCTCCTCAAACGAGTGGGGCGACTAGGCCCGACTTCATCCACGGCACCCTTTCTCTTTCCCATGAGAGAAAGAATGGTAGAAACCGAGAAAATGGCTGTAATAAGCTCGAATAAGGCCATGGAAAAGTAAAGAAAAGGGAGGAAAGGGTTGGGGTCTTTAGGTCTCCATGGATTTGAGCCTCCAAAGGGTGTGTCAAGGCTCAAATGACAGGGGTTAAAGAAGGAAAATGAAGAGATGGGATGGGTTAGTGGGTTTACACAAATTTGAGACTCAAATGGGGGTTTAAGAGCTCAAATGAGAGGAAATGAGAGGCTTGGGGGGTGGGTGTTGCTGGAAACGGTGGGGTGTGTGTGTTTTAAAGGAAAATGACAAAATGGGTGAATGAAGGGGAGATTTATAGAGAAACACGAGTTTTTGAAGAAAAAGGAGAGCTTGGAGGGGTAGATTATGAAGAGGGGGTGTATTAGGAGGGGTTAAAACTGACCCACCCTACATCAGTGGGCCATACAACGCCCTAGGAGCGTTGGCCCAAGCCGGCCCGCCCGGCCAGGCCCGTTAGGTGGCGAGGCCTCGCCGGTTTTTGGACCTTCTGGCGAGGTCTCCCCCTTTGGGTGAGGTCCTCCCCCTAGTCCCAAAAATGTGTGGGGCCCACCCTGGGTCCCCCTGGACTTGTTTGGTTTGGCCCCCGACTCTGATTCGAGTCATTTCAGGGACTTTCGGGCATGATTCTGATGTACAACTACACATAGGGATTTTTGAAGGCTGGGATGGGGTAATTTGTTGTCTAGACCCGTCATTTGACGGTCTAGGAGTGATCCGGGGTCACTTTAAGCGATCATGGGAGAGTATGGACCCGATCTCGGTGATCGTTTTCTGTAAACTTCGCCAATTAGTGAAACCAGGACTCCTGTGACCGCTCCTACATTTTCTCGTACCCACCTAAGTTGAATTTACGTCAGCATACGGTATGTGACCATAACCCAGGTCCGGTTTAATCCAAATCACGTTTTGATACCAACTTGTAACGCCCTGAAAATCGGGGGTCGAGCATAAGCTCCACTCCTGAGTTCCAACGCATCACTTATGCAACATAGATAATGATGATTAAATGTTGTCTATGTTAGTGCATTAAACATGAGTGAGATTACACCAAAACAGCATATCATACTCCAGAGATGATTAAATTAGGCAAGCGGAAGACTATGATAGATATATAAAATATATAAACTATTATAAGTCTCCAGAGTGTGAACATGTTACCAGGTTATATATATACATGTATACTCTAAAGATGAATAAAAAGAATATATATGGGTGCTCCAAAAGTGTAAAATAACAAGTGTAATGGTGTCTAATCAACATCCCTGTAACCCCGTCGATCAGAACATGGTCTACATAGACCCACCTGAAAACTGCATGTAGGAGAATGCCTCCTTGTCGTCCTCGAGGTCCGGCTCCACCTCAGGAGTTGCGTTGTCATCTGCAATTAAGACAGAGTCTGGTTGGTGTTTAAAACATTGTCCCATAACGTGGGAGTGAGTGATCAACTCACTGGAACTATATAGCAAAAGTTAACATGTTATCAATTCAGTCAAGCATTAATGATAAAGCAGTAAAATCAAACATACCTGAATACTCTTATTAATGCAAGAATGATATGAATAATGATGCATGCCGTCGCCTACACTCCCTCGTGCGACACCATCTTACGGTCGCGGCATGCTTTCTTCCCTCTGTGCTCTTCAACTGAGGGCACATGCAGTACGATGTTATAAGCATGATTACCAAGTTTTTATTAGTCCTTTTCATACAACAAGATTGAGAAACTAAGGTACCTCCCTTATATCAATTCTCAAACAATGATCCATCTAGGGTCGTCAATCCTAGTTAATCACATACGATAGGCAAGTTCAGGTCACTACCACCAACACCCTACCAACTGACAGTATATTTTCGAAGGCTCGTTGCCAACTCGACTGGGGACCATAGCCAGGCTGTGCCGGGGTAGGCTTATTTTGTACTCGAGGTCACTCCACCAATGCCCTACTAACTGACAGTCTATTTTCGAAGGCTCGTCGCCAACCCGACTGGGGACCACAGCCAGGCTGCACCAATGGAGGCTAACAGCTCGAATACAGTGTCCCATACTACCGTATTTGGTTCACGAATTTTGTGTTTCTCACTGGTCACTACAGGGAGGCTCATCGCCCCAGCATATGCTGACAGCTCGACCATGGTGTCCCATACCACCATGTCTGGCTCATGAGTCTTAGCGGATCGAGGTACCAAGGTTAACGGAATTTTCACTGGTGAGTTTGGTACCTTAGGTTCAAGCAGTAGCGTCCAAACATGGTGAACATACATCGGGTCAATCGGGTTACTTAACGAGCTCGACTAGCACGAGCGTACATCCAGTTGATTGACATGAAGTGCGTAAACACTCTGTGTGGCCTAACCACTGCCGACAACTCTAGTACGACTTGGGTTCGTCAAACACGTCCTACGTGGCGAATGAATCTCAGCCACGAACTCAAAGCCTGTTACCGATTGCCTGGACCATAGCATAGCCCCATACACATTCAACCTTAACCAACAAGCATGTGGAGTGGTCAGAACCGAAGTAACCAAGTAGCCCAATCATATTATCAAGTATGTTATAAGATGCAACATAAACAAGAATCCATACACATGCCTTTCACAAGTAAAGCGAAGAAACTAAACAACTTGTATGAAGGAAATCATACACATCCCTAAGGTAGTTGAGAATCCTATCTCAACACCCATATACAGTACAATTCACCAAATACTTACTCATACAAACATTTTATCAAATACTTATACTACACCTATCAACCTACATGACATATGTTGATTTTTAACGTGTACTTGGACAAATCCTTCCAACAAGGAGTTGTCACATACACAATCATCATGTACTTGTATCCCATAGCCACGGTAGGCACAAATCATGATTTCATATTCATTCAGTCATTTCAACAAATACTTAGACTACACCCTCCATCATACATATTATATATTAGTTATCATACATATAAGGGAAAATCCTTTTGTCAAAGGGTTGTCACCTATACGACAATCATATATCCACGACAATTAGTCATGGCAAGCACGAATGCAAATTCTATACTCATTCAGTCATTTTCACAAACACTTAAGCTACACATAATAACATACACAACATATGTTGATATAACATGTATTAGGGCTAATCCTTTCACCCAGGAGTTATTATACACACATCTAGCATACATAGACGGCAGTTAATCAAGGCAAATACCCTTTCAAATTTCATACGTATACGGTACTTTCTATAAATACAAAGAATATGATAAACGTCACATAGTTCGTATATAACTGAAATGCAAAACAGACATCGCATTTTGCATGTGAAATAGCATCCACGTCAAAAATAAATCATTAACCGACATTAAAAGCCTTGAAAACTATAACCTATACGTCTATAGTTCGCACCTTACGCTGGTAAACGCATAACGGAGTCATTTTAGACACTTAGTCTTTGTCAACGGTGGATTAGTGACCTATAGCATGAATTAGGTTAGTTATATCATCACTTACACTATCTAAAACCCTAAAACAGATTAGGGGTTGGATTTATTACCTAAGAACGGGATCGGAATCGCCGAAATAGTGATACAGAAAAGCAGGTTCAGCCCGTGGAGTGATGGGATTGAATCCCAGGGATGAACTCCAACTCTCTCTCTCTTTCTCTCTCTTTCCTCTCTTCTCTCCTAGGGTTTCCCAAATTCGTATGGGATAAGAGAGTGAGGGCTTAAGGCCCTTATATAGGCCCAAAACTGATGGAAATGGCCCCAGGGCCAAGGTATACTTAGGTTATAGCCAAAACCCATCTGTTTCGCCTCAACGGAGCACTTCTGGAGCCTCCCCTTGAGCCTAAGGTCGGACTTAAGCTCCCTGACCATGGATCTAGGTCGAGTTAAGTTTTCAGTTTGATCGGATTTACAGATCGACCGCGGCGGACCAGTTTCCGTTCAACGGTCACCGAGCATCGATCAAGGCCACATGTACACTGACCTATGTATGAAATTTCTCCTGATCCGAGGGTGTATTTGGGTCAAATTCTGACGGTCTGAATTCTTATACTCGGCCCGCAAGCGACACGTCTCAGATTACTTTAATTAGATTTAATTTCTAAAGAAAACCACGTTTTCTCACACTCTTCACTCCGGGCTCAAACGAATAACCCCGGGACACTATCTAAATTTGATTTCCGAGATGGTTGTCAAGTCCAACTAGGCGGTCGTAACGGTATAGTTTCGTAGTAATCGGACTTTGGGCATGCGGTCCAGGTCCAATACAGAGTTTCAATGTGCTCCTGAGAGCAGCTGGGTAATGAGATTGATCCTAGATTTTAGGGTAACCTAGCGTCAATGATTCTACAAGTTTTGGGTCTTGCAGATTATATTTAAAGTAATTAGTGCTGATTTCGTATGTAATCTAGTTTAACACTAGTTAATCCTCATCTAATTTCTAAAGGATTTAGTCCTGAGTGATTTCTGCCTGAGGTGGTACTCGGGTCTTCGTACAGATTTTTTCGGGACGTTACAAAAATCCTTTGGATTTATCGATGCATCGACACAACTATCGATATCATCGACATTCAAATTCTGATGATCTCGAAGGTCCCTCGATCATTCTTGTATACCTGAAATATTTCATGTCAAGTCTCTCTCATTTTCAAATGTCGATGAATCGACACTGTATTGATTGAATTGAAGTTCAAAATTCGATGACATCGACACCTGTTTCGATTCCATCGACCAGCTGGCAAGAGGTTTCAAAAGCGTATGACATTTGAGTTTGTGTCATCGAGCGGACTATCGATGCTATCGTGAGTATACACTCAATGATATCGAACCCGCTTGATGATATCGAACTCTGTCATAAATGTGACCATTTTATATCCGTTGGAACCTTTTGCCTATATAAAGAGGACTTGTCTATTGTTGCCGGTAGAGAAAGAAGAGAGTGCTTTTGAGTGTTTTACGTTAGATCATATACCTAAAGCCCTTTCTCTCAGGGAAGTTCATCCTCCAATCCACCCTCATCATTGATATTCAATAGAGCGGATTGGGGAATGAACTTTCGCATTCAAGGATCCTCCAGCTACTATCTTAATGGCAAATCATTAAGTTGGGATGCCTTGAATGCATAATCGAAATCACTCTATCTTCCTTATAGGAAAACTTTTTATACAGTAGGATTCCGTTTTAACCTTGACCCAACCTAAAGCCTCATATTGGTACATCATCTGTGTTGTGGATCAAAGAAGCCGAAGATTCTTCATCAACAAGGAGGAGATCTTCGTCAACGTGCTGAATGAGACTCATCCAATTATTTGTAAGTTATTAGAGTCTAGAGGACACTTGTGATCATTCCTTTTTAGGATTGGGTCTAAGGTGTTTCTCACCCTTGCAAGCCCTCGTAGGAGGCTTCCGGCGGGAGTGTACGTGGTGGGTACGTAGTGTTGACCCTTGCTATGTGGAGAGCATAAACTTTCGGTTGAAGGTGAGCTTGTCTAAAACCTTAGGTTCGAGGTGATCCGTGTGAAACCTCAGTTAGGGTCTTATAGAAGATCCTTAGCCAGTGTGTCTAAAAGTGGGTGCGTTGTGTTGACCCTTGCTCGTGAGAGCATAAATAGTTAGCCTCAGTTTAGGTTGTAAAGGTTGAAGGTGAACCTAATTTAAAACCTTAGGTTTGAGGTGAACCACTGTGAAACTTCCTTAGCGAAATCCGGTACACTCAAGGATTGAGTGCGGTTACCAGGAGTGGAGTAGACAAGTAGTCGAACCACTATAAAAATAACTGTGTTTGATATTGTTATTCTTCTGTTTGTGCGATTTACTTTAATATTTTCATATCTAAATATTTGAGATCACACCTCACACACATACACAGTCATATCCATCATAAACTAGTTTGCATATTGTTCACTTCTTAAATAGTTTGTGATTGGATCGTCTACCAGGCTTGGAAGAAAGTAGAGTTATTCTTGAGTAATCCTAATATGTAATCGTTGTTAGGATTAGTGTAATAGGATTTTAAATAATCCATAGAAACTTTAAAAAGTCCTATTCACCCCCCTCTAGGACATATTGGCATATTCCTACTTCAACTAAAGCGGTCTTCACTGCTATTTCAATTGGTATCAGAGCGGGTCTCTCTTTAAGGGCTTCACCACCTAGAGAGTGATCTTGACTGAAGTTGGAATTATGATCAGAATGGTCTTAGAGGATGTGGCAAATAAACACAATTGCCCTGTAATCCATATTGCTTTGAAAGTTGGCAATAGTTCAAAGTGGTACCTTGACAGTGGATGCTCCAGACACATGACTGGTGATCAAACTCATTTCTATGAATATTCAAACTTTGATGGAGGATCAATCACATTTGGAGATGGTAGCTCAGCTAAAATTGTTGGACAAGGAACAATAGCTATACCAGGCCTTCCAAAAATCAAACATGTCCTCTGTGTGGAAGGTCTGAAACATAATCTCCTTAACATCTCTCAAATCTGTGACAAAGAACATCTTGTCACTTTCTCAAAGGATGTGTGTAGGATTTTAGATCATACAGAAAAATCTCTCATAAAAGGTTTATGTACTAGTGATAACTGTCATGTCATTGAAAGTACAAATGAGAGTGTGCTATCCACAAAGTGTAATATGGCTATAAAGAATGAATACAAATTATGACACCAAAGGTTGGGACATGTTCACTGCCAAAATTTAGCCAAGCTCAGTTCAAAAAATTTGGTTAGAGGACTTCCCAATATTAGTAAAGAAGAAAAAGTTGTCTGTGGAGAATGTCTAAAAGGAAAATAGATAAAAGTCGGTCACAAAAAGACAACCACCATAGCAACAACAAAAGCCTTAGATTTGTTGCAGATGGATCTGGTTAAACCAACCAAAGTAGAAAGCCATGGCAAGAAAAGATATTTTCTGGTGGTAGTAGATGACTACACCAGATTTGCTTGGGTTGCGTACCTTCGAGAAAAATTAGATGCCTTTGAGGAATTTGTAATCTTGGCAAAGTGACTGCAAAATGAGAAAGGATATTGCATTAATTGCATCAGAAGTGATCATGGTGGGGAATTTGAAAAATATTGCAATGAAAAAGGAATTCGTCATGAATTCTCTGCCCCAAAAACCCCACAGCAAAATGGAGTCGTTGAAAGGAAAAATCGAGTATTGCAGGAGATGGGATCAGTTATGCTAAATGGAAAAGATATGGCAAAAAGTTTCTGAACAGAAGCTGTCAATACGACTTGCTACATCATAAATAGAGTATATCCTAGAGCAGGCTTGGACAAAACTCCATATGACCTATGGTATGGGAAACTACCTAGTGTGAAATATTTTCGGGTGTTTGGTAGTAAATGTTACATCTTAAGAGATAGAGACCACCTTGGAAAATTTGAGTCTAAAAGTGATGAAGGTATTTTTCTGGGGTATGTCATGAATAGTCATCCATATAGAGTATACAACCTAAGAACTCTCACTATTAAAGAGTCTGTCAGTGTGGTAATTGACGATCATCCTCATGAAGAAGATACACCAGTAAATGAATTAGAAGATGACGTAGATTCATGCATACTAGAAAAATCTGATAATAAATCTTCATCATCCATTGAACCTCAACCATCATCTGACATACCCATCATAAAGGATCACCCTCGAGAGCAAATTATTGGATATCCTAATGACAATGTGAAAACTAGATGGCAGATAGAAAATATCTATAGTCATTTCAGCTTTACCTCAAAGATTGAACCCAAAAATATTGTTGAAGCTCTTCAAGATGAACATTGGATTAGTGCTATGCAAGAAGAACTTCAACAATTTCAGATAAATGAGGTATGGCAGTTGGTTTCCAGGCCACTCAATACAAATATCATTGGAACTAAATGGATCTTCAAAAATAAATCTAATGAATCAGGAAATGTGATAGGAACAAAGCAAGGCTTGTAGCTCAAGGGTACTCACAGATAGAAGGCATTGATTTTGATGAAAATTTTGCTCCCGTAGCTCGCCTTGAGTCTATCAAAATTCTCATGTCTGTTGCATGTGCATTAAAGTTCAAATTATTTCAAATGGACATAAAGAGCGCTTTTCTTAATGGGGATCTTGCTGAAGAAGTTTATGTAGAACAACCGAAGAGATTTTCGGATCCTAAGTATCCCTATCATGTTTATTGTCTGAACAAAGCTCTCTATGGTCTCAAACAAGCTCCACGCGCTTGGTATGAACGATTGACGAAATTTCTTTTGGACTATAAATTCCACAAAGGAAGTGTAGATAAAACATTGTTCACTCAAACAATAAAGGGCTCACTGCTTATTGCACAAATTTATGTGGATGATATAGTCTTCGGTTTAACTTGTGAAGATGCTGCTCTCAAATTTTCCAACCTCATGAAATCTGAATTTGAAATGAGTATGGTTGGTGAATTAAACTTCTTCCTAGGATTACAGGTCAAATAGCTATATGATGGAATCTTCATCTGTCAAACCAAGTATGCAAACGATTTGGTGAATAGGTTTGGTCTCGAATCTGGTCACTCTTATCACACCCCCATGAGCACCACACTCAAACTTTCTAAAGATGTAAATGGCTAGAGTGTGGATTAACATCTCTACCAAAGTATGATAGGCAGCCTACTATATCTCACTGCTAATCATCCCGATATATCTTTTAGTGTGGGAGTATGTGCTCGATATTAAGCAGATCCTAAGAAATCCCACCTAACGGTTGTTAAGAGGATCATTAAATACATAATAGGAACTACCTCCTCCGGACTGTGGTATCCATTTGAAACATCCACCATCATCGCTGGATACTCTGATGTCGACTGTGCAGGAAATTTGGATGATCAAAAATCAACAAGCGGAGGATGCTTTTATGTTGGAAACTGTCTAGTCTCCTGGCAGAGTAAGAAGCAAAACTCAATATCATTATCCACTGCTGAGGCTGAATACATTATCGTTGGAAGTTGCTGTGCACAACTCCTTTGGATGAAATAGATGCTATTGGACTACGGGATTGAACAACCCATGATGAGTCTTTTCTGCGATAACACAAGCGCAATCAACATTTCAAAGAATCCTGTCCAGCATTCTCGACCAAGCACATTGACATCCGTCATCATTTTATCCGAGAACTTGTTGATGACAAGATTATTACATTAGACTATGTTTCCACAGAAAAGCAACTCGCAGATATCCTCACCAAACCTCTTGATACAAATAGGTTTAGTGACCTTCAAAAATCCATTAGAGTATGCACTCATTAAAAAATATCCCAGTGAACATGAGCCACATAGGTAAATCTTCACACTGGGACATTTATGGTTAAGTGTCAGCCACAAGTCTAAACCTCTTATATTAACCATGTCAGCTTTGGGATGCCAGATTATAACATTCTCTATGTTATCTAAACTATGTCGATATCATCGAAATTTACAGTTCGATGATATCGATATCCAACATCGATGAAATCGAAGAATCTCAGGAATGCAAGGTAATAACCAGCAGTCCTTCCCAACGGTTGGACTGACCTAATTTTCACTAGATATTGGCACTTTCCAAATGGTTATCAGCACGGTCTTCACGTCATTATAATGTGTGATCGATGCTATCGATGAGGGATCGATATGATCGACAGAGCCGCTATAAGAATGAGGGTGTATTCGATTTCAAAACTCTCATATCCCTTTCATTCTCTGGTTGCTTCTTCTTACCTTTCCTTGTCCCTCACACTGAAAAATCATGATCAAAGGCAAAGGTAAGTCTCTTTCTTCAAAATCAAAGACCAAGCAACCTAGCGAGGATCAACTCATTCTGGCAGGAAGACATCCTGCCACTATTGTTGAATGTCTGGTTCTTAACAATGTCATTGAGCCCTTCGGGTAGACCTCCTCCTAGAAGTGATAGGATGACAAAATATTCTGAATCTTGGTGGTTCTTATCAAAGAGGAGTGATCCATGAATTCATCAGCAAAAGTCATGTTATTCGTGATGATCCACCGTATATTCAAATCGACTTCTTGCATTACTCCAAACACATCACTCCCATCACCTTGGGTAACCTTCTTGATCTTGAGATTACTCGAATTCTAGTAACCAATAGCAATCTCAATGGTCTTGGTGTTTGGGGAGAGGTGACTCGTGCACTATGTCAAGGGACCACTATCTCTCAAAATGATGATAATTCACTTCATATTAATCATCTTGGACCCACTTTTAAAATCCTCCATAACATTTTTGGGTCCAATGTCTATCCATGTGATGTGAATGGTAATCATCTCTCTCTTTGTGTTGAATGTGCTGTATGATGTGTTTCAAGAAGTTCAGGTATGCCTCCCAATGCTTCTTCTCAAGCAGTTAATTCGTATCATCTAAGGCAACCAACAGAATACACTCGCCTTTCCTGTACTCATCTGTAAACTAGCTCATCATGTTGGTCTCCCTACCACATTTGATGTCGTCCATCCAAAAGCTTGGTTTGATAGTGATGCAGCCCAGGTGGCTCAACAGTTATGTCTCCCTTCATCTCTTCCAAAGAATAGTGCTCCTCTGCAGTCGACCGCTCAACATGCTCAACCTTCATGTCCTTAGGGATCTAATCGAACGCCACAGCTAAGTCCGGAGTCTATCACAAATCGCCAAGCTCATCACCTCGAACGTCACCTACTGAATGGGATGGCTACTATGGAGGAGTGCCTTTACAACTGTGAGAGGTGACTCACCGTGATTAAAGAGAAAGTTGACGCCCTTCAACAAACTAGCCAACAGGTGGTAGATTTGCTCGCACATGGTGATCCTCGGGGACGGTATGAGTTGACTGGAAAAGCTCTATGTTGTTGCGGTTTTTCATAGTTTTTTTTTTTGTGCACATAGATAGGGTTTTTTTTTTTTTTGATAACTGTTTATCTACTGCCAGTCTTGGCCAGTTTATTTTTGGATATTTCTAAATATGGCTGGATGTAATTCACATTTTTACTACCATTTTCATGCCTTTAAGATCCCCTGGTTTATCTAGTATATATGTGGAATGCATGTGATGTCTCTTAATGATTATCCAATCTCCTATATCACTGCTCTATCTAATCTGCTATGCATACATGCCTACTGCAAATGATGTCTGTTAATCAACTGTTTAAACATTTTACATCTATCTGTTATATGCATATTCCTCTGAATGACAGTTCTTCCACGTTACTTTAACTTCAATCAATATCAACTGTTATATCTTTGTAAATGACTGACAAAAAGGGAGAGAACAGTTCAAACACCCCGAATGGAAAATTGTATATCTGCTTGAATGGTGTTGCAGGTGTTAGGGGGAGCAGCTGCACCAAGATAAAGGGAGTTTGAAGTCAAGGGGAGTAGATACTAGGTTGTGTACATGCCTTCACTAGAAATTGTAAAATTGTGTAAAATGCATGTACACACAATTTAGGATGTGTTTGTCTAGATACTGTTCTAGGGTGTTCTGGTATTTTGTCACGTAATTGACAAAGGAGGAGATTGAAAGTGCACTAGTTTGTCAATTAGCGTGAGTGTTGAGTCAGTTAGACTGCAGAGCCTCATAGGAAGATCAACTCAAGTGTCTACCTCAACCGGGATGTGTACAAGCTCACCACAGGTAAATCTAAGCCTCACATCCCTTGTCCCAAAACACCAAGTATATAAAACCCTTAAAATAAACTAGAACATCATAAGGTTTTTAAGTTAAGAATTTTTTTTTTCAAAATAGGAAATTCTCTAAGTTTTCTTGCTTTATCGATTTTATCGATACACATCTCGATATGATCGACCTGCGCTGTCGATATCGTTGATAGCTAAATGATATCATCGATATGAGGAAAAATACGTCTAACAACCACATACTCATCTAGACGGAATTATCGATATCATCGATATTCAAATCTCGAGTCCATCGAAGGTGACTCGATAATATCGATAGACAGATCTTCGGTGCCCCTATTTTTTCTTAAGAATATCATATGTGCATCAATATATTGAAGCCTTGATACCTTCAAAATTCAAATCTCGATGATATCGGAATGCTCTCGATGATATTGGTCCTGGACGCCAAGTTCTTTCCGCAAAATATTTCAGGATTGTTTATCTATGATCGGGGATCACTCGATAGAATCGATATTCAAATATCGATGATATCATTGCTATATCGATTGCATCGAACAGGGACAGAGACTATCCAGTAAGCTTAATGGAAAATCCTTTAGATTTATCGATGCATCGACATAGCTATCGATATTATCGACATTCAAATTCCGATGATCTCGACGGTCCCTCGATCATTCTTGCAAACCTGAAATATTTCATGTCAAGTCTCTCTCATTTTCAAATGTCGATGCATCGACACTGTATCGATTGAATCGGAGTTCGAAATCTGATGACATCGACACCTGTTTCGATTCCATCAACCACTTGGCAAGAGGTTTCAAAAGCGTATGACATTTGAGTTTGTGTCATCTAGCGGACCATCGATGCTATCAAGAGTATATGCTCGATGATATTGAATCCGCTCGATGATATCGAACTCTGTCATAAATGTGACCATTTTATATCCGTTGGAACCTTTTGCCTATATAAAGCGGACTTTTCTATTGTTGCTGGTAGAGAAAGAAGAGAGTGCTTTTGAGTGTTTTACCTTAGATCATATACCTAAAGCCCTTCCTCACAGGGAAGTTCATCCTCCAATCCACCCTCATCATTGATATTTAATAGAGTGGATTGGGAAATGAACTTCCTCATTCAAGGATCCTCCAGCTACTATCTTAATGGTAAATCATTAAGATGGGATGCCTCGAATGCATAACTGGAATCACTCTATCTTCCTTATAGGAAAACTTTTTACAGAGTAGGATTCCGTTTTAACCTTGACTTAACCCGAAGCCTCGTATTGGTACATCATCTGTGTTGCGGATCAAGGAAGTTGAAGATTCTTCATCAATAAGGTGGAGATCTTCGTCAACGTGCTGAATGGGACTCATCCACTTATTTGTAAGTTATTAGAGTCTAGAGGACACTTGTGATCATTCCTTTTTAGGATTGAGTCTAAGGTGTTTCTCACCCTTGCAAGCCCTCGTAGGAGGCCTCCAGTGGGAGTGTACGTGGTGGGTACGTAGTGTTGACCCTTGATCTATGGAGAGCATAAACTTTTGATTCAAGGTGAACCTGTCTAAAACCTTAGGTTCGAGGTGATCCATGTGAAACCTCAGTTAGGGTATTATGGAAGATCCTTAGCCAGTGTGCCTAAAAGTGGGTGCGTTGTGTTAACCCTTGCTCATGAGAACATAAACAGTTAGCTTCAGTGTAGGTTGTAAAGGTTGAAGGTGAACCTGATTTAAAACCTTAGGTTTGAGGTGAACCACTGTGAAACCTCCTTAGTGAAATTCGATACACTCAAGGGTTGAGTGTGGTTACCGGGAGTGGAGTAGACAAGTAGTCGAGCCACTATAAAAATGAATGTGTTTGAGATTGCTATTCTTCTGTTTGTGTGATTTACTTTAATATTTTCATATCTGAATATCTGAGATCATACCTCACACACATACACAGTCATATCCATCATAAACTAGTTTGCATATTGTTCACTTCTTAAATAGTTTGTGATTGGATCCTCTACCTGGCTTGGAAGCCAGTAGAGTTATTCTTGAGTAATTCTAATATGTACTTGTTGTTAAGATTAGTGTAATAGGATTTTAAATAAACTATAGAAACTTTAAAAAGTCCTATTCACCCCCCTCTAAGACATATTGGCATATTCCTACTTCAACTAAAGCGGTCTTCACCGCTTTTTCATTTTTTACCGTTGGGATTTTTACATTTATATTCGAAGGTTTGGTTTCTGGACTGGTATTGAGAAAAAGAGTGAGTTCTCAGAGAGTAATTGTTACCTACCATCATAAATCCTTTTTCTCAAGGAAGTTCATCCTTAACCCCTTCTTAAATGCAATAATTGAAGAATCGATTGATTGGATTGGAGAATGAACGTCACCATTCAAGGATCCTCCAAACTCACTTAATGGAAAATCATTGTGTTGGAATCTCTTGAATGCATAATACCATGGAATCTCTCTGTCACTTAAAGCCTAACATTCATTAGAGTATATTCCTCTAGATACCTTGACCCAACTCTGGCGACTTGCATTAGGAGCATCTACAGTTGTTGCGGTTCAAGGGAGCTGAAGATTCCTCATCATCAAGGGAGATTATCTTCATCATGTGCTAGAAACGAGGCTCACCTACTTACAAGTAAGTCATTAGAGTCCATAAAATGTGAAGACCTTTGCTTGTGTAGGATTAGGTTTCAGGTTGTATGTTACAAACTTGCTAAGACGTTTTTATAGGCCTTCGATGGGAGAGTACATATAGAGTCCTTGTGTAGGATCAATAGTGCCTTGTGTAGGCATGATTGATTGCCTTGTGTAGGCATGTATGGTTGCCTTGGGTAGGCAATTCCTTGTGTAGGATATATATGTCTTGTGTAGGTAGTACCTTATGTAGGTTGTGAAGGTTTATGGTTAACCTGATTTAAAACCATTGGATAGTATAATCCGGTACACTCTAGGGTGGAGTGCGTCAGCTGGGAGTGGAGTAGGCACATAGTCGAACCACTATATATCGTTGTATTTGTAATGATTCTTGCATATTTGGATTGATTGTTGAAATGCTCAATTATGCATCATTTATGTTTGATAAAGTGCAGCACTTAGATCTCTTAATGTTTTAGAATATGAATGTGATTGATTCTTTGATAATCTTACTCAACTAATCTTAAATTGGTAGATATTATAACATTGTAAGATTAGAGATTTTTAAAAAGTCCTATTCACGCCCCTCTAGGTCCTTGGTCATACATTCGTACTTCAATAGTAGCGGTCTACCCGCAATTTCAATTGGTATCAAAGCGGGTTCCTCTTGAATGGTTTGTTAAACCTAGAGGGTGATCCTAACTGAAGTTGGAATTATGACCAAAGGAGATGGACCATCGGTCTCTCACCCTCCTATGTTTGATGGTTCAAATTATGCTTATTGGAAAGCGAGAATGTACTATTTTCTGCAGTCCCTGGATCATGACGTTTGGGAGACTGTTGAGAATGGATATGTGCCACCAACTGAACAAGTAGTACTCAAAAATGGCACAACTATCTCAAAACCAAAACCAAAAGAGAAGTGGACTCCATTTGATAAAGAAAATAAATTGCATGAAACCAAAGCTATGAATGTTATTTACTATGGAGTTTCACTAGAGGTGTTCAATCAGATTAGTATGTGTAGAACCTCAAAAGTAGCATGGGATTTATTGGAAACAACCCATGAAGGAACCAACACAGTAAAAATGTCAAGGTTGCAGCTCTTAACATCCCAATTTGAACACATAAAAATGGAAGAACATGAGACATTCATGGAGTTTTACATAAGACTGAATGGCATATGTAACTCCATGGGGGGACTTGGAGAGAAAATTTCAGTATCTAAAATTTATAGGAAAATTCTGAGATTTTTGCCGGAACGTTTTAACTCCAAAGTCACCACCGATATAGTGACTTAGGTCCCTATTGAAGTCGATCTAAGGTGAGTGATTTAAGGGTTGGGTTCCTGTCCTAAACTAGTGCCTAATCTTATAAGACCAGTTGGTTATGTGGGTGAGGTTTACCTGGTCTAGGCTAGATCTATTCACTTAATTTTAGGTTTATGTTTAGATTAATCTTAGTTTTAATGGTAACACCCGTGTTCAGAAAGTGTGAGGTGTTACATCGAACCTCCCTCGATGACATCGAAGAAAGACTCTTAAATGTCCAATAACCAAAATGAAACAACTCTCATGTCATTGAACAGGCCTCGATGTTAGCGAACGTTCATGTTCGATGACATCAAAGTTGTCTCGATGACATCAAAAATTGAGACACTTCTGTCCAGCAAGCTTAGGTTGAAAAATTGCTTAAAAGCTTTGATGACTCAAACAACGTTTGATGACATCGAAGCACGTTCGAAGACATCGAACAATGATATAAGATTGTCCAGCAAGCTTCAAACATTTTTAGCAAAACTCCCTGTGTCATCGAACTGTTACTCGATGACATTGAAGGAGACCTTCGATGACATTGAAGCATGTTTGATGACATCAAACAATGACATAAGTGTGTCTAGCAAGCTCCAAATATTTTTAGCAAAAATCCCAGTGTCATCAAACTGTTACTCGATGACATTGAAGGTGACCTTCGATGACATTGAGCACACTTCGATGACATTGAGTGCAGACAAAATTTGCCTATTTTTTTACCATTGGGATTTTTACCTTTATATTCGAAGGCTTGGTTTCTGGATTGGTATTGAGAAAAAGAGTGAGTTCTTAGAAAGTAATTGTTACATACCATCATAAATTCTTTTTCTCATGAAAGTTCATCCTTCAACCCCTTCTTAAATGCAATCATTGAAGAATCGATAGATTGGATTGGAAAATGAACTTCACCATTTAAGGATCCTCCAACAACTCACTTAATGGCAAATCATTGTGTTGAAATCTCTGAATCTCTCTGTCATTTAAAGACCAACATTCATTAGAGTAGATTCCTCTAAATACCTTGACCCAACTCTGGCGACTTACATTGGGAGCATTTACAGTTGTTGCGGTTTAAGGGAGATGAAGATTCTTCATCATCAAGGGAGATTATCTTCATCATGTGCTAGAAACAAAGCTCACCTACTTACAAGTAAGTCATTAGAGTCCATAAAATCTAAAGACATTTTCTTGTGTAGGATTGGGTTTCAAGTTATATCTCACAAACTTGTTAAGACCTTTTTATAGGCTTCTAACGGGAGAATACATATAGAGTCCTTGTGTAGGATCTAAGTGCCTTGTGTAGGCATGATTGATTGCCTTGTGTAGGCATGTATGGTTGCCTTGGGTAGGCAATTCTTTGTGTAGTATATATTTGTCTTGTGTAGGCAGTACCTTGTGTAGGTTGTGAAGGTTTATGGTTAACCTGATTTAAAACCATTGGATAGTATAATCCGGCACACTCTAGGGTGGAGTGCGTCAGCCGGGAGTGGAGTAGGAACATAACCAAACTGCTATATATCGCTGTGTTTGTGATGATTCTTGCATATTTGGATTGATTGTTGAAATGCTCAATTATGCATCATTTATGTTTGATAAAATGCCGCACTTAGATCTTTTAATGTTTTAGAATATGAATGTAATTGATTCTTTGATAATCTTACAACTAATCTTAAATTGGTAGATATTATAGCATTATAAGATTAGATATTTTTAAAAAGTCCTATTCACCCTCCTCCAAGACCTTGGTCATACATTAGTAATTTGATGTAGTCGTCTAACCGAATGACATCCTTTAGTAAGCAAAGGTGCCAAAGGGACATGTGAATGTTGCCTTTTCTTGATCTTCAAGGGCTATCTCTATCTGATTGTAGCCCGAATAGCTGTCAAGGAAGCAAAAGTAAGAATGACCAACTAACCTTTACCAAATTTGATCAATGAAGGGTAAAGGAAAGTAGTCCTTCCTTGTGACGGTATTCAACTTTCTGTAGTCAATGCACATTCTCCAACCAGTAGTAACTCTAGTTGGTACGAGTTCATTGTCGGCATTCGCTACGATGGTGATTCCGGACTTCTTAGGAACCACCTAAGTTGGACTCACCCATTGACTGTCGGATATAGGGATATGATACACACATCCAACAACTTAAGTACCTCAGCCTTAACCACTTCCTTCATGTTTGGATTTAATCGATGTTGTAGTTGTAGGGAGCTTTTCGCATTATCCTCAAGATGAATGCAGTGAGTACAAATCAAAGGGTCAATTCCCTTGAAGTCCGTAATCGACCATCCAAGGGCTCCTTTATGCTTAATGAGAGCGAAATAAGCATACTCTCTTGTTCTTTCTCAAGGTGGGAAGAAATCACCACCGGGTATGTCTAATCTTGACCTAAGTAGACATGTTTAAGATTTGCGGGCAAAGGTTTTAGGTCAAACTTCGGTGCTTTGAGGCTAGACAGTAGAGGCACTATATTTATTTGGGGCAAATTCTCAAATTGTGGCCTCCACCGGTTAACTTCAAGTACCGGTTAGCATCAAGCATGACATCCATCTCCCTAATTGTGTCATCATCTAAATTAGGGGAGTGCGCCAAGCATGTCTCTAAAAGGTTAGAGTATAGAGTCAAAAGTGTTCTATCTTCCACGAAAGAATCTATCAAGTTAATGTCATGGATATCATCAACATCCTCTGATTGTTTGCTTATGTCAAAAAAGATATTGAGTTCCAATGTCATATTTCTAAAAGATAAATTTTTAATTCCATTCCTATGTATCATTAAAAAAAAAAAAAAAAAAACAATTTAGATATTTCAGCCATTCGAGGACTGCACTCGGGATAGCCGTACCGAGTGCTATTTGGGAAAATATTTTCAAAACTCTCATTTCAACTTCTTCCTCGGCTCACCGGTGCTTCTTTCTACCAACCCATCAATCTAGACTTCTTGTAAGTGAATCCTTTTGAGTTTTCTTCTAGATTTAAGCTCTTAGTAGTGCTTTATTGAAGATTTCATCATCTTATTTGAATCTAGAGCTCTCTTTTGTTGGGTTTTAGTTGGAAAATTTAATCTAGATTATTTCATCTATTTGTTGGTATTTCTTTGATAATATCTAGTCATTTTCTTCCATGGAAACTCGGACTAAGCATACTGTTCATCGTCCTCAGTCCGGTTCCTCCTCTTGCTCCGCTAATCGGGTTGTGCGCACTATTCACTCACCGGAAAATTATCCAGAGAATGTGCAGAATTTTTGTACCTGTAGCATAATTATTGACCGCACTGTGAATGTAAATCACATTGTCTAATTTTACCTCCTTGAAATTCTATCCAAGGTAGGATGGGAGATGATCTTTGCCTGTGGTGATGCATCTTATCAGTCCATCGCTCAAGAGATGTATGCATCCATTTGTGACATCTCCTCTGAACAATTAACTTTTACTATTCAGTTTAAGGAAGACACCATCACCATTACACCCTTCATCATATCGCCTATCATAGACATTGATATGACAAAAGATGAGATTCCTATTTCACCACTTTTTGAAGATATGTATCCAACGGAAAGAGATTCTCTCACTCGAGTGTTATGTGGTTTTGATGCCACTTGGCGTAACCGTAACTCACTCCTCGCCTACAATCTTCTTTCAAAATATCATGTTTTGCCTCGTATTTTCACTTCTAATGTCTATCCTCGTACTAGGAATAAGACTGATCTTACTCCCTATATGATGCGCATTATGCATTCAGTCATTTCTGGTATTCACATTTGTCTTCCATCGTTAATTACTTAATTATTCAGTATCGTCTCCATCCTCGTCATGGGTCTATTCCATTTGCATTCCTTATGACTTTCATTGCTTTGAAGTATCATGTCCAAATTCCCTCGACTGAAGTACTGGAGTCTGAGCTCCCTTTCGATACTGCAAATTTAAATATGATGCAACTTGATTTAAGGCCCGAGCAGCGAGGTGATTAAGAAGTTGTTCCTAAAGGAGATGTCAACATGGATGACATCTTTGCTAACCTAGAAGAATCAGATGATACCAATGACTATGACTTCCAGCCTTCATAATTTTCAAAGAGATTGGAGAGTTTAGAGAAGGTGGACAACTTGCATGTTTCTTGGGAAGCATTACTTCAGCTGAGAAACAACAAATGAAGTACATAAAAAAAGTACTTTCATCATTTCAGTAGGAGTCTAAAGATTAATGATCCTGATATGCTTGCATCGTCCTCTTTTAGCTATGACTGAGAAACTTTTTTAACATACTATGGTTTGTAATAACTTTTGAATTAATTTTTACTTCTCATACATTTGGATACTAGGGTTAGTTTTCAATGCATCTTTATCCTTTTGTTTACTGCTCCTATCCTTGATTATATTCTATAATGCTTCAATGTTATTTCTTCCTTTGTTAACTTTGATAAAAAGGGGGAGAAATATCTATATCTATATATATATATGAATGGATATGATCATCATGAACACATCTCTTTCACATTTATGAGCACACACAGTTATATTTTACATTTGCATGCACACTCTATGGAATTATATTTTTTGCAGCATGTGATAAATGTGACTAAGTGCTCAGGGGAGTTTTCGTATGTATGATCTTGAAAGTGCAGCTGCTAGTGCCCTGGTTTGTCAAGTTACGTGAATGATAGGTCAGACTGTCTACTGAGCTCGGTAAGAAGATCAATTCAAGCGTCTGCCTCATCCAGATGTGTAGAAGCTCGCATAGGTAAATCATAGCCTCACATCCCATGTCCTAAAACACCAGGTGATTAAAACTCTTAAAACAAGATAGACATCTTAGGGTTTTTAGGTGGGAAAACTTTTTTCAAAATAGGAAAATCTCTAAGTTTTTCTTGCCTTGTCGATGTTATCGAAGCACCCTCGATATGATCGAACTGCACTGTCGATGTCCTCGATACCTTAACGATATTATCAATAAGAGGACCAAAAATGTCCAGCAACTAAAAATTCATCTGGACGGATTTATCGATGTATTGATACACCTATCAATATCATCGATAAAAGCACTAAATATGTCCAGCAACTTCACAACATATCTGGACGAATTATCGATGTATCGATACACCTATCGATATCATCGATATTCAAATCTCGAGTCCATTGAAAGTGGCTCGATAAGATCGACAGGTAGAGTTCTAACGCCCCTATTTTTTAATGAAAATCTCAAATTCCTTCGATCTATCAATGACCGTCCAATATGATCTAAATTTAAATATCGATAAGATCAGAGGTCCATCGATGATATCGATAGTGGGCGCGCATTTTTTACAGCAGATATTTCAGGTTGTTCTTAACAATGATAGGGGGCCCTTCGATAGAATCGATATTCAAATATCGATAATATCGACACAGATTGATTACATCGAACAAAGCCATAAATTGTCCAACAAGCTCAAGATAAATCAGTTGGATTTATCGATGCCTCGACTCTGATCTCGATATCATCGACATTCAAATTTCGATGATCTCGATAGTTCCCCGATCAATCTTAAAATCCTGAAATATTTCAAAGTCAAGTCTCTCTCATTTTTTAAAGTGTCGATGGATCGAACCTATCATCGATGGAATCGGAGTTCAAAATTCGATGACATCGACAATAGCTTCGATTCATCGACCAATTGGCAAGATGCTTCAAAAGCGTATGACATTAAGTCCGAGTCATCGAGCAGACCATCGATGTTATCGAGAGTATACGCTCGATGATATCGAAATCTGTCATAAATGTGACCGTTTTATATCCGTTGGAACTTTTTACCCATATATAGAGGACTTATCTTTTGTTGTTGTGAGAAAAAGAAGAGAGAGCTTTTGTGTGTTTCAACTTATATCTTATATCTAAAGCCTTTTCTCTCAAGGGAGTTCATCATCCAATCCACTCTCACCATTGATATTCAATAGAGTGGATTGGGGAATGAACTTCCGCATTCAAGGATCCTCCAGCAACCACCTTAATGGCAAATCATTAAGCTGGGATGCCATGAATGCATAAGATTGGAACTACTCTATCTTCCTTATAGGAAAATCTTTAGAGAGTAGGATTCCATCTTCACCTTGACCCAACCCGAAGCCGAGTATTGGTATATCATCTTGTGTTACGGATCAAGGGAGCAGAAAACTCTTCGTCAACAAGGAGGAGGAGATCTTCAGCAATGTGCTGAATGGGACTCATCAACTTATCTGTAAGTATCTAGAGTCCAGAGGACACTTGTGATCATTCCTTTCTAGGATTGGGTCTTAAGTGGTTCTCACCCTTTGAAGTCCTCAAGGAGGCCTCCGGCGGGAGTGTACGTGGTGGGTGCGTTGTGTGGACCCTTGATCTGTGGAGAGCATAAACACCTGGTTAGGAGTGAACCAGTAAAACTCCCGGGTGCGTTATGTGGACCCTTACTCTATGGAGAGCATAAACATCTGGTTAGGAGTGAACCAGTAAAACTCCAGGGTTAGAGGTGAACTGAGTAGAAACCTTCGTGTAAGGTTGAAGGTGAACCTGATTTAAAACCTTAGGTTTGAGGTGAACCTTGGAAAACCTCCTTAGTGAAATCCGGTACACTCAAGGGTTGAGTTCGGCAGCCGGGAGTGGAGTAGACAAGTAGTCGAACCACTATAAAAATGACAGTGTCTGTGATTGATTCTTATATTGATCATTTGTGCGATTATGTTAACTGAATTCATATCTGCTCACACTTCACACACAGTCACATCCATCATAGACTATAACTGCTTCATGCTTATTATTTGAATTGTTCTGTGATTGGATCCTCTACTAGTCTTGGAAGCCAGTTGAGTTACATTTGAGTAATCCTGAAAATTGCATACTTATTAGGATTAGAGTGATAGGAATTGTAATAACTCATAAAACTTTTAAAAGTCCTATTCACCCCCCTCTTGGACATATTGACATATTCCAACTTCAACTCAAGCAGTCTTCACCGCTATTTTCAATTGGTATTTGAGCGGGTCTCTCTTTAAGGTTTTCACCGCATAGAGAGTGATCTTGACTGAAGTTGGGAATATTGCCAAAGGAGAGGGCTCATCAGTCACTAGACCTCCAGTATTTGACGGCTCAAATTATGCATAGTGGAAGGCTAGGATGCACTACTTTCTGAAATCTTTGGATCATTATGTTTGGGATATAGTTGAAAGTGGATATGTGCCACCTACTGAACAAATTGTACTTGATAGTGGCACAACAATAAAAAAGCCCAAATCCAAAGAAAAGTGGACAGCATTCGACAAAGAAAGGCAAACATCTGAAGCCAAGGCTATGAATGCTATCTACTGTGCTGTGTCCCAAGATATTTTCAATCAAACAAGCATGTGTGAGACATCTAAAGAAGCATGAGATTTATTGGAAACAACCCATCAAGGCATAAGCACTGTGAAGCGATCCAAACTTCAACTCCTAACTTCATAGTTCGAAAGTCTCAGAATGAAAGAGCATGAGACATTTATGGAGTTCTTTATAAAGCTAAATATCATCTACAACTCCATGGGTGGATTGGGAGAGAAAGTTCCGGTACAAAATTTTTTTAGGAAAGTTCTAAGATCCCTACCGGAACAGTTTAATCCCAAAGTAACAACAATTGAGGAGTGTAGGAATATAGACGAGATGAAAGTAGAAGAACTAGTAGGTTCCCTACAAACTTTTGAACTACACTTCATTCAATCCCAAAAATCCAAAAACACTGTCCTAAAAACTTCAAAGAAAATAATTCATGAGGATAGTGGAAGTGAAAGAGAGGATGAAGATGAGGAAGTGGCTTTGCTGGCACAAAGATTCAGAAGATTCTTTCAAAAGAGTCGCGGCCGTCCCTCTAGAGGTAGAAAGGTGGATAACAAACTCTCTGCAAGCAAATTTGGTAAAAAAGATCAAAGAACCACAATGCTACACCTGTCGAGAGTACGGACACCTATCTAGCCCAAACAGAAAAACCAAGGGCAAGGCAATGGCCGCCACATGGGATGATACAGAGGAGTCAAACTCAGAATTAATTGACTCAGAGAGTGATGGTGACCAGAAATCCTTGAAAATTCTCATGGTCACCACTACTCCAACCATTCCCACTGAAACTGAATCTATGTTAGATCTGTCAGCCACTGAATGGGTTCCATCTGACAATGAGGAAATAGAAGAAGGAGAAGAAATAGAAGAGGATAAACTGCAAGATGCTTATAACCAGCTCTATATTCACAGCATCGACATTCTTAAGAAACTCGGAATAGCAGAAAACAAAGGTAAGCTATTGCAGAAAGATTTAGATAAAATACTAGAAATAAATATACAAGTTATGAATGATCTGCAAAAAAAAGTGAATACCATTCTAAAGTTTGAATCTGATAAACTGAACAAACAGGTTGAACTGCTTGAAGATGAGAATAGGCTTCTTCGAAACAAAAATGATATGCTCCTGTGTGATCTAGAAGAATTCAAGAAGATGGCCAAGATAATCTACAAGTTCTCCCAAAGTGGCGAGAAACTTGAAAAACTGTTAGGTAAGGGAAGACCTGGAAAAGATAAAAGTGGCCTAGGATATGAAAAATTCAAGTCAACAACTGGAAATGCAGCATCGAGAACAGAAAAATCCACTGCTTCTGGTAGCAAAGATAGAACATCTGCAGTATGTCATTTTTGTGGTAATTCAAGTCATTATAAGTTTGAATGCACAATACTTAGGAGGACTCAATCTAGCTTTGGTCAAAATCATGTGAACAATTTATTAACCAAAGAAATACAGAAAGCCAAAAGTCTTCATGGGAATATGGACAGAAATGCCTATACATCACCACAAAAATTGGTTAACAAAAGTAAATGGGTAAGAAAGAATTAGTTCAGATCATGTTTCAAGATCTGAACATGTGCTAAAATGAGATTTTTGTTTGAACTTGCAATGAGAAATCTGAGATCCCTTACCTCAATCTTTTGTATATAAACATTTTATATGTTTATAATTTTGCTGTGTACAGTGATTCTACATAATTTTGCCAAGTATATTGTTGTTTCATAGGAATATTAAGAGCATACTTGTAGGATTGCCTGAAAATATAGAATCATTCATTAGCGATTAGAGTATCGATAGGACATTTTCGATTAAATCGATAGAGAGTCGATACTATCGACGACTCCTTAGAATATGAAAAGTAACATAATCATGGATGACATCGGAGACATACTCGATAGAATCGATCGGTAACTTTTTGATAACATCGAAACAATGATCGATATGATCGATAGATGGCGCCCAATAAAAGTCTGCGGAGGGAAAAAGGGGTTTTTTTTGTCTATCAGTCGTCTTCTGTGCTCGATCCACTCAGCCAAATTACTAGGAGCCACGACGGACTAACCGAAATTCCTCCACAAATCGGGTAATACCTTTCTATACTACAAAAGGTCAATTTCTTTTTCAGGTATTGTCGATTTTGTCAAGTTTTTGTCATGTTTCCCAAGTTGTTCAAACCCTCTTTCTGTCTATATGGGAAAAGACAAAGGGATAGCGTCCGGACAGGGGGAATCTTCAAGAGCTACCCGACAAAAAGTCCTCGCATCTAGAGAAAGCGCGAGGGCCCCGGAAAGTGGGATCCCCACTCGACAAAGATCACAGACTTCGCGAGGTGGGTCCCAAACCGATTCTCCAGCACCTCCTCCTCTGGCTAGGCAGCCCACACGTCCAGCGAAATACACCGGTAGGAAGCTGATCCATGAGAGAAAAATTGACAGGGTCTGTTTAGCACCATACAATCTAGAACCCTTGTTTACTGCAGTCGGTTGGCTGCCCATCCTAGATTTCAGAGGGCCTTGTCAACTCGAACAAACACGCAACTTCCTTGTAACGTGTCACTCTCCGGTATCTGATCCTCCTTCGTTCATGGTTTCTTTGGATGGTGATGATGCATTCATCACTCCTGCCACACTAGCTGACATTCTCAATCTGTAAATGGCACCAGAAGACCTTCCCGACTTGAATCTCGATCTTCTTGATGTCCGGTCCATTGTAACCAAGTACTTGTACAATAATAGAGATATTCTCTGGCATCAGGGGAATGCCTTGAAATCTAGGTACATGGAGCCCCACTTTCGGGTTATGCATGGGATCTTCACAACAAATCTGTATCCAAGGAGTACAAATCAATCCGATCTCATGAGTCTTATAGTCATGATTGTATACTCTGTTGCAAATGGGACAAAGGTTTTCCTTTCATCACTGATTGTCAACCAGTTGGTAAATGCAATACATACATCCAGAGATCTGCATTTGCCATATTCATGGATCATAAGCAGGATATGTCAAAGAATTTGTTTTTTATCTACCACTGATCTTGTACTTCCAGTTCAAGTCTTTAATATAAAGAACATTCGAAAAATGGACCTGGAGTACCATGAGTACAAAGAAGAAGGCATTCAAGGAAGTGCAGCTGAAGGTGTTGGTGATCCTCGTGGGGAGGAAACTGAGATGATAAGAGATGAACCCTCTAGACCCGATCCAGCCCCATCTACGTCAATTCCGGAATGCAAAAAGGTTCAAAATGGACAGAATCGGGGCAATCCAAAGAGATATTCATTCTGTTTGTGAGCAGTTGACAGTCTTGGAGCGAGTCATCCAGAAAGTGCAGCAGTCTGTACAACAGCTGGTGGATCTATTGACATACCGACGGGACGACACGATGCCATCTCACTCTGCTCCGTAAGGCCGGATCATGCATGCTATCATACACACTTTACTCTTATCTCCACATTTGAACATCAGTATCTTTTTTGATGTTCTTCGCTATCACTGGTGTGTATGTCAGCCTTCTAAGATATGCACAGTTTTTTTGGTTGTATATACCCAAAGCTGGGCTAATGTTGATGGATGTTGTTGGGTGCCCATATGCGGGCTTGACACCTTTTGGTTACCGCTGGGTGTAGCAGCATATATATATTTTTTGGGATGGACTGAACAGCGTTTTTTTGTGCTTGGGATTAACTGTTGTCTGGGGCAGTTTTGGTTCTTCTATGGCTGATTAGAATGCTCAATTTTTTTTGCCATATTTGTCTTGAGCTCCCCTAGTTTATCAAGTTATGGTTTTCATATGATTGAAAACTGCTATATCTTATCTAATATGCATTCATTCTGAGATTGATGTTTGACTAAAATGTGTTAACTTTTATACATCAATGTTATGCTTCTACCTGCTTGGTTCTCTCAAGCATTTTAATCCTCAGTCAATATCACTTGCTACCTTTGCCAATGACTGACAAAAAGGGGGAGAACAGTTCAAAACACCCTGAGCGGAAAAGCATATATCTAAATTATGTTGCAGGTGTTAGGGGAGCAGCTGCACCAAGAAAGGGGGAGTTTTTGAAGTAAGGGGGAGCAGATACTACTAGTTGTGTACATGGGGTAGAAAAATTGTAAAATTGTGTAAAAACATGTACACACAATTTAGGGTGTGTTTGTCTAGAAGTATCTTAGGGTGTTTTTGGTATTTTGTCACGTAATTGACAAAGGGAGAGATTGAAAGTGCACCTGCTAGTGCCCTTGTTTGTCAAGTTTCGTGAATGATAGGTCAGACTGTCTATAGAGCTCGATAGGAAGATCAATTCAAGCGTCTGCTTCATCCGGATGTGTGGAAGCTCGTCATAGGTAAATCATAGCCTCACATCCCATGTCCCAAAATACCAGGTGATTAAAACCCTTAAAACAAGATAGACATCTTAGGATTTTTAGGTGAGAAAACTTTTTTAAAAATAGAAAAATCTCTAAGTTTTTCTCGCCTTGTTGATTTTATCGAAGCACCCTTGATATGATCGACCTGCACTGTCGATGTCCTTGATACCTTAACGATATTATCGATAAGAGGACCAAAAATGTCCAGCAACTAAAAATTCATCTGGACGGATTTATCGATGTATCGATACACCTATCGATATCATCGATAAAAGCACTAATATGTCCAGCAACTTCACAACATATCTGGACGAATTATTGATGTATCGATACACCTATCGATATCATCGATATTCAAATCTCGAGTCCATCGAGAGTGGCTCGATAAGTTCGACAGGCAGATTTTTGGTGCCCCTGTTTTTTTAATGAAAATCTCAAATTCCTTTGATATATCGATGACCTTCCGATATGATCTGAATTCAAATATCGATAAGATCGGAGGTCCATCGATGATATTAATAGTAGGCGAGCATTTCTTACAGCAGATATTTCAGGTTGTTCTTAACAATGATCGGGGACCCTTTGATAGAATCGATATTCAAATATCGATGATATTGACACCAGATCGATTGCATTGAACAAAGCCATAAATTGTCCAGCAAGCTCAAGATAAATCAGTTGAATTTATCGATGCCTCGACTCTGATCTCGATATCATCGACATTGATCTCGATGGTTCCCCGATCAATCTTGAAATCCTGAAATATTTCAAAGTCAAGTCTCTCTCATTTTTCAAAGTGTCGATGGATCGAACCTATCATCGATGGAATCGGAGTTCAAAATCTGATGACATCGACAATAGCTTCAATTCATCAACTAATTGGCAAGATGTTTGAAAAGCGTATGACATTGAGTCCGAGTCATCGATCAAACCATCGATGCTATCGAGAGTATACGCTCGATGATATCGAACCTGATCGATGATATCGAACTCTATCATAAATGTGATCGTTTTATATCCGTTGGAACTTTTTGTCTATATATAGAGGACTTGTCTTTTGTTGCTGTGAGAGAAAGAAGAGAGAGCTTTTGTGTGTTTCAACTTATATCTTATATCTAAAGCCCTTTCTCTCAAGGGAGTTCATCATCCAATCCACTTTCACCATTGATATTCAATAGAGTGGATTGGGGAATGAACTTCCGCATTCAAGGATCCTCCAGGAACCACCTTAATGGCAAATCATTAAGCTAGGATGCCTTGAATGCATAAGATTGGAACTACTCTATCTTCCTTATAGGAAAATCTTTAGAGAGTAGGATTCCATCTTCACCTTGACCCAACTCGAAGCTGAGTATTAGTATATCATCTTGTGTTGCGGATCAAGGGAGAAGAAGACTCTTCGTCAACAAGGAGGAGGAGATCTTCAGCAGTGTGCTGAATGGGACTCATCAACTTATCTGTAAGTATCTAGAGTCCAGAGGACACTTGTGATCATTCTTTTCTAGGATTGGGTCTTAAGTGGTTCTCACCTTTTGAAGTCCTCAAGGAGGCCTCCGGCGGGAGTGTACGTGGTGGGTGCGTTGTGTGGACCCTTGATCTGTGGAGAGCATAAACATCTGGTTAGGAGTGAACCAGTAAAACTCTCGGGTGCGTTGTGTGAACCCTTGCTCTATGGAGAGCATAAACATCTGGTTAGGAGTGAACCAGTAAAACTTCAGGGTTAGAGGTGAACCGAGTAGAAACTTTCATGTAACGGTTGAAGGTGAACCTGATTTAAAACCTTAGGTTTGAGGTGAACCCTGAAAAACCTCCTTAGTGAAATTCGGTACACTCAAGGGTTGAGTGCGGCAGCCGGGAGTGGAGTAGACAAGTAGTCGAACCACTATAAAAATGACTATGTCTGTGATTGATTCTTATGCTTGATCATTTGTGTGATTATCTTAACTGAATTCATATCTACTCACACTTCACACACAGTCACATCCATCATAGGTTATAACTGCTTCATGCTTATTATTTGAATAGTTCTGTGATTGGATCCTCTACTAGGCTTGGAAGCCAGTTGAGTTACATTTGAGTAATTCTGAAAATTGCATACTTATTAGGATTAGAGTGATAGGATTTTTAATAACTCATAAATCTTTAAAAAGTCCTATTCACCCCCCTCTAGGACATATTGACATATTCCAACTTCAACTCAAGCGGTCTTTACCGCTATTTTCAGATCTTAGGGGGAGTAACAAGATTCAAGTTATCCCTTTTAATGATTCAAATGTTATATATATGATGTGTTATTGAGATGTTGTAATATGTTACGATGAGTTGTATAAATTGTATGAGTGAGTTTTGTCATGAATTTGACAAAAGGGGGAGATTGTAAGTGCTTATACTCAAGCATATTATAGTTTGTCAAATTTCGTACTCCTGTTAGGATCGTAAGCTCTACTGAAGACAAGTTATCAACTCGATCAAGCATCTGAAAAGAACATCTCAAGATAAGATCATTCATTTAGAACACTTTGTATGAGTCAACCATCAGGTGATATAAAGCTAGATTGACCATAGGTTAGGTGTATTTTACACATGCGTAACATTGATCATATTTTATGTTTAATACACTCAAGTTAGGCTAGACTGACATTTGGTTCGGCCAGCCTAACTAACTTTGTCCAACCCTACATTCTTCAGGCGAAAAGACAGATCTGAAAAGATTTTTTCATGGCTTGTTCAGCCAACCCGGGGTGGGCTCGGTCAAGTTTCCACCACCGATACATTTTCGGATTTTAGGCAAATTAGGCTAGCCAAACCAATTGGTCAGTCAGCTGAACCTGATGTTCAGCTAGCCGAACTTGGGTCTGGGCCAACCGAATTTTTGAAAGATCTTATCCTGCAAAATTCGAGTTTCGTTGGAACGTAATCTTTGGAATCCTGCTAGCCGAACTGACCCTCGAGCCAGTTGAACTTCCAATATCTTTGGCTATAAATAGAGGCTCTTTCTTACTCTTCAAACCACAAAAATTTGTAGATCTACACTTTGTTATAAAGAGAGAAAGTCCAAGCCTCCTTAAGCTATTTGTGTTGTAATTTTTATATTTGTTTTAACTAATTTTATTCTCTCTCTCAAGATAGTTTAAAATGTTTTAATAGAGTAATCAATACTCTACTTGAGAAATAGAGAATTGAATTTGTGGCATTAAAGTATCATTCATTTTATTGAAAATATATTAGATCTCTTTATTTCTTTTTGGGTTGAACTCATACAAAGACTTCATATACATCCCAAGAAGAAGATCGCTGCATTCAAGCTATAGCTACAACTTTGACTCGACAATCGAAGATAAGTACTATCTTTATATTTATTTTAGTTTGGGTTTTTTCTAAGATAGCTTGAAAATCTCAGCAGGTTTGTTTGTGGTGATCCCGTGAAATCACAAAGTGGGATTAATTGTATAAGCTCGTGAAAATCGCAATAACTGTATCAAGTTGTTAAGGTGACCTTGGGAAAACCTTGAAATAGTGAAAGCCAAAATTGCGAAAGTATTAATTTTGGGAGTGGAGTAGGTTGCGTTTAGGCACTGAACCACTATATTCTTTTATGGATTGTGGTGATTGATTTTGATTATTTATGCCTATCTTGGGCTTCATTTATTCTTACGATAGTTTGATATTTTGATTTCAAAGACGTAGTGAAATAAGGTTGTCCTACCTAAATCTTTTAGGTGAAGGTTGTCCTACAAACTATTTGATATCAAAAATTCAATACTTTACATAATTGAGTTTATTTGATTTATTATTCCGCATTGAATCGAAATATTTAGCATAGTCCTATTCACCCCCCCCCCCCCCCCTCTAGGACATCTATAGCTCGTCCTTTTAGTATGTGAATCTAAGGTCATTATTCAAGGCCGAGGTTGGTATGAGAGGTTGACCTCCGAGGTAGAGATTGGTACCTAAGGCCAAGGTTATCTCTTGAGTTCGGTGAACAAGACCGACCTCTAAAGTCATTGGTCGACACAAAAGGTCGGGGTGATTTTTCGACCCTCAAGCAATCGATAGTCATCGAGTCTGGTTGCTCGGCGCATCTGTCTAATACATTTGTTTTAGCCTCATTTTACCCATAACAGAAGTCAAATGGAATCTAACTTAGCAAGTGAAGTCAAATGGAATCCAATTGCCCTGGTTCAGGCTAGTTTGGTAGTATATTTAATTATCTTTTCAACTGTCCAAGAATTTGGCGATGTGATGAGGCTGATCACCATCTTCCTTAGGATAGTCTAAATTCACATAGCACTTTAGACTCCTCAGAGCTTCCGTAAATTGACGACCGATAAAAGCAGAAATAATTCCTAATAAATTCAAAATAACTTGACTGAAGATTAAAAAGAAAAAAATGAAATCATAACTCTTTAAATAAGGAACTCAAACCTAGGACAAAGTTCTAGACTTAAACTTTGACTCGAACACCTTAAAAATGTGACTTATTATAAGTAGTAAACTTACTATTTATAAATGACCTCTATTTCTACTAGACTTCATGATTTTCAGCCAAAAATAGTAAGTGTTCAATTTGGCCCAACCACGCTATTCTCCTAACTTTTCTAAGCCATTTTCCTATTGGGCACGACTTCTACAACTCAAAGGATCAAAAGTTATACTCGAACTAAAACTTATTATTTATAGTAAAAATGAAACTAAAGAGACTTTTTTACCGTTGAACTGATGGAATCTCGCAAATCCAGCATGGGTAACCCAGCATAGCAGATTGGCTTATGTAGGTTCTCATACCCCAAAATCATATATATTATGTCGAAAAACTCATCAGGTTTGTGAGATATGACAAATTTAAGGTTCTGACCGTCTGGATCGTTTTTGCCTTTGATCGGGCCTTCTCTGGTCCATCTTTGCCATGGAAGGGTCTGCGACTCGCTCTATATCAACCCCCTCCACTTCAAAAGAACTTGACCTCGAGTTCTTGTCCAACTTTGGTTCATGATACTTGTTCAGGTCCGCAACATTGAAAGTAAGTGAGATCTCCATGTCATTCGGAAGATCAATAATGTAAGCATTATCATAGATCTTTCCGAGGTTCATTACCAGTTCGATCTTCTTGTTCTTTAACTTGTTGTGGGTCCTCGTTAGAAATTTCTCCTTGCATAGATGAACCATAACATTGTCACCCACCTCGAACACCTTTTTCCATCGATGCTTGTCGGCTTACTCCTTATACCTGTCATTCGAAGCTTGCAACTTGGCTTGCACATCCGCATGAATGCCAACGATTCAGTTCACGATATGTTGTTACAATGCTCATGCCCAGGAGCTTGGGCAAATGGACCAAGTTAAGTGTGTAGTGGGGCACTCGACCATAAACGATTTAGAATAGTGACTTCCTTATTGAGCGGCTCATCATATTGTTGAATGTAAATTCCTCTTGAGACAAGGCCACATCCTACTGCTTCGGATTGGCACCTGAAATACACTGGATGAGTTTTTCCAACGTGCGATTAACAACTTCAGTCTGCCCATCAATCTGCGGGTGGTAGCCACTATTGAATTAAAGTAGCATACAGAACTGATTCCACAAAGTTCGCCAGAAGTGGCTAATGAACTTCTTGTCACGAACAAAAGTAATGGTCTCAGGAACCCCGTGTAGCCACACGACCTCTCTCAAGAATAGATTCGTTACGTGTGTTGCATTGAGGGTATTCTTATGTGAGATAAAGTGTGCAATATTTGAAAAATGATCTACCATTACGAATACTGAATCCATGTTGAAGTTCTGCATAAATCGATGATAGAATGTCACAAACCCATGGAAACTACTTCATGAATGCTCATCGGAATCGGTCATTCCTTGATGACTCACACCTTTTCATTATCCACACGATGCCCATAGGCCTCACAACAAATTCTAAGAACAACAAGTTGTCTTTTAAAAATTGTACTTCTTTAAGTTGATGTACAACTTATTAACTGCTAGAACTTATAACACCTGCCTTGGATGTTCCATGTGCTCCATCTCACCCCGGCTATATATTAAGATATCATCAAAATATACTACCACAAACCGACCAATGAACGGCTTCGACACTTGATTAATCTGATGCATAAAAGTGCTCGGTGCGTTCGATAGATCGAAGGGCATAACCAGCCACTCATACAAGCCTTCCTTGGTCTTAAATGTTATTTTTCACTCATCACCAAGTTGGATACCAATCAATGGTACCCACTCCTTAGATCTAGTTTAGAGAATACCTTGACACCTAGTATATCAAGCATATCGTCCAATCGCGGTATCGGGAACCAATATTTAATGGTATTCTTGTTAATTGTCTGACTGTTAACACATGCACCCGCTCCCATATTTCTTCGGTGTTAATAAAGCTAGCACGACACATGGGTTCATGGTCTCCCTCAGAAGGCCCTTATGGATCAATTCCTCCATCTACCCCTGAAGTATCTTATACTTTTTTAAACTCATTCGATAGTTAGGGTGGTTGGGTAAGCTAGACCCAGGTATGAGGTTTATGTGATGTTGGATGTCCCGCTTGGGGGGCAATCCATCAGGTAACTCTTTGGGCCAGATTTCTTTGAATTTGTTCAACAACAACCATAAATTTGGATGGATAACTAAGGGTTCTGATTCCTCACCCTTTACCACCACGGGGTACACCTCGTCGATTTTCTTAGATTACTACACGAAATCCCAAATAGTCAGGAGGGAGCTCCCCTCCACTTTAGAAGCTTCAGGTCGTTCTCTACTGCCATAGGGGCAAAGATCGTCTTACGATCGTCCTTGACGAAGATGTACATATTGTCTCATCCTCGATGGATCATATCATTGTCCGATTTCCATGATCAACCGAACAACATATGACATGCTTCTATGTCAACCATATAAAAATTACTCGATCTTTATAATTCTTACTAATTGAAAATGAGATAGTGCATTCTTTGGTTATCTTGGTCTCATTCACCTTTTTTATCTAGCTAATTGAGTAAGGAGAATGATGCTTTATTGTAGGTAGCCGCAACTTGCCCACCATCACCTTCGAGATGATGTTCTCGCTACTACAACTATCTATGATTACATCATAGACCTTGTCGTTGCTGGTATACTGTGTGAGGAATATATTATGCCACTGTAGGTGAACATCATTCCTTGGTGTGTACATAACCACCTTACGACCAAGGAGTCATCGTCATCTTCGTCCAACCATTCTTTGTCAGCAGCTCCTTCTTCAATGACTTGTTCATCCTCATCAAATCCATGACCTCACATTCAACACTTCCTTCGTTAATGACTAAGTAGGTTGCAAGGCATTGACGCAAGTGTTTAATAAGTGACCCGGTTGGCCATAACTGTAACAATGGTTCAGCCTTGGTTGACCATAAGGATTTGGAATCCTGATGGGACCAGTGTCGCAGTTGGCAGTTGTAGGAGGTTGAGGACGCTCTCCTACTGGTTCATTTCCTTTAGCCAGTGCCAAATCCTGAAAATTCACATGTGGTGTAATGAAATTACCACGGCTGCACGTGTGGAAGCTTTGTGGAGCTAAGGAATGAAGCTTATGTCCTGGAGGGGGTAATTAGGACTAATTAAAATTTTCATCTTTGAAACCCAATTACCTACTTAAGCTAATATGCACTTTAAGTTAAGTAAGGCAATTAACTCTAAGGCTTCCAAGGTAGTAGATGGTCTAATCACATAGACTACAAATGATATATCAATTAAGCAACTAGTCCATAAACATGATTATGTACATGTGTGTGTGGGATGTGCTAACTATCAATTCCTAGCATTCATCTAATCATGCATACATAGAATTAAACATTCAATCACATAAGCATAATTAAATAAGTACGCAAATACAATCTCAAACACAAGCATGTATAATGGTTTAATTTCGGTACTCCACTCTCGGTGGATGCACTAGTGTATCGAATTTCACTATCGGAGGTTTTAAATTAGGTTAACATCTACATTTACAATCCTACACAAGGAAGGGCTCCCGTAAGAAATTTTATTTATTTTTCTATCAGCTCGCGACAAACATCGGTCCTACATAAGAACCTACTGATATACACTCACAACGGAGTCTCCTGCAAGAAACTTTAATTAGTTTTCCGTTGGCTAACCAATAGCCATAGTCCTAGTCTAAGAACCTACGTTTACTCCCGCCAGAGGATCCCACAGATACTAACACATACGCACCGGTGTCTGGTAGCATACACAAGGACATGATTTAGGCCCTACACAAGAGTCAAGGTCCTATACAAGAACCTAGGTTTTAGACCTACACAAGAGCTAAGGTCTTGCACAAGAACCTGGATTTAAGCCCTACACAAGAGCCAAGGTCTAACACAAGAACCTAATCGAGTTTGGGTCATACACTCTTACCCTCAATCCTACACACACCACACACACACACACACACACAAAAAAAAAAAAAAAAGAGTATATAGATTCTTACATTGACAACTTGTCGGATTGAGCGCCTTTAGTAACACTGTCTCGTGTTGCTTGATCGATGCTTTCTCATTCTTCAATCAGCTCCCCTATGCTCCCCCGATTATGATGATAATGCTTCGTCAAAGCTCCTACTCCAAGATTAACCACCTTGCATGTACTGCTCCTTTACGGTGACAAAGGTGATGGGAGGTTGGTTAAATCTCTTATAACTAATAAGAAGTTGTATTTCCTTGGGGATTCGCTTAAATAGGTATTTCTAGAGGATTTAAACAAATGTATACTTATAGAGGTTGAGTCTAATCTCTAGAAAATTAAGGAATTCAAGCACATCTTCAAGGTGGATGTTGAAATCCTCTTTGGAGTGTTAATATCAAGGAAGATGACTTATAACTCATTAGTTTGTAGGCTTGGGATGAGAGATATGATCATGAATTCACCTAAGCTTCTATTACACCAAAAACTCATCTACATGCTCAAGAACCGAATGCCCTTTATAAAAAGTTTGAGCTTCACTGATCAGAAAATTGGCAGATGACAGCTCTGTTAATGCCATCGAGAAAATCAGATAATAAGAAATATTTCTTACTGGACATATCTGAGTTACATGTTCGATGCCATCAAGTGGTCTTCAATGCCATCGAAGGAGACCTCGATATCATCGAGAAAACTAAATAAAATGATCATTTCTTGCTGGACATATCTGAATCTTTGTTTAATGCCATCAAGAAGGTCTTCGATGCCATCGAAGACCCCATAATGTCTACTCAATGGAATTGAGCACCACTCGAAATTTGCTACTTTGGGCATATGTTTTCACAGCATCTTCGCATCTCTTCTAGCCTTACTTATCATGTTCCAATTAGGTTCTTTGAGTTTGCAGCTTTGCCATCTCAAAGCTCTATAACTAGGCCTTTTAATTGTTGAGAAATGGCCATTTAATCTACAATCTCTTGAGAGTTATCATGTGTTGATGTCCTAAAAAAAAAGGACAGAAAATGATATAAAAAGTTTCAAAAACAAGAGAAGAAGATGATTTTTTTTTTTTTTTTTGGGATTAGCTTGTTAGTACACACCCATGTCAGTACACACTCCATGTTAGCCACCCCCGCTAGGGATCGATACCCAGACCTCAAGTGTTGAAACGAGGTATCTCCACTCAGCCTGCCAGTTGAGCTATGAATCTGGGTGTAGAAGAGGATGAATTCAAGTTGAAGACAGAGTGTGGATGAACGGAGTAAGGCTTGGTTGTAAGAGTGGATATTTTTTTTCTTAATACTCGTAATCTTCAAACATTTGAAGATTTAAGCACTCAAGTCAAAAGATCATGGCCAGATTCAAACACAATTAAAGAATATTTTCAGATTTCTTTTGCATTGCTTTCAATTTTTTTCAATTATCTTGTAAGTGCTTTCAAATCAATGAAATTTTCTTATTTAGAGCTGGATCTCATAGTTATTTGCATGGAGACCGACTAGGTCCGGCAAAGGAAGGTGTGCCTAACTCCTTCCTTTCTAACCAGATCGCTTACTCAGTAAATTCTGGTAGATCTTTGGATTTGTAATCAACTTTCACTATTTTTTGTGTAGTTCTATCTCTCTACTCTCAAGAGGTAGTAGCAACTCCCAATATCATAAAATTTGTGTTGAACTTGAGATCATTTACCCATGTAATCACATTGAATAATTTCATCTAGATAATATAAAAACACACTTATATTCCTCCAAATGGAAAGTACAAGCCCAGTACACAGAGAAGAGCAAAAGACTTCTTACACACATGAGCACACATGAGCGAGATGTGTACCCAAAAAAAAAAAAAAAAAAGATGAAGAAGAAGAAGAAATCTTTCTTTTACATGATTACCAAGGAATTGGAAACTAATAAAAAGAATAGGCCTGAGATTGCTAGTACAGTTTTGTGATCAAATACAGAGGGACACTCATCTGCCTCCTCACCTAGTCTGGAAATTGAGAGTGCGAATAGAGAAAGCAAAGACAAAGGCGAAAAGAAGAGCGAAGCCGACAGTTACACTAGCAACAAGGGGCAGCATGTCACGGTCAAAACCAAATGATGTGCTTAAGAAATCCTTCAAGGCAACATTCGTCCCAGCATATGTTGTCATGCGGGTCGTTATATCTCCAAACTGTGTGGTCACCAAACCATAGAGCGTCCAAGAAACGGGGCAGCCCCAATAGTACCATCTCCACCACACGGGAATGCTCTGCATTGGACATACCATACGTCTCTTGATGAGATAAAAGGAGAACTGAATATATATATATATATATATATAATATATATATATATATATATATATATAATATATATATATATATATATATATATAATATAAAAGAGTGATACTAAGGATGAATTTAATTCATTGTTTTTAATCAACCTATGTAATAGACTAACACAGAGCCGCCAGGACTTTTGTAGCCTCTGGTCTGGTCCGAAGCATAGCAAAACTTGGCCGACTCAACTCGACACTGCAAAATTTGGAGCCGAGTTGTTGGGAAACTTGGTCCTGGGTCGGACTTGTGTCAACTCGAACCAAGTCACTCGGTGAGTTACGGTATGAACATTAATAAAATGTAAATGGGGAGGAAATCCAACCCATTACCTCTGCTATAGGAAAGATTAACTTACCTGTCTACCATTGAGTAGTTTGGTGATAATGTTTGTATTTAATAATAATTACATTTATCTAAACTAAGTTAAACATCTAAACCTACCTCTAAGTAGTTTTTGAGTGAACCTGACCTTGATGAACATCGAATCGAGTTGAGTTTTCAGGTTTTCGAACTAAGGTCCTAAGCTGGGAAAAAGGAGGAAGGTTGGATCAGGTTAGCAGCTGGTGTGAAACTTTTACCATACCTTTCATTATGACTACTGACAGGAAGAACAGAATTCATGTAGCTGACCCAATGAGTGGGGATAAGGCTTAGATGATGATGATACTAGCAATGTGTTTGGATGCACCACTTAATTGAATTTCCAATGTTAATCTAGTGAAGTCAGGGAAATAAAAAGACTGATTTTTTTAGCATCCAAGTGCAGTTATGTTTATTTCAGTTTCAAACTGGACTTTAAAGAAACTTAATGGCGATTTGAGAGAGGGCCATATCTTCATTGTGGTTGCCACGAAACATCACTGAGTTTTCTATTACTTGTTGTTCAGCATCCGATGCTTGCAAGTCAAGTCATTTGTGTATCTAAATGCAGCCTAAATGATGTGGTCTGCTACTTACAGTTCTTGGGATTAGGAAACCAGAGAAGAGCATCCAAATTCCATAGAAAGCTGATGATACGATAGCAGCGAAGGGGGCATTAGGAGTCAAGGCGACGGTCATCATCCCGTAGTATGTGTAATAAAGGAAGGTAAAGAACATGAAGAAAAAGAACCATAAGAATTTGGCTATGGTCCAATGGAAGCCAATGGTTGAGTAGACGATAACTCCATACATAACAGACTGAACGAAGACGTAAGGCAGCTCCACGACCACCTGCATTTTTATTAGTCACATAAATTACAATCAACTTTCTTCTGTTTTTTGCTCTCATTAAGGAGTAGGAGAAATTAGCTGTTGAGGATTCATGTTACCTGAGCCAATGCATAAGGAAGAGCTGAAAACATGCCGGCAGCTCGTTCTCTGTAGAAAACGCTTCTCTCAATGTCCACCACCGGCTGCACTGACGCTGCATTATTGACACCCAGGAAAAGCACCGCAGAGAACATTGACCCCATGGCATTGAGAAAATCCTGCTGCTTTTCTCTGGTGAATAGAAAGGAAGGAAAGTCAGATGTTTATAGATTACATACTGCAGGAATTCAAGTTTGTTAGGGATGCTTACATCTTGCTACCCATATCCCAGAATATGGTGCTGAAGAGTAGTGCACACATAAGAGTGAATACAAACCGAACGACATTGTATTGAGGGTTCCTCCAATAGGACCAGTTCTGCTTCCAGAGGCACGCCTTAGCTTGGACCCAAAAGGGCTGTGAGAACTTGGTTTCAAAGTGGATATCCTCAGACCCTGGGACTGGTTGCCTCAGCTCCTCGATCATTGCTTTGTTTTTCTGATAGAGAGAGGATTGAAGATAGATTTCTGCAAACTCTACCCCGAGACGGTTCTCTGACGCTATTGAACTGGCCTCCAACATCCATGTTGCTGGGTTGTAACCAGGAGTTATCTTTCGGACACCCTCAACTTCTTCGAAGTAGTCAATGAGCTGTTGGGAGTGTTTTCCAAGTGGACCTGCATAAATTACTTGCCCTCCTCGTTTCATAAGTAACAGCTGTTTGAGCACAACAACGCAAACAGTTGAGAAACGAGTCTTTTCCTTTTCATAAACACAAAGACCAGTGAATCATTTTCGTTCTTGGTGATTTGGCAATCTTACCTCATCAAATGACTCAAATATATCAATGCTAGGTTGGTGAATGGTGCACACGACGGTCCGCCCGGTATTAACCGTGTTACGGACGGTCCGCATCACTATTGCTGCAGCTCGAGCATCTAAACCAGAAGTCGGCTCATCCATGAATATAATGGAAGGGTTTGCTACCAGTTCAACAGCTATGGTGAGACGCTTTCTCTGTTCCGTTGAAAGTCCACTAACACCCGGAACACCAACCAATGCACCTTTGAGATTATTCAGTTCGACCAAATCCATGACCTCATTTACAAACATCTGCAAAATGTAATCCTTTTATATAAGCTAAGAACTTGAAGAAGAATGTAAGACCTGTTAACTGTCACAATAGCTTTCTGGGGATGTTTTTTTGGATGAATATCGCACCTCTCTCCTCTGTATGTCCACATCCGCAGGCAGCCGAAGCCAAGCAGAATAGATAAGAGACTCATGAACAGTGAGGTTGGGTGAATGTATGTCATTTTGCTCACAGTAACCGCTAACACGAGCAAAAGTCTCTTGATTTTTTGGATAACCTGAAATTGTAATTGAACCCTCGATGTATCCACCAGTTTTCCTTCCGGCAAGAACATCCATTAGCGTGGTCTTCCCAGCACCGCTAACACCCATCAAACATGTCAGAACACCTGGTCTGAAGGACCCACTCACGCCTTGCAGAAGCTGGAGCCGATCCAATGCCTCTCCTTGCTGTTTCATTTCCTGCACAGAAGATCAATAAAATCAATTTTCTTTTCTTCTGTTTTCAAATTTTTAAAAGCTGTAGTCACGGTATATGGAAATTTTATTGTATCTTCATATAAGATCACTTACCTCAGGCATGTCAACGAAGTACTTCACATCATCAAACTCCATGGAAAGAGGTTTGAATGGCAACACCATCCCCTTCTTCTCAGTGCCATTACTCTTTCCTGAATGGAAGAGAACCCAGAACATCCCTTAAATTTTCATTTCAGGAAAAGGTTTACATTCCTATCTTATTAGCAAACAATATCAAGATATTAATCTCAACCTTTCAAGGATCCTCAATTAATTTTCCGTTAAATTCCTAGTCAGTTTTCTCTTACAGCTATGGTGTGTATGTAGATAGATAGCTAGTGCTGTAAATGCCTACCACAGTCTTGGACATCTCTTTTAGTTTGTCCATCATCACTCACTTGGTCAATCTCTGTGATTGCTACTTGAGGCTTATCAAGAGCTGAGAGAATGAAAGTAGAAGCTTATTACCCAATAAAAGGAAGAAATACATAGTAACAATCAATGGAAGAAAAGTATACTTCACTTACGACTTAGATATTCTAGTGCCACAGTAAACAAAATGTTGAAAAGAACATTGTATCCCACAAGGGCTCCAATTCCAATCCAGTACCATTTCTCTTCAGTGAAGATTCCTCTAAGCTTTAGGAGTTCTTTACCACCCTGAAAAATCAACTTGATCGTGTTGAGAAGTATCCATATTATCTGCTTATTTTATAACATTCTGATCTTACCTCTTTCCATCTCTCAGCTAAAAATTCATTCCCTGCGATGGCGTTCTGAGCATACATTAGAGGAGATGACCAATATCCCCAGAGCCACCAACTATAAATGTCGTCTGCGATTCATGAGATGGATAAATGAAATGCTTGGTATGATTAGTTAGAGAATGTGATTAATGGTGGCGATTTCCTTTTTGTTTGGATACAAGGAATCCAATGCAATGATTGTTTCCATCTTTACTGTAGAAAGTACAATTCCAAAATTAGGGGTCTTGTTTGGATAAAAGAGGAAATCTCAGTTTCATTAGACAACAGAACCTCGTATCTTTTACTAGGAAACTGCCACTTTGGACAAGTGTAGTGATTATTTGGCAAATCCATGGTTTTCCATTTATCCAAAAAGCGCCAGCTATCTTGCAAGGAATTCAATATCTTTTCCAGATGGGTTCCATGTATCCAAATGCACACAAATCAAGAGAATGATTGTTTTACCTCTAGAGACTACGAAACCACCTAGAACAAATACGACCAAGAGTGCAAATGCCCCAAAGGTACTTGCAACAACCTGACTCCGTCCCAATGCAGCAATGAAACGAAAGAGGGAGAGTGACATTTGATGAAGGTTGAACATTAGAAGAAGTTGCCGGAGGAATCTGTTAAACATCATGAGTATGTCATATAATCAGTAATGAAAAAAAAAAAAAAACTATGAGCCACTTTGTACTGAAATCGGCAATGTAAGCAATATCTGCAAAGGAAAGCAGGCTCCTCAACATTCGGGAATTTTTAGTTTTGCCCATATCAGTTGGAATAAGTGCAAATTGATGATAACAAATCGCAAATTTTGATTGATTCATGAGAACACCTTCCAATGCTGGGTGCTAATCCAACAGTGTAGTACGTTAGGATCACCCAAACGGACGATTCCAGCAGAGACACGGGAATCCTCATGATAAATGTGGCAAGGGAAAATGCCCATGCAGGAAAGAACATGGCATCCCTCTGCTTGTAGAATACTGGCAACCTCATTATTGTCATCTGCAATTCAGCAAGCCCATTAAACATGATGTTCACCAGTCCAAAGAAAAGAACGCCCATATATTTAGACCCGTCTTCTGGAGATTTGTGATCCATCTCCGTTCGGAGAAAAACAGTCATCGTTATTACTGCGACCATCATAATCTGCATAAAAGAAGAAAGCAGATCTTGAGTAGACTTCATCCGCTTTTGATTAGTAACATTATGTTGTAAGGTAAGTGGAGGTTCTAACTTGTATGGCTTTGAAGATGTAGATGAATGCACTCCTCTTCATCAACAGAACTTCTCGGTTGAAACAGGCCTTGAAGAGCTCTTTCTTTGGCAGCCCATACCTTTTCCTTACAAGTGCGGCTGGGTGTCCTTTCGATTTCTCGTAAGGGACGATGAGTTCTGAATAAAGATCCTTTCCCACATGAAATGATTGAAAAGCTTTGCAGAATTCATCGACTGGGATGTACCGATATGGTTTTTTCTTGTCAAACCAATATTGATATTGATCCTTCCTTGAAGTGACCTAAGTTTCCATGATAAGTTGACTTAGCATGTATCATCAAAGTGATGAGAAGAAAAAATACAGACAAGAGTTCGTTGGGAAGGAAAACCTCTTGAAGGAAATCTGCTGCACCTTTCCTCTCAGGACATCTGAAGCCCATCATCTCAAAAAATTCGAGAATGGAATCTCGGGGGCCATGATAGACTACCTGGCCTTCACAAATGAGGATAACATCATCAAAGAGATTGAATGTTTCTGGTGCTGGTTGGAGGAGGGAGATGACCATGGTCGACTGAAAGACATGTACGATATGTTTGAGGCACTTGACAATCTGGAAGGTTGTTGAGCTGTCTAGACCTGTCGATATTTCGTCCATGAAAAGAGCTGTGGAGGGACCTACAATCATTTCACCAGTCGTCACGCGCTTCTTCTGACCACCTGAAATCCCTCTCCTCATGTCATCTCCGACCATTGTATCGGCACATACGTCCAACCCAAGCAACTGTACATTCATGGAACCTTCGACATGTTAAAACCATTTCTCCATTTCCAGGGATTAAAAAAAAGCTAAGAATACAATCAACTGTTATGGTTGTACACCACCATTCAATGTCTTAATATATCGAATGGTGGTGTTACGGTTGTAGATTAAAATCATTGCCCCATTTCCAGGGGGTAGAAAGTTAAGAATACAATCAACTGTTATGACGGCATACAAACCATCTATTTATCTGTCTATCAATATCTATATCTACACACGCTCACAAAAATCACTTTTTTCTTACCTTCAAGGTATAATCTGTGACAATGCTTGCCCTTTGACCCTCCAATGCAACTGCCTAATAAATAAGAACAAATAGAAGAAATCATAATAAGGGGTGATGAAACAACCAAAGAGAGTGAAACCTTTTGAAGCAGCTTCCTAAGAGAAAAGAATGAAAGATAAGTATTTGAAGTTAATGCTAATCTCGATGAAACAAACTAACAAAAATGTAATTCTCTTGTCCCTGCCTTTTTATTTCTGTTAGTTCTGTTCTTGCTAAGAATCTTATGTACCTTCATAAAGAAATCAATATCTGGGTCTGGCTTAATCGATTGATCCTTCTCTCTTCTCGAAAGCTCGGTTAGAACATCTGAGAAGAATTTTTAATGTAATTAATATGGTGCCATGAACATCCAGATTATGATGCTAAGAGAGAGGAGTTAGAAGATGGGTGAGAAAGAACTAACCATATCTGTTGCCTACACCTTGACAACGAGCCGAGAAATCCAACGTTTCCCTGACAGTCATGTCTCCAATGTGGAGATCATGCTGGCTGATGTAAGCTGATGTTCTTTGGGGGACGAATTCATTCATTGTGCATCCATTGTAGGCAACCCTTCCCAAAACCTACTCAACCAAAAATGATTTTTATGCTTCTCTAACCCATATACACATACATAAAAAGAGTGCAAATGAAAGGAAGGTTCACCTTGAGGTCCTTATCTAGCTTCCCAGCTAGAGCCAACAAAAGAGTAGTCTTTCCCGAGCCCGGAGGACCAAGAAGAAGAGTCATCCTAATAAAACCAAGCGTATATTAAAATTAGTTGGTTTTCTTCCTTCTGAATCTATTGAAATGGCAAAAATAAATAAATAAATAAATAAATAAATAAAAATGAAAATGAAGTCTCAATTCACCTTCCAGGTTTTATGATGCCGCTTACATCCTTGAGAATGTTCACTGGCTTTTTGTTGCTCTTGAATGGCATGAAACAGCTCAAAACACTCTGGCAATGGAGGAGAAGATTTCTCAATTTTATTTTAGTCTATGGAGATTATAAATACAGTCAGCATATGCAACTAATATGAAATTTTGAAGAATTTGCGATAATTAGACAATGGAAAATGTAACTAATTCACCTCCAGCATGTTCATTGTTGAATTGAGGAGAGTAGGCATTGCTCTGCCTCCCACATAGACTTCTGCATTGATGCTGAGATGTTCGAAGCGTACTTCAACTTCTGGCAGTGTGATTCCCACACTGTAGTAGACAGAACATCTCTCACATATTCAAAAATATTTGAAAAGAAAGTACATATTTGGGGTAGAGAACACATGTTTGTGCATTCTCTTTATTTCGATTGGCTATATGAATCTTGTTTAGCCAATCGTAAGACTCAGAACGGGAATTCTCACTGCTATTGGCAACCAGCAGCCCACCTGACATACATACAAACTTAAACATACATAGCGAACGCACGCTATGTTATGCCACTGAAATAATCCGAAATCTTTTATTCCTTATGGATTCTCTCGTTTGCATTTGACAGGATAGAAAGAAATGAAATATGTGGTTTGTTTGGCCTTCTTCAACAAGGATTATTGCAATCATCTCCACCATCCCAATCCTCCCAATCAAGTGAAAAATAAAAATAAAAATTAGAAGCCATCAAAATTCAATAGTGATGAAGCACATCCATTGGATGGATAGTGGGGATCACTCCATTGCTTTGTTTGTTGGGCTACAGCTACCCATTGATGTTGTAGACCGATAGATTAATGGTCCCAATAACTATATACATGTGATCTTGTAGAACCACATAAATCGCATGGTATTTCATAGCCTTAAAAAATTCATACTTACCTATCAATCCGGTCTCGAAGCTTCTGCACAAAGTACTCATTATCTTGTTCAGCAATGGGAACGAGCCTGTCAAGCAGCTCCTGGCGGGCCTCAAGGCCTATGCTCCTCACGTCCACCTGATCATGGACAAGACGTCCACTCTTGCTTTGCTCTAGCTGTATGAGAGAAAGAGTAAGCCTGTTGTATGTGGGAAGCTTCTCTAGGGCGGCCCACTTGAGGTCCTCTTCATCATCATTGCTACGTCGAGTGCTAGCCGACGTCACAAATACACTCTCGCTCCTCTGGAACATGTGTTTGCTGGCAGAACGTAGGCTGGCAGAACGTAGGCTGCCAGCCCTGAAACCTTCCATTCCTTCCGCCACCCTCATGGAACCAGCCATAACCCAACACTTACTGACTGTCGATTCAACGGCAGTCGGTGTATATGGTCAGGTTGGTTCCCCCCAAATGAATGAATGCTTGTTGATGTTTCTCATTTCTTCAAGGAAAGCTTGAATTTATAGGGTTATACTCAGAGAGGGAGTCTTCCTTTTTTGCTTGGATTATTAGATACAAACAACCAAGCGTTCGGCATTTTAGACAACTTCCCCGTATCTTAATTCCTTCTTCCCTCCCTCTTTCAAACTCTTTTACCGTTAGGACGTTATTTGATACACATGCTGAGTGTTACACTTAGTACTCGTGCATTTCAAATTTAACACGTGGCATACATTTTACACAAATTTAAACCGTTGTAAAGTTGGGAATCATTGTAGATAATTTATTATCCCAACAATCAGATTGATTTGATCTGATCAATGGACATCACTTTTTTAAACTTGGATGGTTGATCAGTAGCCTTCAAAAGAAGGTTGGAAAGACTAATCAACGGTCCACATTTAACTGGAAAAATCCGTTGGTCACTGGGACTAAGATGTCCACTGGGGTTTTTAACTGATTACGACTTATCTACCAAATATGTGGCAAAGATGTTCCACAATTCAGGTCATATAAATGATGGGGCATATTGTGGATGGACCCTAGTTCCAACATCAAAATTACCAAATGATCCTAGCCGTCTGATTGGTGGCTATTAGCTGGACGGTTGAAAATAAGATGGCCATCAAATGGTTACGATCATAAGATGCGAGTGATTTTCGGGCGTACACAACGGAATCCATGATTGGGCGGTCCATATTGCCCCACATGCATGCCATGGATAGCTGACATTTTGAAAATGGAGGAATGATCTCGGGCGCACGAAATGGGTTGGACACCACTGTGATGTATGTTGATGACATCCGAGCGGACCATCAGATGCATTCCATCGAGTCAGGCCCAGGTCCCAAAAATCAAGCCGGTCAATGATTCAGGTTGGAAAGTTGGGAGGGCGAACACCCACCATTAATTATGTACGGGGCCCATCATGCTGTGTATGTTGAATTTGACCATTCAGCCCCTTCATCTACCATGGATGAATGGGAATGTGAAAAATTAAGCCATTTTGCACTGCAGCTGGACTCCGGTGAAATCAAGGGTGGATCTTCCCTCAACTGTTTCCCTTTGTATGGCCCACCTTAATCATAAATGGGCCTTATGTTTAGTCCTGAACCTAACATGATGTGATACATCTTATGGTCGGAGCGGATGTCAATAACATATTACGGTGGGGCTCACCCCCATTTTGCCCCATGTGGTGAGCGCCCACACGTTTCCAGGTGATCATTACTCTCTTGAAAGAAATGGTAGTCAAGCATATGATCTGGCCTCATCTTGACATTTTTTATTTTTTGTTTTCTTTCATTTGGTTGGTATGATCAGACAGTAAATTTGTATAAATAAGCTGGTATTTATCCGCTTCTTTGTTTGTTAATGAAGAGTGTTTACACCAACCCAATTTCAATATTCTAATGGAGATGTTTAAGATCCTCACCATTGGACATACTTAGCAACTCCAAGAGAATGAAAGGGAAATGCTGTGACAATTCACAGGTGCTAACTCGGCACACGTGTTTGAGATCTGGCCCAATCATCAGGAGGGTCCCACCGAAAGCTCTCCAAGTAGTCTACACATCAGGTAGAAACCAGATGTAGAAGCCATAAAGCAATGTTTTCACAACAACGCATCTCTCTCTCTTAGAGACTTCAACTTTAAAATGCACTCTATCCATGTAACGCCCTGAAAATCGAAAATCGGGGTTGAGCAAAGCTCAGCTCCCGAGTTCCAACGCATCACTTATGCAACATAGATAATGATAATTATGAGGAGTGCATTGCAACATAAATGTGATTATACCAAAACATCATATCATACTTCAGAGACAGTAAAATTATGCAAGCGGAAGACTGTGATAGATATATAAAAATATAAACTATTGTAAGTCTCCAGGGTGTGAACATGTTACCAGGTTAAATATATACATGTATACACCAAAAGTGAACAAAACGAATATACATGGATGTTCCAAAAGTGTGAACTAAAGTGTAATGGCATCTAATCAGCAACCCTGTAATCCCGTCGATCATAAGATGGTCAACATAGACCCACCTGATAGCTGCATACTGGAGAAACCCTTGTAAGTGCTATGGTCTCATGCTCCTTTGGTTGTCAAATTTTGATGTGTCAAAACATCTATCTGTGTCTTATGCTTGTATGGTGATTTATATGTATTCAAGACACTGCATAAATACTTCATAACATTATTGAAGTTCAAGAAGCTACAATGTTGAAGTCTCAAGAAGCTACATTATTGAAGTTCAAGAAGCTACAATGTTGAAGTTCAAGTCTTAAGAAACAACTCAAGAAATGACTTCAAGACTAATAAGCAACGCATGAAGTAGTTTTTATGCTGATGAAGATCTCAAGTTTAAAGCTACAACAAGTTCAAAATCTCAAGCCTGATATGGTTTAAAAAAATCTACATTCGTTGAATGGTTGAAGTTCAATGTCCATACGACATGGTTCAGGTTTGAATGACCTTAGGTTGACCCTTTAAGTAGGTCACTTTGGATACATAAATCAAATGTTTATTTTACATAAGTTTGGTCTATTCTACGACCAGTCCTAGCTCTTGTTCGACCAGTCCTAGCATTGCTTCGACTAGTCCAAGAAATTCCACGATCAGTCCTAAGTTGTTGAAGATTTTTCAGAATTTTTTGGTACACCGACGACCAGTCCTGGAGGTCCTTCGACCGGTCGTAAGTGTGGCTTCGACTCATCCACGACCAGTCGTAGAGCTACGACTTAATGTCCAGCAACCTAATCTATGGTCCTACGACCAGTCGTAGAGATCTACGACCAGTCGTAGGTGACCCACGACCAGTCGTAAGCTTCTCACGACCAGTCGTGGAACGACTTTCAAATATCGCGCTCAATATTTCAAATATCCGTTAGAGCTACGACCAGTCGAAGGTTTCTAAGACCAGTCGTAGGAGCGATTTTTGCTTCTATAAATTGAAAGCGAAATTCAGAGTTTTCACAATTCAACTCGATTCAATTCAAGAAACTTCAAGTGATCACTCTGAGATAAGTCTGTGTTTATTTTAAGCTACGTTGTGCTTATTTAATATTCCTTTTTGCTAGCTTATTGAATTTGATTTTGTTTCTGTATTCCAATCTTATTTGAAAAGAGGAATTACCTTATTCCTTCTTCTTGGAATCAAAATCAAATATAGCTACGCCCAACTAGTTAAAATCTAAAATCTATTAGAATTTAGAACCATATTAAAGTGAGTATTGGAAATTGAACTTTGACATTCAATCATCTACTCCGATTGGTTCTACCGGGCTGCTACGAAAAGGAGAAATTCAGGTATTTTACAATTCTGTAAAATTTCATTTCTTTTGGTTTTGTTTGAGGTTAAGCCAGAAAAATCTCATTGTATTGGTTATCTGAGGAGAGCCAGAAAACTCAGAAAAGAGGGGTTTTTGAATTGTGTAAGCCCGAGTGAAAAAGACACAATTGTAAAGGTTTTGGGTGAACCTATGAAAACCTATTTGATAGTGAACGCTAATATCCCCTGTGTGAGGATATTAGGAGTGGAGTAGCATTCTGTGTGGCTGTTGAAAGACAGTTGGTGTACACACAGGCGAACCACTATAACTCTTTGTCTTGTGGATTGAATGCTTGCTTAATTTTCATATCTTTTATCATTCAATTGTGTGGAATGTACAAGTGGATGTGAATGTTGTAACTATTTACATTTCAAGCAAATGTGGGGATTGTTGTAATAATTTAGATCTATATTTCTGCATTTAATTTCAATTCCTTGCTATTCATTTATTTCTATTAAAATTGAGTCCTTAATCCAAAAGATGTTCTAGAAATAAGGTTGTCCTACCATAAGCCCTTGTTTATTATGGTGTAAGGTTGTCCTTAGAACTGAATTTGTATCAATCTCTCAATACTTATTTATCAAGGTGATTTGATTTCAGCATTGTGAATTGATTTATAATTGTAAGGCTATTGGTTTATTTTATTTCCGCTGATTTTATTTTAATTTGGCATAGTCCTATTCACCCCCCCTCTAGGACATATAACTTGGCCTTTTCAAGTGGTATCAGAGCCTAATAGCTCATTTTTGTTGCTTTTTATTTGGATTTATTTCCTGAGCTAACGATTTAAGCTATATAAAAAGATGTCAAATTTTGATAGCCTTTCAGTTACTAGGCCTCCACCCTTTGATGGCTCCAACTATGCCTATTGGAAAGCCAGAATGAGGATCTTCCTCTAATCAATGGATGAAAGTGTGTGGCAAGTCACAGTGATGAATGGAATCCTCCTATCATGGAAGGAACTGGTGTTGATGGTTCAAAATCTATGAAAATTACACCGTATTTCCAATGGACCACACTTCAGAAAAATGAGAGTAGTGCAAATACTAAAGCGCTAAATGCAATCACTTGCGCACTATCACCGGATGAGTTCAAAAGAATCATATCTTGTGATACTGCAAAGCAAGCCTGGGATATATTAGAAATGACACACGAAGGTACATCAATTGTCAAGAAATCTAAAGTCCAACTCCTCACAACTAAATTTGAAGAAATTCATATGGAGGAAAATGAAATGTTTATGGACTTTTACACTAGATTGAATGACATTGTAAACTCAATGTGGGGTCTTGGCGATAAGATCCCAGAAAGTAAAGTGTGTGCAAAAATACTACGCTCTCTTCCTGAACGGTTCAATTCTAAGGTAACCACAATCCAGGAACTTCGTGATACGGATAATATGAGGGTAGAAGAATTAGTTGGTTCTTTACAAACCTATGAATTAAGTTTTAAAGCTCCTAAAGGTAAATCTATTACTTTGAAGTCGTCTAAAGGTATTACTCAAGAAAATTCAGATTCAAAAAATTCTGAAGATGATATGGCCCTTTTGGCGAAAAAGTTTTATAAGATTTTCAAAAGTAAGAAAAGAGTCGATTTTCAAAAAGCAAATGAAAAGAAACGTTCTAAACCTAAGTCTAAAACTTGAAAGTCTTTGAAAGATAGTCAATGTTACAACTGTCAAGAATATGGGCATTTTGCAAACAAATGTCCTAAAAAGGACAGATCCAAAAGGAAGGGTATATTGGCTACTTGGGATGAATCGTCTGATTCTGAAGCCTCTTCTGAATCAGAAAATTCAGAAACCGAGTCGGGCAGTGAACTTAAGGCCCTTATGACTCTAGCCAAGTTTACTTTTTCAGATCACGATGATTCAACAAGTGAAGAAAATTTGGATAGTGATCATGAAAATGATGAAGATCTTCAAGATGCTTACAATGCCTTATATAAGGAAAGTTGTAAAATTGCTGTCAAACTTAAACTTCAAAAAGAAAAGTTTTTAAACTCAAAGAATGTTTTGAAACCCTTGTTTTAGAAAAATCCCAAATTTTAGATTGTTTTGAAAAATCAAAGTGTGATCTGGAATTCAAAACCTCCCTGATTGAAAATTTGAAATCTGAAAATGAGAAACTTAAAAATGAAATATCTTCTCTTCTGAGTTTGAAGGACACATGGAGATATGCCCAAGGTGATCCAAAATTAGAAAAATTATTATCCGGATCAAGAAAATGTGGCGATCGATCCGAGTTGGGCTATGATAAAAACACGTCTCCTAAACAGAAGAATACTCCTTCCAATTTTATGAAAGGAGAGACTTCTAACTCAAAAGGAAAAGGTACTAGTCAAGTTTTTTCTAAAAATACAAAAACTTTTCAAAAACCCAAAAGCAGCTATATAAATTTCAAAAATCAGATTCGAAACCCACTAGCTGAAAAAAATGTTGATTTACTTAAGGAGCTATTAAAATCTAACTCAGTAGGTCACTCTTACAACTGTAAACAAAAGAAGACTAACTATTCTCCTAAACCCAAAACAGTTCTGAAATGGGTTCCTAAGGTTGCCTGTTTGGTTGCTCACACTGCTTTCAAAGCTACAAGCCTTTCAAAATGGTACCTAGATAGTGGATGCTCCAGACATATGACAGGCGACAAGGCGTTATTCACCGATCTTAAAGATATGACTGATGGGTCAGTCACATTTGGTGATGGTAACAACTGCAAGATAATTGGCAAAGGTACGGTCCAACTCTATAACCTTCCCTTATTTAAAAATGTTTTATATGTTGAGGGTTTAAAACACAACCTGTTGAGCATATCTCAAATATGCGATAACAACCATACTGTTAAATTTTCTAATCAAGGTTGTGAAATTATAAACGAAAAGGGTTCTGTAATATTAACTGGTCGCAAAACTTCTGAAAACTGCTATATAGTAAGCGATGGTAGCTCATCTAAACAAACGTGCTACATGGTCCATACCGATGAGACAGAATTATGGCATAAACGCCTCGGACATGTACACTACTGAAATTTATACAGATTGAGCAAAGGAGAACTAATTAGAGGTCTACCTAAGATGCAAAAAGTAGATAAGATTTGTGGTGAATGCCAGTATGGTAAACAAACTAGGAGCTCTCACAAAAAGGTGAACTCCAATACCACCACAAGACCACTCGAGCTTCTCCACATGGATCTTATAGGACCAAGAAGAACGGAAAGTCGAGGTGGCAAAAAATACATCTTAGTTATCGTAGATGATTATACAAGATACACTTGGGTTTCATTCTTGAGGGACAAATCAGAAACCCTTGATGAAGTGAAAAAGATTATAAAACGGATTCAAACTGAAAAATGTTCTCAAGTCAACAAGATCCGTAGTGATCATGGATCCGAATTTGAAAATAGTGGTTTTGAGAAATTCTGTAGCGATCAGGGAATATCATATGAATTCTCTGCACCTAAGACTCCTCAACAAAATGGAATTGTCGAGAGAAAAAATAGAGTGCTTCAAGAAATGGAAAATGTTATGTTAAAAAGCATGAAGCTCCCTACGAATCTCCGGGCTGAAGCAGTGAATACTGCCTGCTACATTATTAACCGTGTTTATATTTGCAAATCTAATAATAAAACGGCTTATGAAATGTGGTTTGAGAAAAAGCCTTCTGTCAAATACTTTCGAGTTTTTGGCTGCAAGTGCTATATTTTGCGTGACCGTGAAAATTTGGAAAAGTTCGACACTAAAAGTGATGAAGGGATCTTTTTAGGATATTCTTTAAACAGTCGTGCATATCGTGTTCTGAACAACAGGACCGATGTGATTCAAGAGTCAATAAATGTTGTGATTGACCATCATTTGAATACACCTGTCCCTAGTTCAGATAATGATGAAGTTCTCATACTTGAAAAACAAGAAACTTCATCAAGTGAAACTAATTCTGAATTAAGGACTGTTAAAGATCATCCAACTTCTCAAATACTTGGAAACCCTCTCACTGGTTTGCGCACTCGTAGACAATTAGAGGACATATGTAACTACGTATGCTTTACATCCCAGATAGAACCGGTTAATGTAAAAGAAGCACTTTCGGATGAAAACTGGATAGTTGCGATGCAGGAAGAACTTAATCAGTTTGTCAGAAATGATGTCTGGTACCTTGTTCCTAGACCTAAAGATAAACATATTATTGGAACAAAATGGATTTTCAAAAATAAATCTGATGAACTTGGAAATATTATTCGAAATAAAGCAAGGCTAGTTGTACAGGGGTATACACAAATTGAAGGTATTGACTATAATGAAACATTTGCCCCTGTAGCTCGTCTTGAATCAATCAGACTTTTTATCTCCATTGCTTGTTTTAAGAAGATTAAAATTTACCAAATGGATGTAAAAAGTGCCTTTTTGAATGGTGATTTACATGAAGAGGTATATGTTGAACAACCTACAGGGTTTGAAGATCCTAAATTTACTGATCATGTGTATCGTCTTAAGAAGGCTCTCTATGGTCTGAAACAAGCTCCCAGAGCATGGTACGAAAAACTGACTAAGTTTTTACTGAGTCATAATTTTCAGATGGGATGTGTTGATAAGACACTCTTTGTTAAGAAACATAACGATGATATTCTAATGGTTCAAATATATGTTGACGATATTATTTATGGATCAACCTGTACTAACATGACTATTGAGTTTGCAGATTTAATGAAGTCTAAATTCGAAATGAGCATGGTTGGAGAATTAAATTATTTCCTAGGGTTGCAAGTAAAACAACAACCTGATGGAATTTTTATCTCTCAAACCAAATATGCTCTGAACTTAATTAAGAAATTTGGATTTGAGAATGGTAAAATTTTTGATACTCCTATGAGTACAACTTTGAGACTCTCAAAAGACTCTACAGGTAATGATGTGGATCCTAAATTGTATCGTAGTTTAATTGGTAGTTTGCTTTATTTGACTGCAAGTAGACCAGATATCGCTTTGAGTGTTGGTATTTGTGCTCGTTATCAGTCAAATCCTAAAGAATCTCACTTAACTGCTGTTAAGCGGATTATGCGATATGTCACAAGTTCTGCTAAACTGGGTCTCTGGTATCCACATGAGACTAGTGTTCAATTATTCGGGTACTCAGATGCTGACTGGGCTGGAAACATTGATGAAAGGAAATCAACCAGTGGTGGTTGTTTCTACATTGGAAATTGTCTTGTTTCTTGGTTTAGCAAGAAGCAAAGTTCTATATCGCTATCAACAGCTGAGGCTGAATACATTGCTGCTGGAAATGCATGTACTCAGCTTGTTTGGATGAAACGTATGTTAAGCGATTATGGAATTACACAGGATTCTATGATTTTGTTTTGTGATAATTCCAGTGCAATAAATATCTCAAAAAATCCAGTTCAGCATTCACGTACTAAGCATATTGACATTAGATTTCATTACATTCGTGAATTAGTGGAAGAAAAATTAATATATTTGGATTACATTCCAACTGAGACTCAACTTGCGTACATTTTCACTAAACCGCTCGACAAAAGCAGGTTTAATAAATTAAAGTTTGATCTTGGTATGTGCAATTTAAATTGAATTTGTATGCTTTGGTGTATCATAATGTACATATGTTTGATGTTTTATTTGCTTAAATTTGGAAATCATTTGAAAAATTGCAAATTTTAGTCGGTACTCGACCAGTCGTGAGTGTACACGACCGGTCGTGATACGACCGGTCGAACACATCCACGACCGGTCGTGAAACTCGTGATTTCACTTTATTTTGGAGATTTGACTCTTCTTCTTCATTTCCTTTTTACTCTCCAACGGTCCTAGCTACGACCTGTCGAACCCACCTTCATGGTACTTCAAGGTTAGTGGTTCTTTTGCAAATTTCTTGTAGATTCTTGTTATTGGTGTTTCAAATCTCATTCTTGTAGAATCTATTTGGTCGTTCATTGCAAGTTTGGGGTTTTATCTTGAAAAATCTGTTCTATCAAAACCCCATTTCTTCTATCTTGCATCTTTTTGTTTCCTTGAGTCCTCCTTTAAAAATGGATGTTAGAGGTAAAAAGAAAACTACACGAGGTCCCTCTTCATCTAGATCAGCATCTATTGCACAACGTCATCTTCGCTCTCCCGAAAATGATCCTTCTAATGCTCGGGATTTGCGTATGCGCAATATTATTGTTGAGTGTCCTATTAATGTTAATCACATTGCTTCATTTGGTATCCTTCCTCTGTTGGAATCTGTAGGATGGGATAACATCTTACATTGGGGTGGAGCTGCATACCAGTCCATTGCCCAATCCATGTTTGCATGTATCTGTGATTTTTCTCTTGAGAATTTAACTTTTAAAATTGATACTCAAGAAGGATTATTTTCAGTGGATCGACATTTGATTGCTCACATTATGGAAATACCTGTCAATGATGAGGGCATTCCAATTCATATTTTACATGACAGACTCTCAGAATCTAAATGAAAAATGCTTACTAGAGATTTATGTAATTTGGATGTTCACTGGACTCATAAAGGTCATGCACTTCCCTCAAGGTACTTGTTATCCAGACACAGAGTACTTCATAGGATTTTCATCTCAAATCTTTATCCACGTTCTGGTAATAAAACCGAACTCACTGCTTTCATGGTTCGTATTTTGCATTCTGTCATCTCTGGTGCAAAAATATGTCTACCTTCTTTAATTTGTCATTCCATTATTTTGTCTCGTCACCATCCAGGACATAGTGATATTCCCTTTGTTTATTTGTTGACTATGCTGGCAAATCATATGCTCGTGCCTATGCCTGCTAGAGAAAAACCCATCTATCATCTCCCTTTTAATAATTCCAATATTAACAAGATGAATTTAGAATTGGCTGATGGCCAAGTGGATGCTGGTAGCAGTGGTGCTGAAACAGGAAATGCAAATCAAGCTGGTGATCTTCTTGAAGACGTGAATATGGATGATTTATTTGAAGAACTTGAGTCAGACTCGGCTGATGATCCTGATTTTCAGCCTTCTGATTTTGATGACAGATTGAATTCGCTTCAAGAGCAGGTGGCTCAAATTCGTGTTACCCAAGACACGCAATTTTCTTATTTACGCAAATATATGAGGCGGGTTGCTAGGGGTTTACACAAAATTGATCCATCTAATCATGCTCCCTCTTCTGGTTCTGACTGAATTTTGATGGGTCTATAATAATTTTTTTTTAAGTCTGAACTTTACATGCTTACTGACTTTTTGAATTATGCACTATGCTCTCTTGAATCAACTCCTATTTTCATTATCATTGTTACTCTTCTTCCTTTGTCATTTTGTGTCAAAAAGGGGAGAAGTTTTGGAAGGCTTTGGCTTTATTTGAATTTAATGATTATGATGTGCTCCTACTACTCAGGGGGAGTTAAGCTTCTCAGGGGTAGTTATGGGAGAATGATGCTAGTTATTACTTATCATATCTATATAACTGTGCATGATTCTCTATTTTGAACCTGTTGTGCCTGTACTTCCTTATTTCTATTGGAAGTATTATTATTTGGGTGTTTTGTCACAAATTTGACAAAGGGGGAGATTGTAAGTGCTATGGTCTCATGCTCCTTTGGTTGTCAAATTTTGATGTGTCAAAACATCTATCTGTGTCTTGTGCTTATATGGTGATTTATATGTATTCAAGACACTGCATAAACACTTCATGACATTATTGAAGTTCAAGAAGCTACAATGTTGAAGTCTCAAGAAGCTACATTATTGAAGTTCAAGAAGCTACAATGTTGAAGTTCAAGTCTTAAGAAACAACTTAAGAAATGACTTCAAGACTAATAAGCAACGCATGAAGTAGTTTTTATGTGGATGAAGATCTCAAGTTTAAAGCTACAACAAGTTCAAGATCTCAAGCCTGATATGGTTTAAAAAAATCTACATTCGTTGAATGGTTGAAGTTCAATGTCCATACGACATGGTTCAGGTTTGAATGACCTTAGGTTGACCCTTTAAGTAGGTCACTTTGGATACATAAATCAAATGTTTATTTTACATAAGTTTGGTCTATTCTACGACCAGTCCTAGCTCTTGTTCGACCAGTCCTAGCATTGCTTCGACTAGTCCAAGAAATTCCACGACCAGTCCTAAGTTGTTGAAGATTTTTCAGAATTTTTTGGTACACCCACGACCAGTCCTGGAGGTCCTTCGACCGGTCGTAAGTGTGGCTTCGACTCGTCCACGACCAGTCGTAGAGCTACGACTCAATGTCCAGCAACCTAATCTATGGTCGTACGACCAGTCGTAGAGATCTACGACCAGTCGTAGGTGACCCACGACCAGTCGTAGGGTTCTCACGACCAGTCGTGGAACGACTTTCAAATATCGCGCTCAATATTTCAAATATCCGTTAGAGCTACGACCAGTCGAAGGTTTCTAAGACCAGTCGAAGGTTTCTAAGACCAGTCGTAGGAGTGATTTTTGCTTCTATAAATTGAAAGCGAAATTCAGAGTTTTCACAATTCAACTCGATTCAATTCAAGAAACTTCAAGTGATCACTCTGAGATAAGTCTGTGTTTATTTTAAGCTACGCTGTGCTTATTTAATATTCCTTTTTGCTAGCTTATTGAATTTGATTTTGTTTCTGTATTCCAATCTTATTTGAAAAGAGGAATTATCTTATGCCTTCTTCTTGGAATCAAAATCAAATATAGCTACGCCTAACTAGTTATAATCTAAAATCTATTAGAATTTAGAACCATATTAAAGTGAGTATTGGAAATTGAACTTTGACATTCAATCATCTACTCTGATTGGTTCTACCGGGCTGCTACGAAAAGGAGAAATCCAGGTATTTTACAATTCTGTAAAATTTCATTTCTTTTGGTTTTGTTTGAGATTAAGCCAGAAAAATCTCATTGTATTGGTTATCTGAGGAGAGCCAGAAAACTCAGAAAAGAGGGGTTTTTGAATTGTGTAAGCCCAAGTGAAAAAGACATAATTGTAAAGGTTTTGGGTGAACCTGTGAAAACCTATTTGATAGTGAATGCTAATATCCCCTGTGTGAGGATATTAGGAGTGGAGTAGCATTCTGTGTGGCTGTTGAAAGACAGTTGGTGTACACACAGGCGAACCACTATAAGTCTTTCTCTTGTGGATTGAATGCTTGCTTAATTTTCATATCTTTTATCATTCGATTGTGTGGAATGTACAAGTGGATGTGAATGTTGTAACTATTTACATTTCAAGCAAGTGTGCGGATTGTTGTAATAATTTAGATCTATATTTCTGCATTTAATTTCAATTCCTTGCTATTCATTTATTTCTATTAAAATTGAGTCCTTGATCCAAAAGATGTTCTAGAAATAAGGTTGTCCTACCATAAGCCCTTGTTTATTATGGTGTAAGGTTGTCCATAGAACTTAATTTGTATCAATCTCTCAATACTTATTTATCAAGGTGATTTGATTTCAGCATTGTAAATTGATTTATAATTGTAAGGTTATTGGTTTATTTTATTTGCGCTGATTTTATTTTAATTTGGCATAGTCCTATTCACCCCCCCTCTAGGACATATAGCTTGGCCTTTTCAACCCTCCTCATCATCATAAAAGTCCGGCTCCGCTTCGCAAGCATCACCATCATCTGAAACTAAGACAAGGTCTGGTTGGTGTGTACAACACCGTCCCGTAATGTGGGAGTGAGTGATCAACTCAGTGGAACAGTAAAGTAGAGGTTAACATGTTATCAATTCAATCAAGCAGTAATTAATGATAACGCAATACAACAATCAGGTCATAAGTACTCTTGTTAATGCAAGAATGATATGAATGATATGATTCATGCCCTCGCCTACGCTCCTTCAGCGACTTCATCTCACGATAGCGCATGCAACCCTTCCTCAGTGCTTGACCTGCTATGCCAAACACACACGTAATGCGGTGCATGCACATGATTACCAAATTCTTATTAGTCCTTTTCCTACAGCAAGATTGGGAAACTAAGGTACCTCCCTTATGTCATTTCTCAAACAATGATCCATCCTAGGGTCGTCAGTCCTAGTAACTCTCATACGATGTTGCGATTCTAAGTCACTGTAAAGGGCTCGTCACCTGATCAGTGCAGACCTAGTTTATACTCTGATTACAACAGAAAGGCTCGTCACCTCAATGCAGGTTCAAAGTATGCTCGAGGTCACTACAAAGGGCTTGTTACCTTATCAGTGTAGGCCGACAGCTTGAATACAGTGTTTTATACCACCGTATTCGGGTCACGAGCTGTGTTGCTCACTGGTCACTACGGGGAGGCTCGTCGCCCCACGTAGGCCGACAGCTCGACCACGGTGTCCCATACCTCCATATCCGGCTCATGAGTCTTAGCGGATCGAGATACCAAGGTTAACGGGGTTTCACTAGTGAGTTTGGTACCTTAGGTTCAAACATTAGCGTCCATACATGGTGAACATACAATAGGCAAATCGGGTTACTTGACGAGCTCGACTAGTATGAGCGTACATCGAATAGATCGACATGAAGCGCGTGAGCACTTCGTGTGGCCTAACCACTGCCGACGACCAATGTACGACTCGGGTTCACTGAACACATCCAAGGTGGCGAAAACAACCTCAGCCACCAAATCAGGGCCTATTACCGATTGCCTGGATTATATCATAGTCCCAACCTCATTCAATTACAACAAATTACATATGAGATAATCAAAGCAGTAATGGATCAATATTCCAAATCATACAATCATTTGAACATGTTCTGAAATGCAATGTAAACATGAATTCGCACATATTCAATTCATAAACAAAACAGACATCAGAATATGACATACATAGAGGAAATCATACACATCATTGAGGTAGTTGAGAATCATATCTCAACCCACATACAGGTACACCTGGCTAACTGCTAACTCATTCAGACATTTTTACAAACACTTAGTTTACACATTCCATCATACATATTATATATTAGTTATCATACGTATTAGGGAAAATCCTTTTGTCAAAGGGGTTGTCGCCTATACGACAATCATATATCCACGACAGCTCATGGCGAGCACGAATGCAAATTCTATACTCATTCAGTCATTTTCACAAACACTTAAGCTACACATACTAACATACACAACATATGTTAATATAACATGTATTAGGGCTAATCCTTTCGCCTAGGAGTTATTATACATACATCTAGCATACATAGACGGCAGCTAATCCTGGCAAACTCAAATTTAAATTCCATACTTATACGATGATTTCAACAGACACATGGATTTTCCTATATTCAACATAGTTTATGTATAACTGAAAAGCGAAACAGACATCGCATTTTGCATGTGAAATAGCATCCACGTCAATAATAAATTATTAACCGACATTGAAAGCCTTGAAAACCATAACCTATACGTTTATAGTCCGCACCTTACGTCGGTAAACGCGTAACGGATACGTTTTAAACACGTAGTCCTTGTCACCGGAAGAATGACAACCTATAGCATGAACTAGGTTAGTTATTTCATCATTTCAGCTATTTAAAACCCTATAATGGATTAGGGTTAGGTTTTCTTACCTAAGAACGGGATTGGTATCGCCGGTAGAGCGATATGGGAGTGGTGGTAAGGCACGTGAAGGAGCAGGGATCGAATCCCAGGAGTGACTCCAACTTCTCTTTCTCTCTCTTTCTCTCTCTTTTCTCTCTTCTCTTTCCTAGGGTTTCTTAAATTCAAATGGGATGAGAGAGTGAGGGCTTAAGGCCCTTATATAGGCCTAAAACTGATGGAAATGGCCCCAGGGCCAAGGTATACTTAGGTTATAGCCAAAGGAGGCTTGTTCCGATCCAACAGAGCACTTCTGGAGGCCCCCTTTCTATGTGCGGTCGAACTTAAGCTCCCTAACCATGGATCTAGGTCGAGTTAAGTTTTCAGTCCGATCGGATTTACAGATCGATCGTGGCGGACCAGTTTCAGTTCAACGGTCACCGGTATTCAATCAGGGCCACAAGTACACTGCCATGTATGGGAACTTTCTCCTGATCCGAGGGTGTATTTGGGTCAGATTCTGACGGTCTGAATCCTTATATTCGGCCCGCAATCGACAAGTCTCAGATTACTTAAATTTAGATTTCATTTCTAAATATATTCACGTTTCTCACACACTTCGCTCTGGGCTCAAGTTGTGCATTTCTGGACACTATCTGGATTTGACTTCCGAGATGGTAGTCAATCCCAGCAAGGCTGTCATAATCGTTTAGTTTCGCGGTAATCGGACTTTCGACGTGCGGTCCAGGTCCGATACGGAGTTTTGTGATACTCCCGAGAGCAACTGGGTAATGAGATTGATCCTAGATTATAGGGTAATGTAGCGTCAATGATTCTACAAGTTTTGGGTCTTGCAGTTCGTATTTAAAGTGGTTCAAGCGAATTTCACAGCGATTCTAGTTTAACACTTAGTTAATTTCGTCTAATTTCTAAAGGATTTGGTCCTGAGTGATTTCTGCCTGTAGTGGTACTCGGGTCTTTGTACAGATTTTTCCGAGGCATTACAAAAGAGGATTTGAGGCTTTAGGATCGAGTTCTGAGAAGTCAATTAAGGTGTTATGATAGACTCATTGCCCAAGGACGTCTAACTCCAGGTTGGGAAAAATCCGGGGTGTTACAATCCACCACCGAGACAAGAGTTTGGAACCCTAGCAATTTGGTTCTTCTTCAAATGTAATCACCTATAATTTAGTATTATGTTTTTGTTACAATATAAAAATTGTACACCTAAATACATATAGTGAAGTAGTAAAGTACTTCGTAAGACTAAGGTTGATCCACAAGGACTAGGTAAAAACACTATTAGAAAGTAATTAAAAATCTGAATCTTTGCACATTATGATGAATTTAAAATTTTGTAGAAAATAATAAATAAAGCAAAACTAAGACGCTACAAATCCACTTTTAATTCATCATTAATGTCAATTCATCAATTCAATCTAATTACTCAATTCGAATCGAATAAGGATTCTTTTCAATTAGAAGATAAAACAATTAACTCATAGAATAATAATATCCAAACAAGGAATAAATCTCAATTGATCAATCTATTTCATGAAGAACTAATTAATTAAGCATAGGGAATCCCAAACATCTATTATACTCCGGAGTTAACAATAGATTAATGAATTTTTTTTATAAAATAAAACTTCCACCAATACTAAGAATTCAGTCAAATCAATTATAATTATCAATCAAACTATGCTCATTTGAATTAAAACGAATTAAAAATAAGAATTCATCAAAAGCTTTACCCCTTAACCTTAGCTAAGAGACTAGCCAATCATAGCTAATTAAAACTAATCTCAAATAAGAAAAACATAAATAAATAAATAAAAACAAAATCAAACGATGAAGAAGAAGAACGACATCAAAAGCCGATAAAGACTCTCTCTCTCTCTTTCTCTCTCTCTCTCTCTCTCTCTCTCCTCTCTCTCTCTCTCTCTCTCTCTCTCTTCATGTTAGCTTATGCCCTAATCGTGCTTAAAATCACTACTTAAATAGAGTTTTCCCACCAACTTGAATAAATCCCGCACTTACGCACTTTCACGCAACTGTCAATTGATCGAAACCAATCAAGATCCTCTCAATCGATCGAAGCTCCTCTTTCAATTGAATCGAAGATGTCCAAAACATCCAATGAGTAATTTGAATTTCTTAAATTTTCTTGACCGATCAACATAAATTGAAGGTCCTTCGATCAAATCGAAATCCTATCGATTGATTAAAAAAAAAATTCTCTTTTTTTCACTTGACTTCAGGGCTCACGTTCAATGATTTCCTCCATGGAAAATATCCAACTCTTGATCTTCAAAACTTTAATTTTTTTTAGTACTTCGAATCTCTAATATTCACCTCTTCTATGCTTTAAACTCATAAACGACTCATATCATCTCAAACTTCTAACATTCTTCTGCACATTGAAAAAATCATCTATTAAGACCAGTTTACTATTCATATGCAAGGAAATCGTATGCAAAATTGAGGATAATTATGCAATATAAAGTAGTTATCAATTTTCCTTCACAAAGAAAGAGTAGTATATCAATGAGTGATCAACCCCTAAAAGTAAATAGGTAGTGTCATGAAAAGCTTTTAGCATCATATTTTTAAAATCAATTCAATTTCATGCATCAATCCTTTCACATTTTTATTAAAATTGTACACAATTTATATTAGTGAATCCTCTATATGACCTCTATTTGGTGGGCCCCACATGGTCATTGGGGTAAATCATATTATTGAGTTAATACGATGAGCATACCAATGTGCATGATTGTTATAGATAAGTCTGAGGCAGTTACGCTCATGCTGTGTTCCTATCCACAACAATTTGGATAGGCATGAAACTCTTAACCGTGTGGAGACTATCGAAGAAGTAAGAAGTGATCGGCTCAACTTCTTTCCGCTCTCATCTATATTTTTACAATCATGGTCCCTTCAACTTGTTCCCGCCCTCAACTTAAGAAGTTTAGCTTGTGAAGATTTCTCCATATTATGGCACAAGCGTTTAGGCTACATCTTTTGTAAGAAATTAGATATGCTTGTGCAAGAAGGAATCCTTCACTCTCTAGACTTCTTGGATTTTAAAATTTTTGTAGACTGTATGAAAGGTAAACATACCAGAATTAGATAGAAATGTGCTGCGATGAATGTAGAACTCTTAGAAATGATACATATAGATATTTGTGGACCATTCCCTACAACATCTTAGAATGGGCATAAGTAATTTATCACCATTATAGACAACTACTCTCATTATGGGTGTTTGTATCTTATTAATGATAAATTAGATGCCTTAAATACATTTAAGATGTATTAAGGCAAAAGTCGATAACCAACTTGATAGAAAGATCAAAATCGTCATATTCGACCGTGGCGGTGAGTACCATTGTCGGTATGACAAATTTGGGAACAATTTGGGACCATTCTGTAACAACTCGAAAATTTTTGTACAATGGCTTGAGTACCACCTCGACTAGAAATCACTTAGGATTAAATCCTTTAGAAATTTGACAAAGTTAACTAAGTGCTAAACTAGATTATCCATGAAATCCATTTGAATCGCTTTAAATATGATACGCAAGACCTAAAACTTGCAGAATCATTGACGCTAGGGTACCCTAAAGTCTGGGATCAAACTCATTACCCGACTGCTCTCGGGAACACATTGAAACTTCGTATCAGGTCTAGACCGCACATTGGGAGTTCGAATAATATGAATTTAAGGAATTAGGACCGCCTCGCTGGGTTTGACAATCATCTTGGAAATCAAATCCAGACAGTGTCCCACGGCTGTTCGCTTGAGTCCAGAGCGAGAGTGTATGAAAACACTTATTTTCTTTACAAAATAAATATCTTGAATAGTGATCTGGCACGTGTTACTTGCGGTCAATTTGTAAGCTACCAGACTATCAAAATCTGACCCAAATACACCCTCGGATCAGGAAAAAAATTCATAAACATTTACATGTACTTGAAATTTCGGATCGAGACCACCTGACCGTTGAACTGAAACTGGTCTGCCACACGTGATCTGGGAATCTGACTAAAACGAAAACTTAACTTTACCTGGATCTAAGGTCTGTGAGCTTAAGTTCGACTTTTGGCTCAAGGAGACCCGCCAGAAATCCTCCGTTGAGCGGAAACAATGCTGCTTTGGTTATAACCTAAGTATACCTTGACCTTAAGTCTATTTCAGAGAGTTTTTAGGCTATATAAGGACCTTAGAACACTCTCTCACAGCCATACGAATTTGAGAAAAACCCTAAGTAAGAAGAGAGAAAAAGAGAGAGAAAGCTAGAGAGTTGTGGGAGAATCTCCCTGCTACTGTTTCCTGCCACTACACAAGCTGCACCACCCCTTTCTGGTCGCTTTCCCGGTGATACCGACTTCGTTTCTAGGTAAGAAACCCTAACTCTAATCTGTTTTGGAGTTGTAAGGGTTGTAGGTTATAAAATAGCTAACCTATTTTATTCTTTAGGCTACTAAACTACCGAATACGGAGGCTTAGCAAACCTAGCTGATTCGTTGCGATTCTACGGTGTAAGGTGAGGACTTTAGGTGTATAGGTTACGGTTTTCAACGCTTTCAATGTTAGATAATGATAGATTCATGATCTGCATGTAATTGCACATGTACAAAGTGCTGTCTGTTTTCCGTTTCGATTAAAGATGAAAAATATGGAATTCTACATACTCTGGGTATTTGTAAAAAGTACCGTATACGTACAAATTTTAGAAATGTGTATGACATGATTATTTATTGTATAAATATATTATATGTGGATAAATTACTTGTTTGGCAAAAGGACTCGCCCTAATACATGTTTTGCTTATATACACTATGTATGTTGAAATTGTGTATTCTAGGAAATACCGTATACGTGTAAATTTTGGAGATGTATTTTTCATGATTATTTGCTGTATGAATATATTATACATGGATAAAATACTCGCTTGGCGAAAGGATAGCCCTAATGCATGTTTTCCTAACATACATCATGTATGTTGAAATAGTGTATTCTAAGTGTTTGTAAAAATGCTTGTGAGAGTAAGTGCTTAGATGTTAGTGCCTTAGGTAGGTGTTGAGATGGGGTTCTCAACTACCTTAGAGACATGTATGATTTTCTCCATGTGGTTGTTTACTTTAACCACTTACTTATGAAATATATGTGTTTGTATTCCTATTTATATAGTGCTTTATAATATGCTTTATAACATGCTTTGTAACATGTTTTATAACATGCTTTATGACATGCTTGTTAACATGCTTGAATTGCTTTGTTTATTATGCTTTACACCACATGCTATGAGTAAGGAGTGATTGAGTTTGGGACTATGTCTATAGTCCAGACAATCGGTACCAGATTTGAGATCGTGGTGGAGATTCATTTCGCCACGTAAGATGTGTTTGACGAACCCGAGTCGTACTTCAGTGAGCGGCAGTGATGAGGCCACGCGAAGTGCTTATGCACTTCATGTCGTTCGGTTGATTGTGCGCTCGAGCTAGTCAGACTCGTCAAGTAACCTGATGTGTCTAATATATGTTCACCTTATTTGGTCTCTACTGCTTGAACCTAGGGTACTAAACCTACCAGTGGAATCCCGTTAACCATGGTACTTCGATCCGCTAAGACTCATGAGCCGGGCATGGTGGTATGGGACCCCGTGGTCGAGCTATCGGCCTACGCTGGGGCCACGTGCCTCCCCGTAGTGACCAGTGAGCAACCAGACTCGTGAGCCGATTATGGTGGTATGGGACACTATATTCGTGCTGTCGGCCTACATTGATAAGGTGATGGGGGAGCGGTGTAACCTTTGTGCGTAACAGCCCTGACAGCCCTTTGTAGTGACCTCGAGCATACTCTGAATTTGCGGTGAGACGACGAGTCTTGCCGCAGTATAGAGAGTATGGACTAAGCCTGTATCTGTATAGTGATGAACCGTTAAAAAGGTGATGGGGGAGCGGTGTAACCTTTGTGCGTAACAGCCCTGGCAGCCTTTGCAGTGACCTAGAAAACACACCATCGTCTAAGATTAACTAGGACTGACGACCCTAGAATGGATCATGTTTGGGAATGATACAAGGGAGGTACCTTAGTTTCCCAATACTGCTGTTTGAAATGGACTAATAATTACTCAGTAATCATACTCATCATCGTACTGCATGTGCCTGGCAGATGTGGGGCATTGAGGGATGAACACATTCGCGAACGTAAGATGGTGTCGCATGAGTGTGGTTTGGCAAGGGCATTCATCATGTCATTTCATACTTGCATTTAATAAGAGTAGTTAGGATTGTTTAATTATACTGCTTTATCATTACTGCTTGATTGAATTGATAACATGTTAACCTATGCTTTATTGTTCCACTGAGTTTGCTACTCACTCTCATGTTATGGGACGGTGTTGTACACACCAACCAGACTCTGTCTCAGGTGTAGATGATACGTCAATTCAGGAGGCTGAGCCAGACTACGATGAGGACCAGGACAAGTTCTCATTCATGCAGTACTCAGACGGCTTTGCTTAGGCTGACTAGATCGCGGGGATTTCAGGATTTATCTCTTTAGATGTATTTTGACTTTTTGATTCGGAAATAATACATGTATATGGTTACTCAGTTGGTGTTCATACTCTGGAGATTGAGATGGTTTTGTTTCTTTACATACCTTATATATATAGTTTCAGTCTTCCGCTTGCCTTTATAAAATTGATTTAGAGTATGAATTACTGCTTTGGTATAATCTCACTCATGTTTATTACACTGACATAGACAACATTCAATCATCATCATCTATGTTGTATAAGTGATGTTCTGGAACTCGAGAGTTGAGTTGCTACTCAACCCTCGAATTTCAAGGCGTTATAAGTTGGTATCAGAGCATGATTTTGATTAAATCGTACTTGAGTTATGTTCCCACGACGTACGCTAACGCATTACAACCTAGGAGGGTGCGAGAAAAATATAGAAACAGTCCTAGGTTTTTCCGATTTTGCCATGTGGCGAAGTTCATCGAAAACGAGCATTTTGGTCGAGTTCGTACTCGATCCTGATCGCACGAGTCGATCCCAAATCACTTCTAGACCGTCTATTGATATGTCTAGATCACAATACACCTTATCTCAGCAGTAAAAAATCTGCAATTGTCAGTATGTGTCCGAAAGTGCCCGAAAGTGCCCGAAATTGAGCGAATCGGGGATGGGGCCTACCCACATCAATACAGGGGTAGCCAGGGTGGGACCCAGGGTTTTTTGGGGCCTAGGGAACTAGAGGACCACGTCCATGGGGCCCCCCTTTAAAAATCAAAAAAAATTTCTGTGAGGCCTCGCCACTTTCTAGGCTGAGCCGGGCCTGCAGCTCGGGCCGATCACTTTTGGGGGTCTTATACACCCCCTGATACCCCTCCCGTCCTATTTCTATCTCCCAAAACCCTACCTCCTTCACAAACCTCCCCTCCAAGCCATTTTCTCTCTCCAACCTTGTTATTTCTCTTTAAAACCACCCTTCCAATCGTCCTCCCTGCTGATTTCGACCACAACCTACCAATTCCCATCGACCACAGCAGTCCTCTCCCTTCCATCTTCGTTTCTCTCATTTGGACCCCCGTATGCCCATTTGGAGCTCAAAAATCGTGTGAGCTTCCTCACCCTCCTGATCTCTCAATTTTCTTTCTTAAATCGCTATCTTTTGGGCCCCTACAACGTCTGTTGGGACCCAAGTCCGTGGAGAACCCATATTTCCAGTCCCTTCTCTCTTTTTCCTTCATTTTTCATGTCCTTTTTGAAGTCATTACGGCCATTTTCTTCATCTCCACCATCCTCTCTCTAATGGGCAAGAGAAAGAGCGCCGCTAATGAGGCTGGGCCTAGTCGCCCTACACGATCAAGGCGGCCGAGAGACACCGCCGCTAGCTCGAGCTTTGCCCGAGAATTTCGAACGAAGCGGGACCTTGATCCCCGGATCCCTGCTGAACGAGCTCAGTTGGCGGCACTGCCTCATGGAGTGTATGAGGACCGCAGGGTTCTCTTTGAAGCCCAGGTGGATGGACGGCTCTTCGGGGAATACTACTTGTTCAAGCAAGTGGAGGCGGCCCACTAGGGTCCGCTATTTTGAGGCCAGAGGTCACGCCAATCCTGGTACTGTCCGAGCCTTCTACGCCAACATTCGTGAGCTTACACTGGATCTCTTGCAGTTCCGGTTCTTGGTTGGAGTGGATCTGTTTGTCACTGTTGATGTGAGAGTGATTGCGCGGCTTATGAATATGCCTCTTGGTGACGTACATGCTAGCGAGCAGAATCTGGGGACTGTTCGTGAAAGGGATTGTCGCACATGTTACCTTTATGGTGGCCGACTGACTGAGTAACAGCCGAACAAAAGCCTGCAAGCGTCCCACATGTCAGATGACTTCCGCCTACTACATCATATCTTCACATACAACCTCTACCCCAGGCACAGTAATCGCAGCAAGTGCACGCGACTCATGGTAGACTTTCTGTATCAAGTGGGGCAGGGGGCGAACTTGTGTGTGCCTACCTTCGTGTTGCGACAGATCGTTAATATTACACGCTTCACCAGGAGCTCTGATTCACTTCCCTTCGGCCGACTCATATGCAGGATTGCACGGGAGTTTGGCTACAGTCTGGGGGTGGAAAGGCCAGTACCGATCCACCAAATTGACGAAAGTACTCTCCATCAGATGGAACTTGGGGCGCGGTGACGACGGGCCCGACATTGACGAGTGAGGATGAAATAATAGCGAAGACGATGAAAGTGAAGATGGGAGTGAAGCTGAAGAAGAGGAACCTGAGGCCCAGGATACAGAGGAGAGTTCACCTCCTGCGGCTTAAGAGCAGGGCACAGATCGGGCTTCCATAGATGCGCGTTTAGCCCATCTCGAGGAGGGCCAAGCCGCCCTGCAACAAGAAGTCGGGCGGGTCCGAACCAAGCTCAGCAAGGTGTCTCGCACCTTGAAGGTCATCCTGTTCTGTCTACAGGACAAGAATGCTCCTCCTCCATCGCCTAATTCGGATGCCTAGTCATCCAAATTGTTGTTTGTGGTTGTTTTGGTTACCGCATTAGGCGGTTATGTTTTCATGTTGATGATCTAGTAGTTAGTAATATGTTTTAAGTGTTTGATGTTGTGGATATAATTGGCTTGCATGTAATTTCTGTCATGATTCATGTAACTCTGTATTCCATGTATTATGACAATTTTGGGTAAATGAAAAGCATGCAGCCTCTTTTGTTATGAGATGTGTGGAATGCTTTAAGTGTTTGAATAATGTGTTGCTATGCTTTATCTCACATAAGTTACACCCTATAGTGTATAGGGCATGCCGCGGCAGTATACATGGAGCACGGCACACTCCTTTTCACTGACTCGATGGACCAGACTCCTTCTGGTAGGGGTGGTCCTACGGATCGAGGGTTAGACTCTGATCAGCCTCCTGCTGGTCCTACTAGTGAACTGCCACCTTATACGCCCCCGGTTCGCGAGTAGCACCGGGCATCCTCATCTACACAGCATGACCCACAGGCTGCTCCACCTCCTGACAGGTTTGAGCAGATGATGATGCAGCAGCAGCATCAACAGCTTCTTGCAGTTTTATCAACTTAGGGTGGGAGTGCAACTCCACCTTCGCCATCTACACTTCCTGCTGAGCCTACAGAGACTCCTGCTCAGGCTGAGGATGTACTTCCGCCCACACATGTTGCGTACCCTACGAGAGATGTGGGTACTCGTGGTCTACTCGAGCGATTTCAGTGCTTGAGGCCTCTGACTTTTATGGGTTCTCACAGACCCGAGGAGGCTGAGTATTAGTTAAACCGTATCTCGAAGATACTGAAGATGCTGCATTGTTCTGAGGCAGAGCAGGTCGAGTGGCTACTTTCATGTTCGAGAGGGGCGGGGCAGTGTGCTGCGGTCTGTCGCAGCGGACTATGTGTGGACTTGGGTAGCTTTTGAGTTTCGGTTCCACGAGAAGTATTACCCGCAGACCTACAGACACGAGCAGGAGGATGAGTTTTTACGCCTCAGCCAGGGAGGCATGACTGTTACTGAGTACGAGCACCGCTTTACGGAGTTGGGCCGCTTTGTCCCGACCATCCTTGTTGATGAGTAGATGCGGATGCATCATTTTTCTGGGGGTTTGCGACCTGATATACGGTCGAAGATGTGCTGTATCAGTATACCTTCTTATGCGGCGCTGGTTCACATATTTATGATGGCCGAGCAGGATGTTGATCGGCTGACTCATTCTCGTGGTACTATGGTCATGAGACCACGACCTGATGCACAGAGTAGGCCTTTCCTCGGTAAGAGGCCTCGCATTGACTCTCCCCCCAGGGCCGCTGCGCCAGTAGTTCCGATGCGGTGCCCAGGAGTGACTTGTTCTTTCTGCGAGAAGCTGGGTCATCCCGCAGAGAGTTGTTTTTCACGTATGAGGGCTAGCGGGTTCTCACCACTGCGGAGGCTAGATCGCCCTCACCCTCAGGCCATATCAGCTCCACCTCTACAGACTGCCCCTGCTCATCCTTCCTTCCGACCTCCTGTATCATGCTTCAGGCCGCCTCAACGGCCCTTGGTTCCACAGCCGAACTGTCAGCAGCAAGCTCGAGTACATACGCTTGTTGCATAGGCACCTGAGACGTCGATTACACCCTAACGACTTTTGAGGGTACGACCCACATTCACGGTACTTCCATCTCCTTGTTGGTGGATACTGGGTCCACTACTTCCATTATTTCATATGGGGCAGTTAAGCGTCTAGCTTTACGTACTACTCCCACAAAGGGAATGAGACTCACTACGGCTACTGGGACTTTTTCGGATGTCGCACGGGTATGTGAGGGTTGCTCCGTGGATTTGGGTAGCAGAACAGTGCTCGTCGACCTCATTGTTGCTTCACTATGGCACTACGACATTATCCTCAGTATGAACTGGCTCACTAAGATGAGGGCAGAGATAGATTGTGATACTCGGGTCGTGACGGCCTATGGGTCTGACGGCACAGCTTTCACGTTTCCAGTGCAGGTCAGTTGGCCCTGCCATGTTAAGTGTTATACTGCTTTGTTAGCGCCGATTGATGTCTGACATTAAAAGATACGCTGGTGGTTCAGGAGTTTACAGATGTGTTTAAGACGATTCCTGGGTTGCCTCCTCGGTGCGAGATCGACTTCACCATTGATCTTACGCCTGGTGTCATACCTATCTCATTGCCAACTTATCGTATGCCTCCATGTGAGATGGAGGAACCGCGGAGGCAGATTGACGAGCTAGTAGAGAAGGGTTTCATACGACCTAGTGTGTCTCCTTAGGGAGCACTTGTACTATTTGTGAAGAAGAAGGACGGGTCACTACGGTTATGTATTGATTACCGTAGGTTGAACTAGGTCACGGTGAAGAACAAGTATCATTTGTCCAAGATAGATGATCTGTTTGATCAGTTGAAGGGGGCGAAGTATTTTTCGAAGATTGATCTGCAGTCAGTGTATCATCAGCTGCGTGTCAGAGATGAGGACGTGTAGAAGATGGCTTTCAGGACATGCTTCGGGCACTTTGAGTTTCCAGTGCTGTCGTTCGGTCTTACGAACGCACCGCCATGTTCATGGACCTGATGAACCGGGTACTTCGGCCATTCCTATACCGATTCGTCATCGTCTTTATTGATGACATCCTAATATACTCTACGAGTCGGGAGGAGCACGAGGAGCACCTAAGAGCGGTGTTGGATACGTTGAAGAAGAAATAGTTGTTCGCGCAGTATAAGAAGTGCGACTTCTGGCAGGAGGAAGCCAAGTTCCTCGGACATGTGGTGTCCAAGGATGGGATAGCAGTGGACCTTGCTAAGGTAGCCGCGATTTAGGATTGGCAGCAGCCTGGCTCGGTTACCGAGGTGAGGAGTTTCCTTGGTCTAGTAGGGTATTATAGACGCTTCATTCGGGATTTCTTGAAGATTGCCAAGCCGTTGTCTCAATTGACACGGCAGGACCTGAGGTTCGCCTGGAATGAGAAGGCGAAAGCAGCTTTCAAGGAGCTGAAGGACAGGTTTACGTCCGCCCCTGTGTTAGTATTGCCAGAGCAAGGGGTGAAGTACACAATATACACTGATGCGTCTCGCGTTGGTTTGGGTTGCGTCCTTATGCAGAAGGACAGGGTAATTTCGTATGCCTCGAGATAATTAAGGAAGCACGAGGAGAATTACCTTACACACGACCTGGAGTTGGCAGCTGTCATCTTTGCATTGAAGCTCTGGAGACATTACCTTTACGGAGAGGAGTTCAAGCTTTTCTGCGACCACAAGAGCCTTAAGTATATATTCACGCAGCGAGACTTGAATATGAGACAACGCCGATGGATGGAGACCATGAAGGACTTCAAGTTTGAGGTTTCCTACCATCCTGGCAAGGCGAACCTTGTGGTAGACGCGTTGAGCTGCAAGAAGGCTATAGCATTTGTGGCTCCGTTGATGATAGCAGAGTGGGACATGGTTGAGTTCATGCGGGACTTCGAGCAGAGACTCACCGTGGAGGATCCATTTGAGTGTGTTGCGCACGTTCGGGTGTGACCACTTATTGATGACAGGATCATTGAGGCCCAGAAGGACGATGTACAGTTGTTTGAGCTCCGAGAGCAAGCTAGCGACGCCGAGGACTCCGAGTGGAGAGTTGATTCTGATGGGGGTCTACGATTCCGTGGCCGCCTATACGTTCCTGACATACCTGACTTGAGACATGAGCTTCTCGAGTCTGCCCATAACTCGAAGCTTGCAATGTATCCTGGTTGCACGAAGATGTACCAGGATATGAGACGGTCGTATTGGTGGGATAACATGAAGGCCCACATCGCTGAGTTCATTTCTCGTTGTCTGATGTGCCAGCAGGTCAAGGCAGAACATCGCCGACCACCTAGACTGCTTCAGTCCATACCCATAGCAGAATGGAAGTGGGACTTCATTTCCATGGATTTCATATCGGGACTGCCGAAGACGAGGAAGGGACATGATTCCATCTAGGTGATTGTGGACCGGTTGACCAAATCGGCCCATTTTCTCCCTATCAGAGTCATGAACTCTGCAGACGAGCTGGCTAGATTGTACATCAGAGAGATCGTCCGTCTGCATGGAGTTCCTTTAGAGATCGTGTCGGACAGAGACACTCAGTTCACATCTATCCTCTGGACTCGTATCTAAGAAGCGATGGGTGTGAAGTTGAAGTTCAGTACGGCGTTTCATCCTCAGACTGATGGACAGACGGAGTGGGTAAATCAGATTCTGGAGGTTATGTTGCGAGCATGTGTGTTGGACTTCAAGGACAGTTGGGATGACTGTCTTCCTTACGCCGAGTTCGCCTACAATAACAGCTTCCAGGCGAGTATTGGTATGGTGCCATATGAGGCCCTATATGATCGTCCTTGCAGGGCACTGCATTGTTGGGCGGAGGTTGGTGAGCGTAGCTTGATTGGCCCAGAGTTGGTACAGGTGACCACAGAGAAGGTCGACATTATCAGGCGTCGACTTCTTATAGCGCAGAGCAGGCAGAAGAGATACGCCGATACGAGGCGGCGACCGCTTGAGTTCGAGGTCGGAGATCATGTATTCCTCCGAGTTTTCCTATGAAGGGAGTCCTTCGGTTTGGGAAGAAGGGGAAGCTCACACCGAGGTTTAATGGTCTGTTTCAGATACTGGATCGAGTGGGTGATGTGGCATATCGTCTCGCATTGCCCACACCACTTGCAGCTATACACAACGTATTTCATGTATCTATACTGAAGAAGTACGTTCATGATCCTTCACATATCATCAGATGGGAGCAGGTACAGCTGAGCGAGGATGCTATGTATGAGCTGCGTCAGACACGTATCCTTGACAGGAAGGAGCAGGTACTGCGTAGCAAGGTCATTCCACTTGTGAAGGTACTATGGACGCATCATTCAGAGGAGGAAGCTACATGGGAAACAGAGGCCGAGGTCAGAAAGAACTACCCTCAGATTCTCGAGGAGTATGAAAAGGTACAAATTTCGAGGATAAAATTTTTGTTTAAGGGGGGTAGATTGTAACGACTCGAAAATTTTCGTACAATGGCTTGAGTACTACCTCGACCAGAAATCACTTAGGATTAAATCCTTTAGAAATTAAGTGTTAAACTAGATTATCCATGAAATCCATTTGAATCGCTTTAAATATGATCTGCAAGACCCAAAACTTGCAGAATCATTGACGCTAGGTTACCCTAAAGTCTGGGATCAAACCCATTACCTGACTGCTCTCGGGAACACATTGAAACTCCATATCAGGTCTAGACCGCACATCGGGAGTCCGAATAATACGAATTTAAGAAATTAGGACCGCCTCGCTGGGCTTGACAATCATCTCAGAAATCAAATCCAGACAGTGTCCCATGGCTGTTCGCTTGAGTCCGGAGCGAGGGAGTGTGAAAACACTTGTTTTCTTTACAAAATAAATATCTTGAATAGTGATCTGGCACGTGTTACTTGCGGTCAATTTGTAAGCTACCAGACCGTCAGAATCAGACACAAATACACCCTCGGATCAGGAAAAAATTTCATAAACATTTACATGTACTTGGAATTTTGGATCGAGACCCGCTGACCGTTGAACTGAAACTGTTCCGCCACGCGTGATCTGGGAATCCGACTGAAACGAAAACTTAACTTTACCTGGATCCAAGGTCTATGAGCTTAAGTCCGACTTTTGGCTGAAGGAGGCCCGCCGAAATCCTCCGTTGAGCGGAAACAATGCTGCTTTGGTTATAACCTAAGTATACCTTGACCTTAAGTCTATTTCAGAGAGTTTTTAGGCTATATAAGGACCTTAGAACACTCTCTCTCACAGCCATACAAACTTGAGAAAAACCCTAAGTAAGAAGAGAGAAAAAGAGAGAGAAAGCTAGAGAGTTGTGGGAGAATCTCCCTGCTACTGTTTCCTGCCACTACACAAGCTGCACCACTCCTTTCTTGTCGCTTTCCCGGCGATACCGACTTCGTTTCTAGGTAAGAAACCCTAACCCTAATCTGTTTCGGAGTTGTAAGGGTTGTAGTTATAAAATAGCTAACCTATTTTATTCTTTAGGCTACTAAACTGCCGAATACGGAGGCTTAGCAAACCTAGCTGATTCTTTGCGATTCTACGGTGTAAGGTGAGGACTTTAGGTGTATAGGTTACGGTTTTCAACGCTTTCAATGTCAGATAATGATAGATTCATGATCTGCATGTAATTGCACATGTACAAAGTGCTGTCTATTTTCCGTTTCGATTAAAGATGAAAAATATGGAATTCTACATACTCTGGGTATTTGTAGAAAGTACCGTATACGTACAAATTTTGGAAATGTGTATGACAAGATTATTTGTTGTATAAATATATTATATGCGGATAAATTACTTGTTTAGCGAAAGGACTCGCCCTAATACATGTTTTGCTTATATACACTATGTATGTTGAAATTGTGTATTCTAGGAAATACCGTATACGTATAAATTTTAGAGATGTATTTTTCATGATTATTTGCTGTATGAATATATTATACATGGATAAAATACTCTCTTGGCGAAAGGATAGCCCTAATGCATGTTTTCCTAACATACATCATGTATGTTGAAATAGTGTATTCTAAGTGTTTGTAAAAATGCTTGTGAGAGTAAGTGCTTAGATGTTAGTGCCTTAGGTAGGTGTTGAGATGGGGTTCTCAACTACCTTAGAGACATGTATGATTTCCTCCATGTGCTTGTTTACTTTAACCACTTACTTATGTAATATATGTGTTTGTACTCCTATTTATATAGTGCTTTATAACGTGCTTTGTAACATGTTTTATAACATGCTTTATGACATGCTTAAATTGCTTTGTTTATTATGCTTTACACCACATGCTATGAGTAAGGATTGATTGAGTTTGGGACTATGTCTATAGTCCAAACAATCGGTACCAGATTTGAGATCATGGTGGAGATTCATTTTGCCACGTAAGATGTGTTTGACGAATCTGAGTCGTACTTCAGTGAGAGGCAGTGGTTAGGCCACGCGAAGTGCTTATGCACTTTATGTTGTTCGGTTGATTGTGTGCTCGAGCTAGTCAGACTCGTCAAGTAACTCGATGTGTCTAATGTATGTTCACCTTGTTTGGTCGCTACTGCTTGAACCTAGGGTACCATACCTACCAGTGGAATCCCGTTAACCATGGTACCTCGATCCGCTAAGACTCATGAGCCGGGTATGGTGGTATGGGACACCGTGGTCGAGCTGTCGGCTTACGCTAGGGCCACGTGCCTCCCGGTAGTGACCAGTGAGCAACCAGACTCTTGAGCAGATTATGGTGGTATGAGACACTATATTCGTGTTGTCGGCCTACATTAATAAGGTGATGGGGGAGCGGTGTAACCTTTGTGCGTAACAGCCCCGGCAGCCCTTTGTAGTGACCTCAAGCATACTTTGAATTTGCGGTGAGGCGACGAGTCTTGTCGCAATATATAGAGTATGGACTAGGCTGTATCTGTATAGTGATGAACCGTTAAAAAGGTGATAGGGGAGCGGTGTAACCTTTGTGCGTAACAGCCCTGGCAGCCTTTGCAGTGACCTAGAAAACACACCATCGTCTGAGATTAACTAGGACTAACGACTCTAGAATGGATCATGTTTGGGAATGATACAAGGGAGGTACCTTAGTTTCCCAATACTGCTGCTTGAAATGGACTAATAATTACTCGGTAATCATGCTCATCATCGTACTGCATGTGCCTAGTAGATGTGGAGCATTGAGAGATGAATGCATTCGCGAACGTAAGGTGGTGTTGCATGAGGGTGGTTTGGCAAGGGCATTCATCATGTCATTTCATACTTGCATTTAATAATAGTTAGGATTGTTTGATTGTACTGATTTATCATTACTGCTTGATTGAATTGATAACATGTTAACCTATGCTTTATTGTTCTACTGAGTTAGCTACTCACTCCCACGTTACGGGACGTTGTTGTACACACCAACCAGACTCTGTCTCAGGTGTAGATGATACGTCGATTTAGGAGGCTGAGCCAGACTACGATGAGGACCACGACGAGTTCTCATTCATGCAGTACTCAGACGGCTTTGCTTAGGCTGACTGGATCGTGGGGATTTTAGGATTTATCTCTTTAGATGTATTTTGACTTTTTGATTTGGAAACAATACATGTATATGGTTACTCAGTTGTTGTTCATACTCTAGAGATTGAGATGGTTTTTTTTCTTTACATACCTTATATATACAGTTTCAGTCTTCCGCTTGCCTTTATAAAATTGATCTGGAGTATGAATTACTGCTTTGGTATAATCTCACTCATGTTTATTACACTGACACAGACAACATTCAATCATCATCATCTATGTTGCATAAGTGATGTTCTGGAACTCGAGAGTTGAGTTGCTACTCGACCCTCGAATTTCAGGGCATTACACATTCGTTAGATTCTTATACTATTGTGGCATTGTTACCTAATATATCATGCTTAGAACTCTTGAGCAGAACGGTGTAGCTGAAGGGCGTGGCATATAGTGTAGTCCATGATAAGTAATTAGATGTTGCCAAAATCTTTGTGAAGTGACGCTATCAAAACAGTTGTGCATATCCTAAATCGGGTCCCAAGGTTCTATCAAAGATCACTTATGAGTTGTGGACAGGGCAACAACCTAGTCTACGATACTTTTCACGTATGGGTTGTCCTGCAGAAGCCAGACGTGTAACCTGCAAGAACAAAAATTAGACCAAATGACGATTAGTTGATTCTTTATTGTAACATCCCAGATTTTTGCTAACCTGGAATTAGACATCCTTAGGCAATGGGTCGATCCTTACACCTTATTAACTTGTCAGAACTCAATCTCAAACTCTAAAATCACTTTTGAACCCATTTCCTTCACAAATCTCACCTTTCACTACCTTGTTCTTTCAATTTTTCTAAGTACTTTCACATTAGACACTATCTTAAAGTTTAGGTGATGAAGAACAATACTTAAACTAAACGTTACTGTAAATAGTAAATACATAAATAAAATGGGCTTTTAACCATTACCCTTATGAAATCTCACAAAACGAATAGGTTATTTGGAACATTAGCCTCTCCCGCCCTAGGACCTTCTTCTGTTGTAATTAGGGCTTGATTCAGTTGAGTATTAATAGCTTGAACCACCTTCTATACGAACTACCAAAGGCCCGAGGATCACCTCAGACAGAAATCTTACAGGACTAAATCCTTTAAAAAATAGGCGAGAATTAGCTAGTGTTAAAATAGAGTGCCTTTGAAATAAGCACTAATCACTTTAAATACGATCTGCAAGACCCAAAACTTGTAGAATCATTGACGCTAGGTTACCCTAAAATCTAGGATTAATCTCGTTACCGAGTTGCTCTCGAGAGCACCACGAAACTCCATATCAAATCTGGGCCGCACATCGAAAGTCTGAATAATATGAGGTTATAGAATTAGGACCACCTTGCTGGGCTTGACAACCATCTTGGAAATCAAATCCAGATAGTGTCCCACATCTATTCGCTTGGGCCCGGAGCGAGGAGTGTGAGAAAGTCTGGGTTTCTTTAGAAATTAAATTAAATTTAAGCCATCTGAGACTTGATGTTTACGGGCCAAATATAAGCAATCAGACCGTCGAAATCTGACCCAAATACACTCTCGTGTCAGGAAACATTTCCCATACATGTCTGTGTACTTGTAACCCTGATCGTGACTCTGTGACCGTTGAACTGAAACTGGTCCGTCACGTGCGATCTGGAAACCCGATTGGAATGAAAACTTAACTCGACCTAGATCCATAGTCAGTGAGCTTAAGTCTGACCTTTGGCTCGAGGAGGGGCTCCAGAAGTGGTCCGTTGAGCTGGAACAGATGCCCTTTGGACATAACCTAAGTATACCTTGACCCTGGGTCTATTTTGGAGAGTTTTGGGCCTATATAAGGACCTTAAACCCTCTCTCATTCTCCCATACGAATTTGAAAAAAACCTAGGAGAGAGAAGAGAGAAAAGAGAGAGAAAGTGTGAGAGAAGTGGGAGCATCTTCCTAATACTCCATCCCCCTGCTATACATGTTTAACCATCGCTATCTAATCATTTTTCCGGCGATTCCGGCCTTCGTTCGTAGGTAAGAAAACCTAACCCTAAGCTGTTGTAGGATTTTCAAGAGTGTAGGTGATGGAATAGCTGACCTATTTCATGATTCAGGTTGTCGTTGTGTCGTAGACAAAGGCGTTGGGTTCAAACTGGTTTTGGTTCAAGTTTAACGACAAAAGGTGCGGACTTTAGACGTATAGGTTTTGGTTTTCAACGCTTTCAATGTTAGATAATGATAGATTCATGATCTGGATGCTATTACACATGTACAAAGTGTTGTTCGTTTCATTTTTCAGTTATACGTTAATTATGTTGAATATACTGTATTCCTCATATTTGTAGAAAATACCGTATACGCATGAAATATGAATTTGTGCTTGCCATGATTAATTGTTGTCTAGGTATGCTAGATGCATGTGTATCAACTTCTGGGTGAACGGATTACCCTAACACCTGTTATATTAACATACATCGTGTATGTACTAGTTGTAGCCTAAGTGTTTGCAGAAATGTTCGAATGAATATGGAACTATGATTTATGCTTGACATGACTATTGGTCGTGAATGCATGATCGTGGTTCATGTGGTAATCTTTGTGAAAGGATTCGCTACGACTTGTATTTTAACTAGTATATTATAGGTATGTTGGAATGTATAGTCTAAGTGTTTGTGAAAATGCTTGTATAGATATGTACTTAATCTAGTAGTGCCTTGAGTAGGTGTTGAGATAGGATTCTTAACTACCTTAGTGATGTGTATGATTTCCTTCATGTAAGTTGTTTAGTTTAATCACTTACTGGTTTATGAAACGTATGTGTTGGATTTCCTGTTTGCATCATGTTTTATAACATGCTTGTTAATATGTTTGAATTACTTGTTTATTTAATTCTGCTCTGACTACTTCACATGTTTAAGTTGTATTCCATAAAATCCGTGAAGGGTGATGGGGCAGTGGTGTAACGATTCCGTGCAACAGCCCTGGCAGCCCTAAGCGGACATTATCAAACTCTGATTGTGTGATTTGAAATTTGATCCATTACTGCTTTAACTATCTGTAATTGAATGTGATTGGGGCTATTGTATAGTCCAAACAATCGGTAACGGGAGTGAGCTCGTGGCTGAGATTCCTTCGCCACGTGAGATGTGTTCGACGAACCCGAGTCGTACTTCGGTTGGCGATAGTGGTTGGCCACGCGAAGTGCTTATGCACTTCATGTCGTCCAACTTGTCGTGCGCTCGTGCTAGCCGAGCTCGTCAAGCAAACCGATCTGTCTAATGTATGTTCACCATGTTTGGACGCCACTGCTTGAACCTAAGGTACCAAACTTACCAGTGGAATCCCGTTAACCTTGGTACCTCGATCCGCTAAGACTCATGAGCAGGACATGGTGGTATGGGACACTGTGGTCTAGTTGTCGGCCTACGCTGGGGCGATGTGCCTCCCCGTAGTGACCAGTGAGCAACCCAGACTCGTGAGCCGAATACGGTGGTATGGGACATTGTATTCGAGTTATCGGCTTACACTCTTTTGATGGGTGATGGGGGAGTGGTGTAACAATTCCATGTAACAGCCCTAGCAGGCCTGACCGTACCCGGTGTAGTGACCTCGAGCATACTCTGAATCTACGGAGAGGCGACGAGCCTTCCCATAGTAAACAGAGTACAAACTAGGCCTATATTGATAAGGTGATGGGGGAGTGGTGCAACGATTCCGTGAAACAGCCCTGGCAGCCCTTGCAGCGACCTAGAACCACACTATCATATGAGATTATCTAGGACCCTAGAATGGATCATTGTCTGGGAATAATATAAGGGAGGTACCTTAGTTTCCCAATACTGCTGTATGAAAAGGACTAATAACAACTCAGTAATCATGTTCATATCACACTGCATGTGCCTGGAAGATGTGGAGCACTGAGGGATGAAAGCATGCCTCGGACGTAAGATGGTATCGCATGAGGGAGTATGTTGGCGAGGGCATGCATCATGACAGCATTTCATACTTGCATTAACAAGAGTACTTAGTATTGCTGATTGTACTTCTTTATCATTACTGCTTGACTGTTTTGATAACATGTTAACCTAGCTTTACTGTTCCACTGAGTTGATCACTCACTCCCACGTTACGGGATGGTGTTCCGGACACCCACCAAACTTTGTCTGATTGCAGATGGCGATGCTACTCCTAAGGCGGAGCCAGACTTTTATGACGACGAGAATGCTTTTTCGTATATACTGTTTTCTGGCAGCTTCATGTGAGTCATGCCTTGATCGACAGGGTTACAGAGATGTTGACTAGATGACACTACACCTTTGGTATATTTTGAAATTGTACTTGTAATTCATTAACCTGGCAACATTATCACACTCTGGAGACTTACCATAGTTTATATCTTCTATACATCTATCACAGTCTTCCGCTTGCAATTTAACTGTCTCTAGAGTATGATATGTTGTTTTGGTATAATCTCATTCATGTTTCAATGCTCTCATCATAATCATCATTATCTATGTTGCATGAGTGACGCGTTGGAACTCGGGAGCTGAGCTTTGCTCGACTCCCGATTTTCAGGGCGTTACATTTATAAAATACCCAGAAAGATCTAAAGGATTTAAATTCTATTGTCCATCCCACTCTATGTGAATCATAAAGACTATAAATGCTAGATTTATTGAGAATATTGAAAATAGTGGGAACGTGCACTTAAGAAACATAGTATTTAAGAAAGAGCATATTGTGATTCCTACCATAATCATTCCTACAAGCATGGCCATCCATCCGATGGTAGAGTCCAAAATCACTATAAATTATGATGATGAACCTCAAGTACAACCCATTAATGAGGAAATGGAAAACCCGATTTAGAATAACTATGTCAAGTATATACAGAAGCACGAGTTTTCATAGGGGTTGAAAATGATCCTATATCATTTTCACAAGCCAAACAAAGTGTCAATTCTTCTAAATGGTTAGATACCATGAAAGATGATTTGAAATCCATGAAGAATAACAAAGTCTAAGACCTTAAAGAATTGCCTAAAGGGATTAAACCGATTGCTTGTAAATGGGTATTTAAAATCAAACAGGACTCCAAGGAAAATATTAAAATGTATAAATCCAAATTACTTGCTAAGAGTTTCAATTAACGTAAAGACATCAACTTTACAGAAACCTTCTCACTTGCGTCTAAAATGATTCTTTCAGATCATAATGGCTTTCATGGCTCATATAGATTTGGAGTTACATCAAGTTGTAAGTGTTGTATGTGTACTAACAAGCTAACCCAAAAATTAAAAAATAATAATAAAATCATTTTTTAAAAAAAAGTTGTAAGTGCTGTATTGTATATTTAGCACCCTTAGTTGTCAAATTTCGTTGTGACAAACCACTTTAGATAGATGGACCTATACAAGTGATGGAAAGTTCACCTTCAAGTTGAAGTAATGGAAAGTTCACCTTCAAGTGAAGATTTGCTACATTCAAGTCATGGAGTATTGCTTCAAGTTCAAGTACGACTTCAAATTCAAGATCAAGTCAAAGTTCTCAAGTGTAAGTTCTAGACCTAGTTCATGTGCTACTTCAAGTCTATATGTTAGCTCAAAGGCAGCTCAAAGGCACTACATGGACAAGATCAAGTTCAAGAACTTCAAATGTTCAAGATTAAGTTCAAAGAATTTCAAATGTACAAGATCATGCTTCAAGAACTTCAGGTACAAGATCAATTGGAAGCAACTGAAGTTACATGGTTCAATGTTCAATTTTCACGTATATATGACCCTAGAAAGACCTTAGGATTAGGTCATTCATATTGCACATTCTATATGGGTTAATATACTTTTTATAGGCTTTGGTTCGACTAGTCTTAGCCTATGTTCGACTAGTCCAGGCTCTGGCTCAACCAGTTCAGGATTTGTCTCGACCAGTCTAGGAAATAACTTAAAATTTCAGAATTTTCTGGTAGGGTCACGACCAGTGGAGCACCCTTCTCAACTAGTCGTGGGAACAGTGCTCGACCAGTCGAACAGGGCTCGACTAAAACTCCAACAACCATTTTGAGCTCCACTCGACCAATCGAGGGTCGATTTTATTCGATCACGCCAGATTTTTTGAAATTTGGTTGTTCTCAGGACCAGTCGAGGGAGACCTTAGACCAGTCGAAGGAACCGTTTTTTTGCATATAAATAAAGGTCTTTTCTCAGAGTTTTTTATTCATTCCAAGCTAAATCAAGCCACCATTCTGAGAGTTAAGTCCCCGTGATTGTGAAGCTATTGTACGGTAATTTAAGATTCTTTTATATCTTTTTTTTATTTATAATTTCTTAATCTCTTGTTACTTCAGTCTGATTTTATAAAAGGGAATTCTGATCTATCCCTTTTGAGATCCAAGAAATTGAATCAAATTAACACAGGGTTGAATTAATTTAAAATTCATCTAAACCTAGAACCCTTTCATTTGTGTGATTGAACATTGAACATTTTCATCTTCAAAGAAGCGGTTCTACCGGGCTACATCGAAAAAGAATCTTCAGATAAGTATTTTATATTTTCTGTATTTGGTTTGTGAGATTAGCCAGAAAATCTATATTTTTGGTTTTGACTGAGATAAGCCAGAAAATCTCAGCGTGGGGTTTTTTATTGTGTAAGCCCAATTGAAAAACACAACTGTAAAGGTTTTAAGGTGAACCTTGGAAAACCTTCTTTCTTAGTGAAAGCCAATATCACATGGGTTGTGATTATTGAGAGTGGAGTAAGTGTGGTTGTTTGTGAACAGTTGGTGTACACACCGAACCACTATAATTCTTGAAGTTGTGGTGGATGTTGTATGTGATGTAAATGTGTTGAATGCTTGTATCTCTTTCATGTACATGTGGTGAATGTTGTAATAGTTAGATTTCTTTCTATTGCTTCTTGCTTTGGTTTGAGTTTTTCATCCTTACTGAGTTCAAGAAATCAGGATGTCCTACCATAAACCTTAGTTTTTGGTGTAAGGTTGTCCTTTGAACAACGTTTGTATCAACCTCTCAATACTATTGCAATTGAGATTGTTATTTATTTCAACTATCTATTTTTATATTCTGCATTTTATTTTTATTTGGCATAGTCTTATTCATCCCCCCCCCCCCCCCTCCTCCCCTCTAGGACTGAGAGCTCGCCCTTTTCACAAGTCAACGTTAAAACTATGTTTCTCAATTGAGATATAGGTGAGAAAGTATATTGCAACTACAAGTTTTTAAAGTCGATGGCTCAGAACATCTGGTTTGCAAGCTTAAGAAGTCCATTTATGGGCTAAATCATGCATCACAACAGTGGTACCTAAAATTTTATGAAGTTGTTTTCTCATATAGTTTCATAGAAAACACTTTGGATGAGTTTATCTATGTAAAAGTGTGTATGAGTAAATTCATCATACTAGTTTTGTATGTCAATGTCATTTTGTTGGTCAATAGTGATATCGGATTATTACGCGATACAAAGAAATTATTGTCTCAAAATTTTGAATGAAGAATCTTAGTGACGCATCTTTTGTTCTTGACATCGAAATACATCATGACAGATCTCATGGATTACTTGTCCTGTCATAGGAGGCCTATATATCAATAGGATCCTTGAAAGATTTGGCATACAAAATGATGCTCATGGCCAAGCACCTATAAGAAAGGGTAATAAAGTTGGCCAATGTCAGTGTCTTAATAATGACCTAGAAAAGACAAGGATAGCATATATCCCTTATGCATCAACAGTAGGGAGCATTATGTATGCCCATGTATGTACGCGTCCAAATATTACTTTTGTGGTTAGAATGTTATACAGGTATGTCAACAATCCAGGAATGGAACTTGTGTATGCTTAATAAGTTAAGTGCATAACATACAATATAACTCATGTATTCAAGTAATTCAACTAATCAATCACATATGCATTGATAGAAATGTACGCAATTCACAATCACAAATACAAGAATATATAGTGGTTTGGTTTCCCTACTCCACTCCCAGTGGACACACTCTCCTTTAGTGCATCAGTATTCATTATCGGAGGTTTTAAATTAGGTTCACCTCTAACCTTTAGAAGCACACACTCCTGTCGGAGGCCTACACAATGACTTACCCATGTACTCACCCGTGTTGATGGATCCTATGGAAACAAAGTTATTTTTCTATTAGTTAACCAATAACTACTAACGGTCCTAATCCAAGGACCTACATACACTCCCGCTGGAGGCTCCCATGAAGACTAACACGTATGCACCCGTGCTCGGTGGACCATGTACACACCTGTGTTGGTGAATACAACCCTACACAAGAGCCTACGTCCTACACAAGTACTTATCAAAGTTTGAGTCATAAACTCTTACACTCAATCCTACACAATGAGTGTATGTAGACTCTTACAAATGACAACTTGTCGGATTGAGCCCATTTTGTAGCACTTTACTTGAGATACTTCTTCAATACTCTCTCATGCATGAATCAGCTTCTCAATTGCTCCCACAATCATTAATGTTGATACTTTATCTCCTATAAATGTTCTCCTTACATGTGATGTGCCAATGAGGTAACCAAGGCAAGGGAGGTGGTGAAATCTCATAGAATCAACGGATAATTGATTTCTTAGGAAATTCACTTAGTTGGGTGTCATAGAGGATTTAAACAATTATTTGACTATTTTTTTCATGTCTAATCTTTATAACAAGGTAGATATTGAATTCATCTTCAACATAGAGGTTAGAATCCTCATTAAAGTGGTAAAGCTTAAGAAGATAAATTAAATATCATAGGTTTAGAGGCTTATGATGACGGATATGAGTGGGGAATCAACTAGGCTTCTATTGCACCAAAAACTCATAAAAAAGCCCAAGAACTGAATGCCCTATATAAAGGAACCTAGTTTCACTGGTAAAAAAGGGAAAAAATTAATCTCTCGATCGATTGAGTGAGACATTCGATCAATTGAACTCACAGTCGATGGCATTGAAGACTAGTTCATTGGCATCGAGAAATTCCAGAATATAGGCATTTAATTGCTGGAGTTTCTGGGCACTTTCGATCAATCGAGCACTAAGTTTGATCGATAGAACCCTGATCTTTGATTGATCGAAGGTTCGCTCGAGACACATCGAGGTTCTGTCGATAGGATTGAGCTTCACTTGAAAGCCATTATTTTGGGCTGATATTTTTATAATAGTTTTACACCTCTTTTAGCCTAACTTGTCATATTCTAATTTGGCTCATAATGTTATGTGATGACTAATCAAGGTTTACCAATAAAGGTTAGGATCATCTAAAGGCTAATGTTGTTTTGGGTCTAAGGTTAGGATCAACAAGGCACCTCATTTATGTGTTCTTCACTTCCTTGATACTCGATATCCTCATGTGTCTTTGGTCTTCATCTTTCAAGGGCTCAATTAACTTTCCAACACATGGACTCACGTGATTGAAAAACTCAGTGCACTAACAAGTCAATGTGTAAGTCCTTATGTAAGCCTCTGACGGGAGTGTAATCTAGTAAAAGTTAGATGCAAATCTGATTTAAAACATCTAATAGTGAATATCGATACACTCCAGGAGAGTGTGTTCGCTGAGAGTGAAATACGAAAATTGAACCACTATATATGCTTGTGTTTGGGATTGTTAGTTGTGCACAATTTTATTCATGCTTATTGTTTCGATTAGAAATGTGCCACTAAGATTGGAATATCTATATTAAATAATAATAGAAGTTTGAACCAAGAATACTTGTCATCACTTATTTCATTAATCTGGATTCTTATTACATTACTACCTTGCTCTTGATTCTAACACAGTATAATTAATGGTGAAAATATTAAATGACAAGTAAATATAGCCCAACAGTAATTTCGATAGCATTCCAGCTTGTAGAATATCCGTCGCAATGACATAAGACTTATGTGGGTTTGGAACCCCAACTTTACACTAATACACATAAGATACACATATGATAATTGATCCATGATGAATCCGCATACGATATGCATCTGATGATGAATACAAGATAAATCCACATGAAAATATAACATTTTGGTCTTGTAGGACTTGTGTTGAGTGGTTGTGCAAATATTCCCTATTGCGCGCCCATCGTCTCGACAACTTCTTCATCTTCCTTCTTTCATCTTCCTGCGCCGCGACTCGGTCGATACCTAAATTCTGCAAATCTTCAACTCGTAAAGTTCTCAGATTTTCCAATGTCCAAATGAGAGGAGTGGAGGGGTATTTATAGGCTTTCGCACGTGTGAAGTCCCATATACGCACCACATAACTCTCTTGCATGGGTGTGCAACACTCCTCTATTGTGCAACTGAAATGACCAAGCTATATGTCCTAGAGGGGGGTGAATACGACTATGCCAAATTAACATAAAATCAGCGGAATAAAAATAAATAGATAGCCTTACAATTATAAATCAATTCACAATGCTGAAATCAAATCAACTTCAATAAATAAATATTGAGAGGTCGATACAAATTCAGTTCTAAGGACAACCTTACACCATAATAAACAAGGGCTTATGGTAGGACAACCTTATTTCTAGAACGTCTTTTGAATCAATAACTCAATCTGAATATAAATAACCAAATAGCAAGGAACTGAAATAAAGATCTTACTTATTACAACAATCCCCACACTTGCTTGAAATGTAAATTGTTACAACATTCACATCCACACGTACATTCCACACAATTGAATGATAAATGATATGAAAATTAAGCAAGCATTCAATCCACAAGACAAAGAGTTATAGTGGTTCGCCTGTGTGTACACCAACTGTCTTTCAACAGCCACACAGAATGCTACTCCACTCCTAATATCCTCACACAGGGGATATTAGCGTTTACTACCAAATAGGTTTTCACAAGTTCACCCAAAACCTTTACAATTGTGTCTTTTTAACTTGGGCTTACACAATTCAAAAACCCACACTTCTGAGTTTTCTAGTTCTCCTCAGACAACCACACAAATTGAGATTTTTCTGGTGAATCCCAAACAAAAACCAAAATAGAATAGAATTTACAAAATTGTAAAATACCTGGATTTCTCCTTGTAGCTGCCTGGTAGAACCAATCGGAGTAGATGTTCGAATATAGAAGTTCAATGTCCACTACTCACTTTAATATGGTTCTAAGTTCTAATTGATTTTAGATTTAAACCAGTTGGGCGTAGCTATATTTGATTTTGATTCCAAGAAGAAGGAATACAGCAATTCCTCTTTTCAAATGAGATTGGAATATAGGAACAAAATCAAATTAAATAAGCTAGCAAAAAGAGAAAGCAATTATGTACAAAATAGCTTAAAAACAAACACAAACTTATCTTAGAGTGGAGTCTTGAATTCACTTGATTTTCAATGAAAAAACTCTGAAATTCGTGTGCTATTTATAGCTGCAGAAATTCGTCTTCGACTGGTCTTAGGGTCACCACGACTAGTCCTGGAATAAACTGATTTTTGAATTTTTGAACGCGATCGAATTAGACTATTATACGACCAGTTGTAGGCAGTCCACGACTGGTCGAGGCCCCTCTACGACTGGTCATGCGACACTTGATTTAGTCGCTGGAGTTTGAGTTGAAGCTTTACGACTGGTCAAAGGTCGAGTCGAGACCATCCCACGATCGGTCGAGCAGATTCCAGGACTGGTCGAAGCCGAACCAGAAAATCTGATAAAATACAACAATGTTAGGACTGGTCCTGGAACTTCTTAGACTGGTCGAACCAGTGCTAGGACTGGTCGAACAAGGTCTAGGACTGGTCTTTGAATAGACTAAAACCATGTAATAATATTCAAATGAATTATGTATCCAAAGTGACCTACCCTATGGTCAATCTAAGGTTTATCAAACCTGAGACATGAAGTATGGACATTGAACACTTCATCTGTTTAGACTTAGATCATTACGAAGCTTGAGTTCTTCTTGAGGTAGCTTGACTACTTCACAAGCTTTGAAATTAATGTCACTTTGAGTTGCACTTGAGTCCCGTACTTGAATCTTGAACTTCCACTTGTACTTGAATCTTGAACTTCCACTTGTACTTAAACTTGAGTCTTGACCCTGAGCTCTTCTTTAATATCTTCTATATTGTAGCTTGAACTATCATGAAGCTTGAAGAATTCTTTGAACTAGTCTTCAAGTGTTGACATGGTGTCTCGAACAATTTTATCAAGATATAAACACAAGACATACGAAGAAGTTTTGACACACAAAATTTGACAATCAAAGAGGAATCAAATCATAGCACTTTCAATCTCCCCCTTCATTAAATTGTGACAAAACACCTCTCATCAAAACACCTCTCATAATTCAATAAGATAAGCATCACATAGTATACTAACGAATCATGCACCAGTTGTCATAAAATAAGCATCAAGCATCATCCCCTTGAGACAACTCAACTCCCCCTGAGTTAGTACACCTCAGCTCCCCCTTAGTAGGCATTATGTTGTGTACCCCCATCATATCAATCATAATTCATAGAATTCACAAGTTCTCCCCCTTTTTGTCAAAATATGACAAAGGTAGAAACAAAGATAGAATATGAAAGATAGAAATAGAGATAGTAACTCAGAAAGATAGAATGATAAAAAGTGCAGAGTTAAGAACAATACAAAAGAAGTAATCAGGAAGAGTCAGAGTACATATCAAAAGAGATATCAAGTGAAGTTTAAAACAGTCATCCATACAACCAAGGAAAGTAACTTAGTAAAATTATTACGGACCAAAGATTTAACATTTTTAATCTGATCCAGAAGATGGAGCAGGTATGTTAGGATCACTTTGATGAAGGCTCTTCTATAAGCGCCTAAAATATCTGCGCATAATTTTAAATTGTTGATTGTGGCCAACATTCATCTGTTCTACCTTTTCCTCTAATGTACTTAGATGTGCATTGAAATCAGATGGTTCAAAGTCTGGATCATTTCCAGAATCAGAATCAATTTCATTAAAAATATCATCCATGTCAATATCATCGAGCGGCAATTCATCACCTTCGACACCAATCTCAACTTCAGCAGCAGGTTCACCCGCATCAACATTAACTTGACCAGGGGCCAAACCCAACTTCATTTTATTCAGGTTGGAATTGTTAAATATGAGGTGTTGGATAGGAGCCTCACCGATGGGCATAGCAACTAACATGTGAGTGGCCAATATATTCAACAGATATCTAAATGGAATATCACCGTGACCAGGATGACTACGGATTTGAATGATAGAGGAACAAATCAAGGAGGGCAAACAGACATTAGCACCAGTAATGATTGAGTACAAAATACAAACCATAAACAGAGTTAACTCAGTCTTGTTTCTAGAGCAGGGATACAGATTAGAAGTGAAGATACGATGCAACACTCTGTATTTGGGTAACAAGTATCTGGTTTTAAGGGCATTCCCATTTGTAGTCCATGGTGCATTCATGTTACACCATGCTCTAGTATAAGTACGTTTTTTCGATTCTGATACTTTCTCATCAAGTGCACTAGGATGAATACCATCATCATTTATAGGTATGTCCATAAAGCCAGAAATTAAATGTCGATCAACAGAAAAAAGGCCCTTCTCTAGTGGTAATAATGAAAGTTAGTTGCTCAGCAGAAAAGTCAGATATGCATGCAACCATAGCCTGTGCTATGGACTGGTATGCTGGCCCACCCCAGAGTAAAATGTTTTCCCATCCTATGGATTGAAGGAGAGGAAAGAGACTGAAACGAGCGATATGGTTTAAATCAACAGCTTTTTCGACTATCACATTACGCATACGCAAATCACGTACATGCGGTGGATCATCTTCAAGATCCCTAAGATGACGTCTAGTGATAGCATTTGAACGAGAAGAAGAAGCACCTCTAGGATTTTTCTTTTTGCCTCTAGATTCCATATTCTTGAAAAAATGGAAGAAATTTCAAGAAAAGCAAGATGGGTTTCTCTAGATTCAACAAAAGAGGAAGAAAAACCCAAAAAGTTGAAGATCTATATGAAATAGACAATAATAATCAAGAAATCTAAGAGTAAAGATTAAGATACTTCAAGAAAGCAAGGAAAATCACTCTAACCTGAAGGAATCGAACACAAGGGTTCGACTATTCGAAGCTCGGCTCGTTGGTGAGGAGGGTTAGAATGAAGAAGAAGAGAGTTTTCCCCAAAATAAAGAGTTCAGCGCGTTACACGACCGGTCTTGGGACTTACTCGACCGGTCGTAGCAAGACTGGTCGAGCACGTCCTCGACCGGTCTTAGACCAGAAAAAAAATATGTAATTTTCACAAAATTTTAAAATTTATAGTAATAACATATTAACATCATATACAATATGATATAAAGTTGCATGATCAATCATTTAAAATTGCACATACCAAGATCAAATTTCAATTTATTAAACCTGCTTTTGTCGAGCGGTTTAGTGAAAATGTCAGCAAGCTGAGTCTCAGTAGGAATATATTCTAAAGATACTATTTTTTCTTCCACTAATTCACGAATATAATGAAACCGAATGTCAATGTGCTTAGTACATGAATGCTAGATTGGGTTTTTTGAAATCTTTATCGCACTGGAATTATCACAATATAAAACCATCGAGTCTTGTGCGATTCCATAATCACTTAGCATTCATTTCATCCAAACCAACTGAGTACATGCATTTCCTGCTGCAATGTATTCGGCCTCAGCGGTTGAGAGTGATATGGAACTTTGCTTCTTGCTAAACTAAATAGTTTCCAATGTAAAAACAACCACCTCTGGTTGATTTTCTGTCATCTATATTTCCTGCCCAATCAGCATCCGAATACCCAGCCAATTGAACACTAGTATCATAAGGATACCAAAGACCTAGATTAACTGAACTTGCAACATAACGAATAATTCGCTTAACAGTAGTTAAGTGAGATTTTTTAGGATTAGACTGATATTTAGCACAAATTCCAACACTTAAAGTAATATCAGGTCTACTTGCAGTTAAGTAAAGTAAGCTACCTATCATGCTACGATACAATTTAGGATCTACATCTTTACCTGTAGAGTCTTTTGAGAGCCTTAGAGTTGTACTCATAGGAGTATCAAAATTCTTACCATTTTCAAATCCGAACCTCTTAATCAAGTTCAGTGCATACTTAGTTTGTGAAATAAAAATTCCATCAGATTGCTGTTTTACTTGCAACCCCAGAAAATAATTTAATTCACCAACCATGCTCATTTCGAATTCAGATTTCATTAGATCTGCAAACTCAACAGTCATGTTAGTACAAGTTGATCCATAAATTATATCATCAACATAGATTTGAACCATTAAGATATCATTGTTATGTTTCTTAACAAAGAGTGTCTTATCGACACTGCCCATCTGAAAATTGTGACTTAGTAAAAACTTAGTCAATTTTTCATACCATGCTCTAGGAGCTTGTTTCAGACCATAAAGAGCCTTTTTAAGGCAGTATACATGATTAGTAAGCTTAAGGTCTTCAAACCCAGTCGGTTGTTCAACATATACCTCTTCAAGTAAGTCGCCATTCAAAAAGGCACTCTTCACATCCATTTGAAAATTTTTAAACTTTCTAAAATATGCAATAGATATGAAAAGTCTAATTGATTCAAGGCGAACAACTGGGGCAAAAGTTTCATCATAATCAATCCCTTCAATTTGAGTGTACCCTTGCACAACCAATCTTGCCTTATTTCGAATGATATTTCCCAATTCATCAGACTTATTTTTGAAAATCCATTTTGTTCCAATCATGTGTTTATCTTTAGGTCTAGGAACAAGATACCAGACATCGTTTCGGACAAACTGATTAAGTTCTTCCTGCATTGCTAATATCCAGTTTTCGTTAGAAAGTGCTTCTTTTACGTCAACTGGTTCTATCTGGGATGTAAAGCATACGTAGTTACATATGTCTTCTAATTGTCTACGAGTGCGCACACCAGTGAGAGGGTTTCCAAGAATTTAATCAGTTGGATGATCTTTAACAGTCCTTAATTCAGAATTAGTTTCACTTGATGAAGTACCTGATTTTTCAAATATGAGAGCTTCATCATTATCTGAACTAGGGGCAGGTGTATTCAAGTGATCGTCAATTACAACATTTATTAACTCTTGAATCACACCGGTCCTGTTGTTCAGAACACGATATGTATGACTGTTTAAAGAGTATCCTAAAAAGATCCCTTCATCACTTTTAGTGTCGAACTTTCTCAAATTTTCGCGGTCACGTAAAATATAGCATTTGCAGGCAAAAACTTGAAAGTATTTGACAGTAGGCTTTTCCTCAAACCACATTTCATAAGCCGTTTTATTATTAGATTTGCAAATATAAACATGGTTGATAATGTAGCAGACGATATTCACTACTTCAGCCCATAAATTTCTAGGGAGCTTCATGCTATTCAACATAACATTTCCCATTTCTTAGAGCACTCTATTTTTCCTTTCCACAATACCATTTTGTTATGGAGTTTTGGGTGCAGAGAATTCATGTGATATTCCCTGATCGCTACAGAGTTTCTCAAAACCGCTATTTTCAAACTCGGATCCATGATCACTTCGGATCTTACTGACTTGAGAACATTTTTCAGTTTGGATCTGTCTGATAATCTATTTTACTTCATCAAGGGTTTCTGATTTGTCTCTTAAATGAAACCCAAGTGTATCTTGTATAATCATCTACGATGACCAAGATGTATTTTTTACCACCTCGACTTTCCATTCTAGTTGGTCCTATAAGATCCATGTGGAGAAGCTCGAGTGGTCTAGATGTGGTATTGGAGTTTACCTTTTTGTGAGAGCTCCTAGTTTGTTTACCATACTGGCATTCACCACATATTTTGTCTACTTTCTGCACTTTAGGTAGACCTCTAATTAGTTCTCCTTTGCTCAATCTGTATAAATTTCGGTAGTGTACATGTTCAAGGCCATAATTCTGTCTCATCGGTATGGATCATGTAACACGATTGATTAGATAAGCTACAGTTGCTTACTACATAGCAGTTTTCAGAAGTTCTGCGACCAGTTAATATTACAGAACCCTTTTTATCTATAATCTCACAACCTTGATTAGAAAATTTTACACTATGGTTGTTATTGCATATTTGAGATATGCTCAACAGGTTGTGTTTTAAACCCTCAACATATAAAACATCTTTAAATAAAGGGAGGTTATAGAGTTGAACCGTACCTTTGCCAATAATCTTGCAGTTGCTACCATCACCAAATGTGACTGACCCATCAGTCATATCTTTTAGATCGGTGAATAAAGTCTTGTCACCTGTCATGTGCCTGGAACATCCACTGTCTAGGTACTATTTTGAATGGCTTGTTGCTTTGAAAGCAGTGTGAGCAACCAAGCAGGCAACTTTAGGAACCCATTTTAGAACAGTTTTGGGTTTAGGAACATAGTTGGTCTTCTTTTGTCTGATGTTGTACGAATGACCTACTGAGTTAGATTTTAAGAGCTCCTTAAGTAAATCAACTATTTTTTCAGCAAGAGGATGATTTTTAAAATAGTTGCTTTTAGGTTTTTGAAAAGTTTTTGTATTTTTAGAAAAACCTTGACAAGTACCTTTTCCTTTTGAGTTAGAAGTCTCTCCTTTCACAAAGTTGGGAGGAGTATTCTTCTGTTTAGGATATGTATTTTTATCATAGCCCAACCCGGATCGATCGCCACATTTTCTTGATCCAGATAATAATTTTTCTAACTTTGGATCACCTTGGGCATATCTTCATGTATCCTTTAAACTCAGAAGAGAAGATACTTCATTTTTAAGTTTCTCATTTTCAGATTTCAAATCATCAATCAGGGAGGTTTTGAATTCCAAATCACATTTTGATTTTTCGAAACAATCTGAAATTTGTGATTTTTCTAAAACAAGAGTTTCAAAACATTCTTTGAGTTTAGAAAACTTTTCTTTTTGAAGTTTAAGTTTGACAGCAATTTTACAACTTTCGTTATATAAGGCATTATAAGCATCTTGAAGATCTTCTTCATTTTCATGATCACTATTAAAATTTTCTTCACTTGTTGAATCATCGTGATCCGAAAAAGTAAACTTGGCTAGAGTCATGTGGGCCTTAACTTCATTGCCCGACTCAGTTTCAGAATTTTCTGATTCAGAAGAGGCTTCAGAATCAGACGATTCATCCCAAGTAGCCAACATACCTTTCTTTTGGGTCTATCCTTTTTAGGACATTTGTTTGCTAGATGCCCATACTCTTGGCAATTGTAACACTGACTGTCTTTCAAAGACTTCCAAATTTTGGACCTAGGTTTAGATCGTTTCTTTCATTTATCTTTTGAAAATTGACCATTTTCTTACTTCTAAAAATCTTATAGAACTTTTTCGCTAAAAGAGCCATATCATCTTCAGAATTTTCTACATCTGAGTTTTCTTCAGACACATTTTTGAAAGATTTCAAAGCTATAGATTTATCTTTAGGAGCTTTAAAGTTTAACTCATAGGTTTGTAAAGAACCAACTAGTTCTTCTACCCTCATATTATTTGTATCACGAAGTTCCTGAATCGCGGTTACTTTAGAGTCGAACCGTTCAGGAAGAGAGCGTAGTATCTTTGCACACACTTTACTTTCTGCGATTTTATCGCCAAGACCCCACATTGAGTTTACAATGTCATTTAATCTTGTGTAAAAGTCCATAAACATTTAATTTTCCTCCATATGAATTTCTTCAAATTTGGTTGTGAGGACTTAGACTTTAGATTTTTTTACAATTGATGTACCCTCGTGTGTCATTTCTAATATATCCCAGGCTTGCTTTGCAGTATCACAGGATATGATTCTTTTGAACTCATCCGGTGATAGTGCGCAAGTGATTGCATTTAGTGCTTTTGCATTGGCTGTAACGCCCTGAAAATCGGGGGTCGAGTATAAACTCAACTCCCGAGTTCCAACGTATCACTTATGCAACATACACAATGCTGGTTAAATGTTGTCTGAGTTAGCGCAATAAACATGAATGAGATTATACCAAAACAGTAATTCATACTCCAGTTCAATTGTATAAAGGCAAGCGGAAGACTGAAATTTTATATTCAAGTATGTAAAGTAACAAAATTTCCTGAACTCCAGAGTATGAGTACTAGCTGAGTACCAATATACATGTATTGTTTCTAAGTAAAAAAAAAAAACCAAAATTCAATCCTCAAAAGAGGCCCTGAGAATCCCACGATGCAGCCGGCCTAAGCAAAGCCGTCAGAGTACTGCATGAAGGAGAACTCCTCCTGGTCCTCATCAAAGTCAGGCTCCGGCTCCTGAACCAAGGCGTCATCTACACCTGCGACAGAGTTTGGTGGGTGTTGCAAACACCGTCCCGTAACGTGGGAGTGAGTAGCTAACTCAGTGGAACAATAAAGCATAAGTTAACATGTTATCAAATCAATCAAGCAGTAATGATAAAGCAGTACAAATCAAGCATTTCTAACTACTCTTGTTAAGTGCAAAAATGATATGACATGATGCTATATGCCCTTGCCAAACCACCCTCAAGCGACATCATCTTACGTTCGCGAATGCTTACTCCCTCAGTGCGCCACATCTACAAAGCACATGTGGTGCGATGATGCTCATGATTACCAAGTTTTTATTAATCCGTTTCAATCAGCAGTATTGGGAAACTAAGGTACCTCCCTTGCATCATTCCCAACATGATCCATTCTAGGGTCGTCAATCCTAGTTAATCTCATACGATATTATGGTTTGAGAAGCATAGTGAAGGCATCGCAAAGGGCTCGTCACCCGTCAGCGCGGATACAGATCTCACCGTATGCGGCTCAATTGCTAGCCGTCAGCTCGAGTACAGGTCTCACCGTACTCGGCTCAATCACTAGCCGTCAGCTCGAGTACAGGTCTCACCGTACTCGGCTCAACTCACATTCTAGTTGCTGTGAAAGACTCGTGGCCAATCACAGACCCTTGGAGTGTACTCGATGATACTACGGAGGACTCGTCGCCCGTCAGCACGAGCACAGATCTCACCATACTCGGCTCTCGCCGAAGTATCGACAGCTCGAATACAGTGTCCCATACCACCGTATTCGACTCACGAGTTAGTTGCGCAATGGTCACTACGGGGAGGCACATGGCCCCAGCGTAGGCCGACAGCTCGACCACGGTGTCTCATACCACCATGCCCGGCTCATGCGACTTAGCGGATCTAGGTACCATGGTTAAACGGGGATCGCCACTGGTAAGTTTGGTACCCTAGGTTCAAGCAGTAGCGACCAAACAGGGTGAACACACAATTACACTTCGGTTTAGTTGGTGAGCCTGACTAGCTCGAGCGCATCACAAGTTGAACGATATGGAGCGCAAAAGCACTCCGTGTGGCCAACCACTATCGCCAACCGAAGTACGACTCGGGTTCGCCAGACACGTCCTTTGTGGCGACATGAATCTCAGCCACAATCGCAAGTCTGGTACCGAATGTTTGGACCATATACATAGTCCCAAACTCAAACAGTTTTCATTAATAGCATGTGAAGTAAAGCATGATAAACAAGCAATACAAGCATGTTAGTAGGCATGTTATAAAGCATGAAGTAAAGCATGTTGCAAAGCATGTTGTAAGGCATGTGATAAAGCATTATCCCCATAGGGATACAATTTTGTACGCCTTACAAGTAAGTGGTTGCGGTGAACCACCGCATGGAGGGGATCCTACATGTCTCTAAGGGAGTCGGAAATCCCATATCAGCGCCTATCTAAGGCACTAATACATAAACACGTACTCATACAAGCATTTGCACAAACACTTAGAATACACTATTCCAACATACATGACGTATGTTAGCCAATTTCATGCTAGGGCTGTCCCTTCGCCACGTGAGTGTTTTACCCGTGTATATCGTAATCATACAGCAAATAATCATTACAATTACATTTCCAAAATCCGCACGTATGCGGTATTTCTAAAATACGCAATTTCAACATACATGACATTTACACATGAACATGTATTTTTGCGATTCTTTTCGCCAAACTAGCATTTTATCCACATATGATATAATCAAACATTAAATAAACATGTCAAACATTTTCTCAACAAAAATACGTATACGGTATTTCTACGTATATCTAGAGTATGTGAAATTCCATATTTTACGTCGCTAATCGAAACAGGAAACGGAAAGCACTTTGTACAAGTGCATTTGCATGCAGATCATGAATCTATCATTATCTGACATTGAAAGCGTTGAAAAACGTAACTTATACACTTAAAGTCCTCACCTCAGCCCTTGGAATTCCAACGAATCAGCAAGAGTGTTGGAGCTTCCGTATACGGGAGTTTCCTAGCCTAAAGAGCGTATCCGATTAGCTTTTTCATAACCTACCACTATCCAACCTCAAATCAGACCTAGGGTTAGGGTTTCTTACCTTCAAATGGGATGGACACCGCCGGGAAAACACCTGGATTAAGGCGGTGTAGGCCGTGTGATGAGTGGAAGCAGCAGGAGGAAGATCGGCTACAAACTTCAAGCCCTTCTCTCTCTTTTCTCTCTCTCTCTCTAAGGGTTTGCTCCCAAATTCGTATGGCTGTGAGAGGGGCTGTTCTAAGCCCCTTTTATAGCCAAAATCATGTCCAAAATAGACTCAGGTTCAAGGGTGGCTGCATATATAGGTAGTTCGCCACTTTCCAAGCTCAAAAGGGATGTTCTGGTGGCCCTCCTTGAGCCAAACGTAAGACTTAAGCTCACCATCTATGGATCCACGTGGGATTACGTTTTCGACTCGATCGGATTCCCAGATCGCATGTGGCGGACCACTTTTAGTTCAACGGTCAGTGGGCCACGATCAAAAATTCTAAGTACATGTAAATGTTCCTGAAATTTTTCTTAATCCGAGGGTGTAATTTGGTCTGATTCTGACGGTCAGGTTGCTTAATACTGATGCGCAACCGAAAGATGCCAGATCACTATTCCAGATATTTTTATTTGGATGGGAATAGTGTTTTTCACACACCCTCGCTCCGGATCGAAATAAATGGCCGTAGTACATCGGAATCGTCTGATTTTTGAGATGATTGTCAAGCCCAGTGGGGCGGTCCTGGTTCCTTAGTTTCGTGTTAATCGGACTCCCGATGTGCGATCTAGACCTCATACGAAGTTTCGTTTCAGTCCCGAGAGCAGACGGGTAATGAGTTTGGCTCTAGACTTCAGGGTAACCTAGAGTCACTAATTCTGCAAGTTTTGGGTCTTGCAGATCGTATTTAAAGCGATCCCAACGGATTTCATGATTAACCGAGTTTAGTACTTAGTTAACTTTGTTAAATTTCTAAAGGATTTAATCCTACGTGATTTCTGGTCGAGGTGGTACTCGACCTAATGTACGAAAATTTACAGGTCGTTACATTGGCACTACTCTCACTTTTCTGAAGTGTGGACCAAGAAGTATAAGGTGTTATTCTCATTGATTTTGATTCATTGATACCAGTAACTTCAATGGTAGGAGGGCTCCATTCAGTCACTGTGGCTTGCCACACACTCTCATCCATTGATTTGAGGAAGATCCTCATTCGGGCTTTCCAATAGGCATAGTTGGAGCCACCAAAGTGTGGAGGCCTAGTAACTGATAGGCTATCAAAATTTAACATCTTATTTATATAGCTTAGATTGTTAGCTTAGGAAATAAATCCAAATAAAAAGCAATAAGAACGAGCTACTGGGCTCTGATACCACTTAAAATGGCCAAGCTATATGTCCTAGAGGGGGGTGAATAGGACTATGCCAAATTAACATAAAATCAGCGGAATAAAAATTAATAGATAGCCTTACAATTATAAATCAATTGACAATACTGAAATCAAATCAACTTCATTAAATAAGTATTGAGAGGTTGATACAAATTCAGTTCTAAGGACAACCTTACACAATAATAAACAAGGGCTTATGGTAGGACAACCTTATTTCTAGAACGTCTTTTGAATCAATAACTCAATCTAAATAGAAATAACCAAATAGCAAGGAACTGAAATAAAGTGCAAAAATAAAGATCTAACTTATTACAACAATCCCCACACTTGCTTGAAATGTAAATTGTTACAACATTCACATCCACACGTACATTCCACACAATTGAATGTTAAATGATATGAAAATTAAGCAAGCATTTAATCCACAAGACAAAGAGTTATAGTGGTTCACCTGTGTGTACACCAACTGTCTTTCAACAGCCACACAAAATGCTACTCCACTCCTAATATCCTCATACAGGGGATATTAGCGTTTACTATCAAATAGATTTTCACAGGTTCACCCAAAACCTTTACAATTGTGTCTTTTTAACTTGGGCTTACACAATTCAAAAACCCACACTTCTGAGTTTTCTAGCTCTCCTCAGACAACCACACAATTTGAGATTTTTCTAGCGAATCTCAAACAAAAACTAAAATAGAATGGAATTTACAAAATTGTAAAATACCTAGATTTCTCCTTGTAGTAGCCTGGTAGAACCAATCGGAGTAGATGTTCGAATATAGAAGTTCAACGTCCACTACTCACTTTAATATGGTTCTAAGTTCTAATTGATTTTAGATTTAAACCAGTTGGGCGTAGCTATATTTGATTTTGATTCCAAGAAGAAGGAATACAGCAATTCCTCTTTTCAAATGAGATTGGAATATAGGAACAAAATCAAATTAAATAAGCTAGCAAAAAGAGAAAGTAATTATGTACAAAATAGCTTAAAAACAAACACAAACTTATCTTAGAGTGGAGTCTTGAATTCACTTGATTTTCAATGAAAAAACTCTGAAATTTGTATGCTATTTATAGCTGCAGAAATTCGTCTTCGACTGGTCTTAGGGTCACCACGACTGGTCCTGGAATAAACTGATTTTTGAATTTTTGAACGCGATCGAATTAGACCGTTGTACGACCGGTCGTAGGCAGTCCACGACTGGTCGAAAGCAGTCCACGACTGGTCGAGGCCCCTCTACGACTGTTCATGCGACACTTGATTTAGTCGCTGGAGTTTGAGTCAAAGCTTTATGACTGATCGAAGGTCGAGTCGAGACCATCCCATGACCGGTCGAGCAGATACCAGGACTGGTCGAAGCCGAACTAGAAAATCTGATAAAATACAATAATGTTAGGACTCGTCCTGGAACTTCTTAGACTGGTCGAACCAGTGCTAGGACTGGTCGAACAAGGTCTAGGACTGGTCTTTGAATAGATTAAAACCATGTAATAATATTCAAATGAATTATGTATCTAAAGTGACCTACCCTACGGTCAATCTAAGGTTTATCAAACCTGGGACATGAAGTATGAACATTGAACACTTCATCTATTTAGACTTAGATTGTAACATCTCGGATTTTTGCCAACCTGGAACTAGACGTCCTTAGGCAATAGGTCGATCCTAACACCTTATTAACTTGTCAGAACTCAATCTCACAGTCTAAAATCGCTCCTTAACCCATTTCCTTCACAAATCCCACCCTTCAACACCTTGTTCTTTAAATTTTCTAAGTACTTTCATATTAGACACTATCTTAAAGTTTAGGTGATGAAGAACAATACTTAAACTAAACATTGCTACAAAGGACTAAGTACCACCTCTGACCGAAATCACCTAGGACTAAATCCTTTAGAAATTAGGCGAGAATTAGTTAGTGTTAAACTAGAGTGCCTGTGAAATTAGCACCAATCACTTTAAATACGATCTGCAAGACCCAAAACTTGTAGAATCATTGACGCTAGGTTACCCTAAAATCTAGGATCAATCTCATTACCCGTCTGCTCTCGGGAGCATCTCGAAACTCCATATCAGATCTGGACCGCACGTCGGAAGTCCAATTAACACGAAGTTAAGGAATTAGGACCGCTTTGCTGGGCTTGACAATCATCTCAAAAATCAAATTCAGATAGTGTCTTAGTGTAATTTGCTTGAGTCCGAAGCGAGGAGTGTGAAAACACTTGATTTTCTTTACAAATAAATATCTCAAATAGTAATCTGACACATCTCGCTTGCAGATCAGTTTTAAGCAACTAGACTGTCAAAATCAGACCAAATTACACCCTCGGATCAGGAGAAATTTCATACACATATCCATGTACTCGGAATCTCCGATCGAGATCCGCTGACCGTTGAACTGAAACTGGTCCGCCATTTGCAATCTGAAATTCCGACCGAAATGAAAACTTAACTAAATATAGATCTAATGTTGGTGAGCTTAAGTCCGACCTTTGGTTCAAGGAGGCCCGCCAGAAGTCCTCCGTTGAGCTGGAATAGGATCACTTTGGTTATAACCTAAGTGTACCTTGACCTGGAGTCTATTTTGGTGAGATTTTGGGCTATATAAGGACCTTAAACCCTCTCTCATTGCAGCCATACGAATTTGAGAGAAACCCTAGAGAGAGAAGAGAGAAAAGAGAGAGAAAGTGAGAGAGAAGTGGGATAATCTCCCAACTGCTATTCCCTGACACTACACAAGCTGCACCACCCCATTCTCATCGCTTTCCCAGCGATTCCGACTTCGTTTCTAGGTAAGAAACCCTAACCCTAATCTATTTTGGAGTTGTATAGGTTGTAGGTTATGAAATAGCTAACCTATTTCGTTCTATAGGTTACCAAACTGCCGTATACGAAAGCTTAGCAAACCTATTGGATTCATTACGATTCTACGATAAAAGGTGCGGACTTTAGGTGTATAGGTTATGGTTTTCAACGCTTTCAATGTCAGATAATGATAGATTCATGATCTGCATGCAATTGCACATGTACAAAGTGTTGTCTGTTTTCCGTTTCGATTAAAGATTAAGAATATGGAATTTTACATACTCTAGGTATTTGTAGAAAGTACCGTATACGTATAAATTTTGGAAATATGTTTGCCATGATTATTTGCTGTATTAATATGTTATATATGGATAAAATACTTGTTTGGCGAAAGGGTTCGCCCTAATACATGCTTTTGCTAATATACACAATGTATGTTAAAATAGTGTATTCTAAGTGTTTGTGAAAATGACCGAATGAGTATAAAATTCTCATTCATGCTCACCATGACTAATTGTCATGGATTTATGATTGTTGTATTGGCAATACCCCTTTGACAAAAGGATTTGCCCTAAATCACGCCGCGGCCAATATACACTACTTATATTAAAATGTGTGGCCCAAGTGTTTGTGGAAATGACTGAATGAATATGGAACTTGGATTCCTGCTTGTCATGACTATCCGTCGTGGGTGCACGCGTGTTATAATTGGGGCAACTCCCTAGTGAAAGGATTTGGCTTAATACCTATCTGATCAACATATGTGATGTATGTTGATGTATGTAGTTTAAAGTGTTTGTTGAAATGTCTGAATGAGTAGTGGTTAGTAAATTGTAATGTATAAGGGTGTTGAGATACGATTCTCAATCCCTTTAACTATGTGTATGATTTCTTTAGATATCTGTGTGATTAGAAATTGAATATGTATAAACTCATGCTTATGTTGTACTTCATAACATGCTCAACTGATCTATGATCTTATCTATGTCATACATATGTTTAAATTCATGTTAAGGCCGTGAAGGGTGATGGGGGAGTGGTGTAACGAGTGCGAGCAACAGCCCTGGTAGCCCTAAGTGGACCGTATCAGACTTTGATTGTATGATTTGAATCTTGATCCATTACTGCTTTAACTATCTACAATTGAATGTGATTGGGGCTATTGTATAGTCCAGGCAATCGGTAACAGATTTGAGCTCGTGGTTGGCTTCTATTCACCACGCAAGACGTGTTTGACGAACCTGAGTCGTGCGTTGCTTGTCGGCAGTGGTTAGGCCACACGAAGTGCTTATGCACTTCATGTCGTACAACTCAACGGGCGCTCTTGCAAGTCGAGCTCGTCAAGTAACCCGATCTGTCTAATGTATGTTCACCATGTTTAGACGCCTCTGCTTGAACCTATGGTACCAAACTTACCAGTGAAATTCCGTTAACCTTAGTACCTTGATCCGCTAAGACTCATGAGCCGGCCATGGTGGTATGGGACACCGTGGTCGAGCTGTCGGCCTACAATGGCGTAGCCTGGCTGTGGTCCTCAGTCGGGTTGCATCCGAGTCCCATTGGCAATAAGTGGATTGGTCGGGCTTCGAAAATAGACTGCCAGTTGGTAGGACGTTAGTGGAGTGACCTCGAGCATACTCCGAATTTGCGGTGAGGCTACGAGTTTTGCCGCAGTGTATAGAGTATTAACTAGGCCTATATCTGTATATTGATAAACCGTTAAAAAGGTGATGGGGGAGTGGTGTAACCTTTATGCGTAACAGCCCTGACAGCCTTTGCAGCGACCTAGAAAATACACCATCGTCTGAGATTAACTAGGACTGACGACCCTAGAATGGATCATGTTTGGGAATGATACAAGGGAGGTACCTTAGTTTCCCAATCCTGCTGTTTGAAATGGACTAATAACAACTCGGTAATCATGCTCATCATGCATTGCATGTGCCTGGAAGATGTGGAGCACTGAGGAATGCAAGCATGCTGCGAACGTAAGATGGTGTCGCACGAGGGAGTGTGTGGTGAGGGCATACATCATGACTGCATTCATACTCGCATTAATAAGAGTAGTTAGGAGTGTTTGATTTTACTGCTTTATCATTACTGCGTGATTGAATTGATACATGTTAACCTATGCTTTATTGTTCCACTGAGTTAGCTACTCACTCCCACGTTACGGGACAGTGTTCCGAACACCCACCAGATTTTGTCTGATTGCAGATGGCGATGCTACTCCTGAGGCGGAGCCGGACCTTTATGATGACTATGATGTTTGTTCGTATTTGCTGTATTCTGGTAGCTTCATGTGAGCCGTGTCTTGATCGACGGGATTACAGGGATGTTGACTAGATGACACTACACATTTGGTATAATTTGAATTGTACTTGTAATTCATTAACCTGGTAACCTTATCACACTCTGAAGACTTACCATAGTTTTTATATTTTATATATCTATCACAGTCTTTCGCTTGCAATTTAACTGTCTCTGGAGTATGATATGCTGTTTTGGCTTAATCTCACTCATGTTCAATGCTCTATTACAGACAACATTCAATCATCATTCATTTTGTTGCATAAGTGATGCGTTGAAACTCGGGAGTTGAGTTTATGCTCGACCCCCGATTTTCAGGGCGTTACATAGATCATTACGAAGCTTGAGTTCTTCTTGATGTCACTTGACTACTTCACAAGCTTTGAAATTAATGTCACTTTGAGTTGCACTTGAGTCCCGTACTTGAATCTTGAACTTCTACTTGTACTCGAACTTGAGTCTTGACCCTGAGCTCTTCTTTAATATCTTCTATATTGTAGCTTGAACTATCATGAAGCTTGAAGAATTCTTTGAACTAGTCTTCAAGTGTTGACATGGTGTCTCGAACAGATTTATCAAGATATAAACACAAGACATACGAAGAAGTTTTAATACACAAAATTTGACAATCAAAGAGGAATCAAATCATAACACTTATAGCAAGCCAGTAAATCCTCTATGATATATGATGTCAGGCCCATGTCCTAGGGACCATTCCATTCTGTAAGATCCCGTGGTCCTCCCGGTTGAATTCCGGCGACCCGCGACCTGTAGATTTCATTTGCGCGTGTCCCTAAGTCATATCCTATAAACCCAAGTCGACTCTGCCCGAGACCTGCGCCATTGAGACCACGCCGTCGCTGTGGTTCCAACACCGTGTCTCGCTCGTGTGCCAAACCGACGTCTAGATCAGAAGATGTAGGCCGCACATGATTCTGGTCATTGATCGCGTGATTGTGGGACCCACCTATCCCAGATATGATTATTCCGTAGCAAGCAATCATCGCCCTAACCTACCTACCTACCCTTCCCTAGCCACCCTAGCCGCCCTAGTCCCTAACCCATAATTACTTTTTTTCTTCTCCATGAGAGCATGCCTTACACCTATCATCATTACCTTACAACAATCATCTCTCTCTCTCTCTCTTATCTCTCTTTCCCTCCATTTCTTTCTTATTTTTCATCCTCCATTGCAAGAGAGGAGAACTCCTAAAAAATTCCAGCCACGTCCTCTCCCTAATTTTCTCAATCCAACCATCTAGAGACCATCTCAACCATTGAATCTTGTTCCCTTGGAGCATTGGAAGCCATTGGTGGAAGAAGAAGTCCAAGATTTGAAGGTGTGTGCTATGTTTGGGGTAGATCTTCCATTCTTTCTTTGATTTTCTGGCTTAGGATCATTTAGGACCCACCAATCCATGGTGGAGATCCTCCATGATCCCCTTAATGTGGCCCTTGGCCCATCTTCTTGCATGCACGACCCATGGTGGGTCCTCCATGGACCTCACCATGATGATTTCTACTCTAATCTATGCCTTCTATGGGTCATCTAGACCCTCATTTGCATGCATCCCCACCTCAGATTTTATTTTGTTATGATAGGTCCATGCATGCATAGGACCCACCTTGATGTATGTATTGATGCATGTATTTGTGGGGCCCATAGTGGCGGGACCCCTCCATCTCACATCTCTACCCCTCTCTTCCTCTCTCTCTCTCTCTCCCTTTTCTTTTTATGGTGATGATGATGATGTGTGTGGCCCACCTAATATTGCATGTATGGGACATCCACACCGTCCAGATTTTCTGGGCGTTCAGATTTTTGGGGCCACCTTGCTGTCCATTCTGGGCCAGCCATGGATGAGGGGAAATACAAATATCGGCCTGATTCTGGGGCCGTGTGGTCCACCTTGATGGATCCTGTGATGTGTGTATTTTATATCCATGCCGGCCACCGTGGAGCCCACCTTACTGGACTGTCCAGTGACAGGACCACTGGCCTGTCCGTCTGGACAAGCCCAGATGAAGAGAAACACAAATATCAGCTTAATGCTGACCTAGTGGGCCCCATGCATGTGGACCCACCTCAATGCATGTGTTATATGAGACCGTCCATCTGTTGTGGGTCCCACGCAGTAGCAGCTGCTGCCCATTGACGTCAACAAGTTCTGTGGTCCCACCATGAGGTATGGTTATATCCAGACCGTTCATCCTTTTAGGACATGGGACCCACCCACACGTGCCACACATGTGGGGTGGGCCCACCTTGATGTATGATTTCTATATCCACACTGTCCAATGTTAGCACGGTGGGTCCCGTTGCTGGTTGACGTCAGCAAGTTCTGTGGGCTACCATGACGTATGAGTTTGTATCCACACCGTCGATCTGGATGGGCCATGTGGAGCCCAGTCGTGATGTATCCGATGTCCAGCCATCCGTCGATTTTTCTGGACGGGTGAGGCCCACCTTATGATGTGTTATATATTCACGTCGTCCATTCACGTGGCCCCCACGTGATGCACGTGTTTTATCAGCGTTGTCCAGTCCATGAACCCCAATGTGATGTATTTCAGGCCCCTCTTGCAGGCCAACCTTGAGGTATATGTTGTACATATGGCCCATCTATTTTGTTGGATTATGGGCCACCTTATGAGGCCCAATATGATGTATATGTGGCCCAGGAGTGAGGCCCGCCCATATGATGAGGCCCGATGTGTTGTATTTAAGGCCCATATGATCAGGCCCAATGTGATGTATATATGGCCGATGTGATACGACCCATTATGATGTATATGTGGCCCATGAGTGAGACCCAAAATAATGCATATATGGCCCATAAGTGAGGCCCATCGTGGTGTACAATAGGCCTTTGTGTGAGGCCCATTATGTTGTGTATGAGGCCTTTGTGGAGGCCCATTATGTTGTGTATGAGGGCCTTGTGTGAGGCCATGGGCCCACTATATGTTTGGCTCTATGTGGGCCACTTCTTGGGAGCAATGTTGGTTAAATGTCCACATTGATGGGCAATGATGGTTAAATGTCCACATTGTGACCTTTCCTTAGGCCTTGTTAGGCTCATTCTCATCATTCTCTAAGTGGGTTAACCCAAATCATTGGACCCCATTGATGTTTGCACGGTCCCTCTATTAGTATTGGGTTAACCCAAGATGTTATACCCCCATTAGTTGCTTATAGGACTATTTCGTTTTAATCTTGGAGTCCATTTAGGACTTATTTGGGTCCCCCTAGGGCATTTAGCGGGCTATATAATAGTATGGAGAAGGAGCCCTTTCCAGATCCTTAGGTTCGTAAGTAGGCCACCTAGGCCTAACCTTGATATGAGGAGAGTTCATCATTACTATAGATGGGTGGATCCGTGCTAACGAATTTTGTATATCTACAGTTAAGGGCCGATCTTTATGTTATGGTTTAGATAAGTTATTCATCTATGGATCCTGCCTTGTATATAGGCCGGTTATCGATACCGATTATAAGTATGTGACAGCATAGCGTCATGATACATGCCCATACGCATCTTCTGTATGCTTGTAATGAGATGTGGTTGACCATTGCATATGCCATAGGGCAGGATATTTATGGGACTCCCTGATAGGTGGAGTCGTCCCACATGAGTGCACGGTATGCGCAGGATTGATGCATGATTGCACTGTGTGACTCATGCATCTTACATTGTGTGTTGTGATTACTGTACGCCCTAGCGACATCAGGGCCATAGCCTCCACAGGCATATCGTGGATGGCAAGATTGGACATCTGAAATCTTCTCTTTGCATGGGGAACAAAGGATGTCCCTGGGTGAAAGTCCTAAACCTGACAGTACCGGAAGATGCTCCAATGCCTAGACTGACTGGATGCATGAGCGCACGAGGGCTAAATACCAAGAGGCCACGTCTCTCACTGTTCGTGGTCAGTTGGAAGGGAGTGTGGCCTTACCCGCCCGAGGGTAGGGGACAATTGCTAGGCTGAGTATGACTAGCTCATAAATGGGTCCGCTATCAACATGCTGGATAAATATTGGCTGACTATTGGATAGGCGGATAGTGAGGTCTCTTCTGCTTGCACGATTGTGCGTCTAGTGTAGGGCAACAATATGGTGTATAGTGTATTAGACCCCGGTGATTATCCAGAGAGAACTGTATTGATATATGTTGCTCCAGAGATGAGCTAGATTGATATGTGGATTGGTATGCTTGAGCTGCATCTTGCACATGACATTGGCTATGTAGGCCTTACATCGTATGGCCTTGGGTGCGGTCGATAGCATTCATGCCTTGCATCGTATGGCCTTGGTGTGGCCGATAGCATTCATGCCTTGCATTGCATAGCCTTGGTACGGCTGATTGCATTCATGGACTTATCAACATGTTTCTACATTACTCTGATATTACATACTTGCATTGCTACCTTGCTCACATACTTTCACCACCCTCTAAGCTTTCTATAAGCATATGCACGATAAATGCGTTCAGGTGACGCCAAGATGCAGTCGTAGCCGAGCAGGAGCAAGAGTGTGCAGCTGAACTTCCAGAGCCTTTTTCTAATCATTGTATTTCCCTTTATGCGCATTGTACTTAAAGTTTTTTATCATAGTGGATTTTGTGATGGTGTTTTGGTTTTTGTTCGTGGATTATGCCTTTGGTTATGCTTATAATGAAATGAATTCATGATTAAAATCCTCCTTGTGGTATCCCAAGATCGGACCCTGGTATATGGGTGTTAGGAGCCAAGAATGGGGTACTACGGAGGCTGTCGGTACTGGATTCGGCGATCGAAAATTTCGTGAGCCCAGTTTCTGAGTTTAGGGCGTGACATATGAATTCCATAGTAGCTCGGTTATGTCGCTGACCTTTCTTCCATGGCTTCCTTTTCCTCTCTATCTTTTTCTTTAGTTGCGCGATTGCGCAACTCAATGCTTTGCACAGTCACACAACACGTTCCTATTACGTGACTATACAAAAAACTTTGTGATCCAACAGATGCCCTCTGATCCTCCTTTGAATTCTTCTTGATGAAATGCAAATGAAGGATCGACCTTTTATTCGCGTAAAAAATCTTTTGTTCATAGTTATCCGTTGTGCGATCACACAACACACTTGTCGCGCGATCGGGTCCGCACAACAGCCAATCGGGTCCTATACCCTACATAAATCGGCCACCTTTCATTTTGCTTCATTTCTTACTTCTAGTTCTGACTTCATCATCCTTTTGCATGATCGTGTAATAAAACTGCCTTGCGTGACTGTACAAATTACTGCTTTTGCGCGATCACGCAAACAGTCTCCTGCTTTGGCATAAATTTGCCTAAGTCCCCAGACTTTGCCGAAATCTTACTTGATCTTTTCTTCTTTTTCTCATCACCATGGCAAAGTGTGAGAGATCCAATGGATCCAACCCAGAACCCTCGACTCCTATCTGAAATTGTTATATTGGAAACCCTAAGTTTAGTCAAATTTTGGTGTGCCAAACAAATTTGAGTTTGTGTCATGCTTATGTGTTTTATGTATCAAGCTTGTTCTTTGATTTTCTTTGAATCTTCGATGATCGTGCTGAATCAATCTTGCCGATATCTACGACGATCGTGCTGAGTTTCAAGCGTTGGTTGAAGACTCAACTTTCAAGAACCCAATTGCAATATTGCGGTTCAAGTTCTGTAACCGGAAACATCTAAGAAATTGAAAACTAAGTTCGATACGTTGAGTTCAAGCTTTGAATATCGCAAGAATTAAAGCTGCCGATGTGATCGATAGTTTGATGGTTCACACGTTCTATCTCACAAGGTATGAATGACCTAGATTGACCTTAGGGCATGTTACGTTCATCTTATACTTGGTATCGGTCATTTTATATGTTAATAGGTTATTTGTTTGACTAGCCCTAGCACTAGCTCGACTAGTCCTAGAATTTTCTCAACCAGTCCAGGATTTGTTACAATTTTCAGAATTTTTCTGTTGGTCCTCGACCAGTCCTGTAAACTGCTCAACCAGTCGAGTGAACAGTGTTTGACTAGTCATACAGGGCTCGACTCAAATTACAGGAAGCAATCTGGCCCCACTCGACCAGTCGTGTGTAGTCCATGACCAGTCGAGCAGGCCACTTGACCAATCATGGGACCCACAAGGCTAATCGAGCAGTTGCCAAATCTTATCGAGTAGTTGGACTTAAGGCTAGTCAAAGTGAACAGATTTTTCACCTATAAATAGCACTCGAATTTCAGAGTTTTCTATTCAATTTTAATTATTTTTAAGGAATCACTCTAAGATAATTTTGTGTTCATTCTAAGCTATTTTGTGCATATTTTAGATTCTTTATATAGCTCTTGTTATTTGATTTTAGATCTCTATTCCAATCTGATTTTAAAAAGAGACATTTGATTTACCCTTTCTTGAGATCAAAATCAAATCAAGCTAGCACAGGTTGATTTAAATTAAAAATAATCTAGACCTAGAACCCTACGTCGTCATCAAGTTGGTTTTACCAGGCTACTTCAGAATCTTCATACAGATAAGTGTTTCCTTTTCTGTAATTCCTTTTTGTTTGGTTTATGAGTTAAGCTAGAAAATCTCATTTGGTTTTTTCTAAGATCAACTAGAAAATCTCGGAGTGTGGGATTGTGATTGTGTGAGCCCATTCAAAATACAATTGTGAAGGTTTTAGGTGAACCTTGAAAAACCTATTTGATTAGTGAACGCTAATATCCCGAGGGAGTCGATATTAGGAGTGGAGTAGTTGTGTGGCTGTTTTTAGACAATTGGTGTACACACTCGAACCACTATAATTCTCAGGTGTTTGATGGATGTTTGATTTATTTCTTTATCATTTTATGGTTTAAGATTGTGGGATGTATTTGTGGATGTGAATGTTGTAATCTTTACTTTTTCAAGTATTGTGTGGTGAATGTTGTAATAGATTAGTTCTTATTTCTTTCATCTCCATTTGAGTTTAATTTTTTTATACTCACCCACGTTCTAGTAAGGTTGTCCTGCCATAAACCGTAGGTTTTTAGTGTTAGGTTGTCCTTAGAACCAAGTCTGTATCAACCTCCCAATACTTGATTTTAGAGGTTGCTTTCTATTGTGCTATCATTTGTTTATTAAATCTTTATTTCCGTGCTTTATTTTTAAATTTGGCGTTGTCCTATTCACCCCCCCCCCCCCTCTAGGACATTTAACTCGGCCTTTTCAAGTGGTATCAGAGCCTAATAGCTCATTTTATTTTTGTTGTTTGGATTAAATTCCTGAGCTAATCGATCTGAGTTTTTTATGATGTCAAATTTTGATAGCCTTTCAATCACTAGGCCTCCACCATTTGATGGCTCCAATTATGCCTATTGGAAAGTCAGAATGAGGATTTTTTTTTAAGTCCATAAATGAGAGCATGTGGCAAGCCAAAGTGACCAATTGGACCCCTCCTACCACTTAAGTGACTGGTACTGATGGATCTAAAACTGTAAAAGTTACACCTTACTTTTCTTGGACCACTCTTCATAAAAGTAAGATTAGTGTCAATGCAAACGCTTTGGGCACTATCACCGGATGAATTCAAGAGAATTATATCCTGTGACAGTGCAAAGCAAGCCTGGGATATTTTGGAAATGACACACGAGGGTATAATAATTGTCAAGAAATCTAAAGTTCAAATCCTCACAACTAAATTTGAGGAAATATGTATGGAAGAAAGTGAAACTTTCATGGACTTCTATATAAGATTGAATGACGTTGTTAACTCTATGTGGGGTCTTGGTGATAGGATCCCAGAAAGTAAAGTCTGTGCAAAGATACTGCGCTCGTCTCTTGATCGGTTCAATTTAAAAGTGACCGTGATCCAGGAACTTCGTGATACGGATAATATGAGGGTAGAAGAATTAGTTGGGTCTCTTCAAACCTATGAGTTAAATTTTAAGGCCCCTAAAGGTAAGTCAATCGCCCTCAAGTCTTCTAAAATTATTTCTCATGAAAATAGTAATACTTCTGATTTAGAAACTTCTATAAAGATGATATGGCTCTTTTAGCCAAAAAGTTTTACAAGATTTTCAAAAGTAAAAAGAGGGTTGATTTGCAAAAACCTATTGAAAAGAAAAGACCTAGATCTAAAAATTGGAAATCTCTAAAAGATAGCCAATGCTACAGCTACCGTGAATATGGGCATCTAACAAACAAATGTCCTAAGAAGGACAAGTCTAAAAAGAAAGGTATGTTGGCTACATGGGATGAATCTTCCTGCTCTGAAGTCTCTTCTGAGTAAGAAGATTCTGAAACTGAGTCGCCTAATGATGTTAAAGCCCTAATGACTCTAGCCAAGTTCACTTTCTCAGACAATGATGATTCAACTAGTGAAGAAAATCTGGGTAGTGACTATGAAAATGAAGAAGACCTTCAAGATGCTTATGATGCCCTATACAGGGAAAGTCGCAAAATAGCTATAAAGTTAAAGCTTCAGAAAGAAAAGTTTTCAAAACTAAAAGAGAATTTTGATAATATAGTCTTAGAAAAATCAAACTTTTCAGATTGCTTTGAAAAAACTAAGTGCGACTTAGATTTCGAAACGTCCCAAGTTGAAAACTTAAAATCTGAAAATGAAAAGGTAAAACTAGAAGTCTCTTTGCTTTTGAGTTTGAAGGACACATGGAGGTATGCCCAAGGTGATCCTAAATTAGAAAAACTTTTATCTAAATCCAGAAAATGTGGTGATCGATCTGGATTGGGCTATGATAAAAGTATTCCTCCCAAATATAAGAATACTCCACCTAAATTTGTTAAAGGGGAGTCTTCTAACTCAAAAGGGAAAAGTCTGAATCAAAATAATTTTAAAAATACTAAAACTTTTTAGACTTTAAAACCTAAAAGTAACCATATCAACTATAAAAATCAGAATCATTATCCTTTAATTGAGAAAATTGTTGACTTGCTTAAGGAGCTCTTAAAATCTAACTCAGTGGGTAGGACTTATAACAACTATAAACATAAGAAGACCAACTATGCTCCTAAACCCAAAACTGTAATGAAATGGGTCCCTAAGGTTGCTTGTTTGGTTGCCCACACAGCTTTCAAGGCTTTGAACCATTCTAAGTGGTACCTAGATAGTGTTTGCTCCAGACATATGACAGGTGACAAAGTCTATTCACCAGTCTTAAAGACATGACTGATGGTTCAGTCACATTCGGTGATGGTAGCAATTGCAGAATTATTGGCCAAGATACAGTTCAACTCTTTAACCTCCCTCTATTTGAGAATGTTTTATATGTAGAAGGTTTAAAACATAATCTATTAAGCATCTCTCAAATATGCAATAATAATCATAGCGTAAAATTTACCAACCAAGGGTGTGAAATTTTAAATAAGAATGATTCTGTAATATTAACTGGTCACAGAACTTCTGAGAACTGCTACATAGTTAGTATTTAAGCTCATCTAAACTATCGTGTTACATGGTCCAAACCAATGAGACCGAATTTTGGCATAAGCGCCTAGGACAGGTACACTACCACAACTTGTATAGATTGAGCAAAAGTGAATTGGTAAGAGGTCTACCCAAAATAAAGAAAGTGGATAAAATATGTGGCGAGTTCTAGATTGGTAAACAAACCAAGAGTGCTCACGAAAATGTGAACTCCAATGCCACATCTAAACCACTCGAACTTCTCCACATGGATCTCATTGGACCAACTAAAATGGAGAGTCGAGGTGACAAGAATTATATTCTGGTCATTGTAGATGACTTTACCAGGAATACTTGGGTAGTCTTCTTAAGAGAGAAATCAGAAACTCTCGATGAAGTAAAAACGGTACTTAAACGTATCCAAACTGAAAAAGAATCATAAGTCACTTAGATCCGTAGTGATCATGGTTCTGAGTTTGAAAATAACAGTTTTGAGAAATTTTACAGTGACCAGGGAATATCACATGAATATTACGTGCTCAAAACACCACAACAAAATGGGGTAGTTAAAAGGAAAAATAGAGTGCTTCAAGAAATGGCAAATGTAATGTTAAATATATGAAGCTTCCTAAAAATCTTTAAGATGAAGCTGTAAATATTGCTTGTTATATAAATAACCACGTTTATACTAGAAAATCAAATAGTAAAACGTCTTATGAAATGTGGTTTGATAAGAAGCCTATTGTCAAATACTTTTGAGTTTTCGGCAGCAAGTGCTACATCTTGCGTAACCAAGAAAATCTGGGTAAATTTGACACCAAAAGTGATGAAGGTATATTTTTAGGGTATGCTCTAAATAGTTGAGCGTATCGGGTTCTTAACAAGAGGACTAGTGTAATTCATGAGTCCATTAATGTGGTTATAGATGATCACTTGAATACACCTGTCTCGAGTTCAAAAAATGATGAAGTCCTTTCATTTGATAAACTAGACTCTTCATCTAGTCAAAATAACACTGAACTGCGGACAGTTAAAGACAATCCATCTGATCAAACCCTCTCACTGGTGTGCACACTTGTAAACAACTAGAAGATATGTGCAACTATGTGTGCTTTACATCTTAGATAGAACCTGCTAATGTAAAAGAAACCCTTACTGACGAAAACTGGAATGTAGCAATGCAAGAAGAGCTCAATCAGTTTGTTAGAAATGATGTTCGGTACTTAGTTCCAAGACCAAAAGATAAACACATTATCAAAACTAAATGAATTTATAAAAATAAGTCTGATGAACTTAGTAATATTATTATTAGAAATAAGGCTAGGTTGGTTGTACAAGGGTACACTCAAATTGAAGGCATTGATTATGATGAGACCTTTGCCCCTGTAGCTTATCTTGAATCAATCAGACTATTTATATCCATTGCGTGCTTTAAAAAATTCAAAATATATCAAATGGATGTAAAGAGTGCGTTCTTAAACGGCGATTTACATGAAGAAGTGTATGTTGAACAACCAAAGGGTTTTGAAGACCCTAAACATGCTAATCATGTTTATCGCCTAAAAAAAGGCACTCTATGGTTTGAATCAGGCTCCCAGGGCATGGTATGAGAAATTGACTAAATTCTTGTTAAGTCATTACTTTGTTATGGGGAGTGTAGATAAAACATTATTTGTTAAGAAATATAATAATCGTACGCTAATAGTACAAATCTATGTTGATGACATTATCTATGGATCTACCTATGCTAACATGACTGTTGAGTTTACAGATCTTATAAAATCTAAATTTAAAATAAGCATGGTTGGAGAACTAAATTATTTCCTAGGGTTGCAAGTCAAACAGTTTCCTGATTAATTTTTTATCTCTCAAACTGCACTTAGTTAAAAAGTTCGGGTTTGAGAGTGGGAAAAATTTTGATACTCCAATGAGTACTACTCTAAAACTCTCTAAGGATTCAACAGGTAAGAGTGAAGATCCGAAGTTGTATCACAGTATGATAGGTAGTTTACTTTATTTAGCTTCGAGCTGACCTGAAATATTATTATAAGCAAACTCGGCGTATAGGAGACAATCATTCCAGCTATCTTGAAAATCAAGCACGCAAGCCCACAACATGTCCTCCAATATCTGATTCACTCGCTCCATTTGCCCATCTGTCTATGGGTGGAAGGCGGTACTGAATTTCAACTTTACCCCCATTACTTCATGTATAAAAGTAGAGAGAGAAAAAAATGGAGAAGAATGAGGCAGAGAGAGAGAGAGAGAGAGAGAGAGAGAGAGAATTAGGATGGTGTAACTGCACCATGTCCTTGTTCAACCCAACCGAGTCAGGTGGTCTTGGGTGTGGTCTGGCCAGTCTCCTTGTTGGAGTTTCCCAACAGGAGTGCTTCCTCTCTCCTTGTTTGCAAGAGGAATGACTTTCAGGTAAGCATCTTCAGGCCGTTTAGATATAATCGGATCATTTTTGCTTTCTCTTGATCTTGCATTTAGACTCATCCTGATTTGGGTTTCTTGGATCAGAAATTGATAAGGATGATTAGCATAGCCTAGATGGAATCAGGCAGTTACAGCAGCTATAATAAGAAATCAGTTGCAGTGGTTGATTCCGTTGGAGACATTTACAAATGCCACAGGCTTGCTAAGGTACAATTATTTAAGGACCTCCTGGCTGTTCATCAGGTGAGCCACACACTGAGTTCCAAATCTCAGTAGGCCGCACCACAATCTGTGGGTGGGCCGCACCTAAGATTGAAATACACATGGGCCTCACCATGTATTCCAGTGGGCCGCATGTGGGCCTCACCACGAGATACAGTGGGCTGCACATGGGCCTCACCACATATACAGTGGGCCACATAGGTGGGCCAGCCCCACTTGGCTTATATGATTAGAACCAATATCTGGGCCTATTTAGGCCCAGTTCAGCCCCATTTTTAGGCCATCCATGGTTAGAAATTTTGGGCCCAATCTGGGCTACTCGTTGGATGAAATCTGGTGGGCCTGGTCACCCCAATGCAGGCCCAAATGATCATATTCATGGGATCCCTAAAAGCCCACCTAGTTATGGTTAACCAGTGGTGGGATAATTTTGTTAATATTAGTTATTATGAATGCTCGATATTAACCAATATCATTATTAATATTATGTTGTCATTAGTAGATTTTTATGTTGAAACCAGTTATTATGAACAAAGTTGTAATTATCAAATAGAAGTATTTTATTATCCTTAATGTTAGACCATAGTATTTTTATCACGGCTAGATTGATTAATGATAGCTATTGTTATATTCATTAGAAATTATTGTCACTTTCTTTATAGGTTTAGTATAATCCTTGTTAACATGATTGTTAGTAATAGTCCTTATCATATCACTGTTATTACTTGTATTAACTAATAGACTATTAGTCATTATAGGAATATCAGATATTGTTGGTATATCTAAATATCAACTTATGAACCATCATTACTAATATGGATGGATTAATACTCCTATTATGAATATTAATTGGCCACTGTACAATAATAATAATAATGGTAATATAAAGAAAAATCTAGGATTCAAGTCCTAGGATCTAAGTGTTTAACTAAACCCTAGGATAAAATCCTAATTCTACACTAAAATCCTAAAAGATAACCCCATACTATGATCTTAAACCCTAGGTGGTATGTAGAACTTGGATTTGTACATCCTAATTTATGGTAGGATTTGATTTTAAGGGAACGCGCATTCCCTGACGATGCTGATAGGCGATGCAAACTATAAGGTGATGATTCTTCCCCTTGAGCTTTCCATCTTCTCATTAGCTTAAGTTATAGTTTTTATTTAAATTTATAATTGATGTCTCCATTTTATAATCACATATGTTGACTGTCGGAATCAAACTGCTATATTACATGCTTAATGTTTATCCTGCATATTTATTCCATGCTTGTGGACTATTTGTGGATTGCTTATGGACTTTAAACTGGTACATTAGTGGGAAATCCCCACCTATAAATGTACACTCATACTTAGGATGTAACCCGACTGCTTGTGATTGTAATGGACCTTTGGCTTAGTGGTTATTGAATGGTAGTTTAAATTGACCATTGATGTGGGCCTACCATCTAGGGTTGTTGTGCCCAATGGTTTTCAAGGATGGTCTTTTATCACATGGTCTTGATACTCGCCCTACGTGGCCTATTTTGATATCGCCCTATGCGGCTTTGTTATGGTGTTTTCCCTATATAGGTTTGATGTTTTATACTGTGCAACTATGTAATGTAAGCCCCACGTATTGTAATATAATTGGCCACTAGTCGACGGGTTTCCATTAAATATCCTAAGATGGTAGTCTCATGGGCCGGAGATGGTGGTTATGGGACACTATATGCGAGCCGTTGGCCTACGTTGGGCCATGCGCTCTCCGTAGTGACAGTGAGCTCATTTAAATTGGTTGGTTGCAATTGGACTAATAAAGACTTAACTAATCATGCATACATGGATATCATGATGGCTTGGATCATTATGCCCATGCGATTACGCTGAGTGTCGCGCTAATGACCAGTCATTCGACTTATGATGATGACTTGGATCATCATGCTCATGCGATTACGCTGAGTGTTGAACTGATGACCAGTCATATTCTTGGGTGACGAGCCCAATATCTGTTTGAAAGTTTTACCTGGGGCACAGACCGTCTGAATGTCGTACCCGAGTCGATGATTTCATGGGCGACGAGCCCAATGTCCGTCTGGATGTCTTACCTGGGACAATGATTGCATTCATGCATCCATGCATATAATAAGATTGCCTTTACTCTATTTTGGCTGCCTGGATGTTTTATTTCATTTCTTACCTAATGCGGTGGTGTGTAATCTTGAGGGGAATTCACACTGAGTTAGCCACTCATCCATCAAATAAATATAACCGTATAGGTAACACAGGTGGCTTAAATGATTTTCAGGTTCAGACTGATGAGGAGAAAAGTACCATGGTGAAGATGCATGATTGTATTGTCGAGAGTTGCTACATGGTTTTACAGTTCCAGATTGGTTGCAATTTGCTTTGTTTACATGTAATATCATTTCACTTGTAATTGTAAGTTTGAGACATTGGTTTGTAAAAGTCATTATGGGCAGCTCCTTGTATATTTGAATGATAATGAAATTTTCCTTTATGTCGATTTGTCCATTCTACGCTTATCTGCTTACTCTGATGAAAGAAAAAAAAAACTCAAATTTGACCATCCTTTAAGGTTAACACTCAGGTTTTTGGGAAACGGGTCGTGTATTCGGGTCCTGAGAATTCGGGGCGTTACACTTACCCTTAATCCTATACACAAGGAAAGAGAGTATATACTCATACATAACCCTTGTCGAATTGATTCCTATTAATACATCATGCTTGAGTTGCTTCTTCAAAGCGCTCCTTTGCTTGAATCCAGTCCTCAATTACTCCCCTGATCATTGATATTGATGCTTGTCAGTGCTTCAACTCCAAGATCAAACACCTTGTATGCAATATTCCATTTAAAATGACTAAGGTGATGAGAGGGTGGTAGAATCTCTTATAATTAATATGATAGTTGAAATCCTAGGGGATTCACCTAGAAGGGTTTTCTATAGAGTTTATACAAAGAGAATGTCAATACGATTAAGTTTAAGCTCTAGAAAATAGTGGAGTTCAATTTCATTTTGCACATTAGAAGTTGAAATCCTCCTTAGAGTGTTAAAGCTCATGAAGATTACTTAAAACTCATGAGATTAGAAGTATAGGATGTGGGATATTAACATGGAATAACCAAACATTCTATTGCATAAAAAACCCATTCGCTTGCCCAAAAACTGAATGCCATTTTATATAAACCGATTTGCAATGGTTATAAAACGACTAGTTAACAACTCTGTCAATCCGAATCGAAAGGCCATTTGATGGGATCAATGGTCCTTCGATAGGATCAAACAGTCTGCTGATCAATTGAGAAAATATAGGAAATAATCTGTTGGGTTGCTAGACTGATCCTTCGATGGGATGAGTGATCATTTCATCCCATCGAGTCCCATCGACAAACTGTCGATGGGATAGAAGACCACTTGAAAACTGTTATGTTTGGGTATATGATTTCACAACAGCTTCACATATCTTTTAGCATTACTTATCATGTTCAAATCAGACTTCTAAAGCTAAAGGATGATAATAATGTTTACTTATTAAAGTTAGGATTATCTAAAAATTAAGAGTTGTTTTGGATCAAGATTAGAGTCACCAAGGAAACTCATATACCTATTCTATAATCCTTGATGTTTGTACCCTCTTGTCTCTTTGGTCTTTAATTTCCAAGGGCTCAACCGACTTCATAACACACCGACTCATATAGTTGACAAACAAGATGTATAAATCAGTGCACTAACACCATGATTAAAAACTTTGTAGGGCCAACTGTAATATTCATTTTCCATCCACCCTGTTGATAAGTTCACATGGACGTGGATGAAAGAAAAACACAAAATAGTAGATTAAGAAGTTTTTGATGGTGGGAATTCAATCCCTACTATGTGGTCCACTTGAGATTTGGATCTCCCTTATTTTTGGGAGCATGCTCTGAAATGAGCTGGAAAAACAGATGCATGGTACAGATGTAAAACACATACATTGAGGTGGCCCTACTGTTCGGGCCTCACCCACCAAGCTATAGTGCTCATAGTTGCTTTGGGCACTTTTACCAACTACCGTGCAAATGTCACAAATTAACACGTGTGACGGACATCGAAGAACTCTCCCCGTGGGAGATGGCCTACATTAATGGCCAACATCTTCCAAAGGGAGGGAAGGAAAAGAGCAATGGTCCGGATCCTGAATTCTGGACCATTGTACATCTAGGGTGGGTACACAGCATCACGTGGCATTGCTAGTCCAAAAATGAGAATCCAAGTACCACGAGGGAAAAACCAAATAAGGTCAAGTTGGAGTGGAATCCCCAATAACCCCATCCTCTGTGGGACTACCATGATGTTTGTGTTATATCCACTCCGTTCATCTCTTTCATCATCTCATTTTAGGATATGAGCCCCAACATGAGGGAGATCAAAAGCTCATGAGGGGCAGACTACAAGAAACAATTAGGGTTGAAAACGCTCACCATTGAAACAATCCTAAAACTCATCGTGATGTTTTCATACCATCCAACCTGTTCTTAAGACGACTTCCACGTGGTTGAAAAAATTCTGTGGTCCCAAGAAGGATTCAGCGCTGGTCGTTCAATCCCCACTGGCGTGGCCCAGTTGAGTTTTGGATCAACCTAATCTTTGGGGTGATGTCCTTAGAATGAGCTGGTGATAAGGATGGAGGGAGTGGGTACAACGCAGATATCACGGTGGTCCCGCAAAGCTGTAACTCGAGCTTGCCCCGCTAGTAGCATCCAGAGGCCGAACCGTTTCGTTATTTCTTTTCTCCGGGAAAGAGAGGTGACGTTGACCATTTTAGATAGAAATTAGGAGTCAATTTCAAATATGTTAAAAAAAAGAAGAAAAAAAAAGAAGGGAGGGAGACGACCAAGCCGTCGTCCCTTCCATTCTATGTATGTACATAAATGTGTATATGTGAGAAGGGAGAGGGAGAGGGATAGGGATGGCATCTCCTTCGACGACGACGATGGATAATGTGCTGGGGCTTCTGAGAGTCCGTGTTGTAAGAGGAGTAAACCTAGCAGTCCGAGACCTCAGGAGCAGTGACCCTTATGTGGTCCTTAAGATGGGCAAACAGGTCATTTCCTGCCCTTCCTCTGTCTGTTTATCTTTTCTGCTGGTGGGCCATGTCCATCATACCCATGCCATCAACGTTCATCATCCAATTACTTGTTCACTGTTTGATGGATCATCATAGTCGCCTCATCTCCTAATTCGCATAATCTTAGGATGTGGACTGTTTATCTGTTGGTAACTAGTGCGGATTGGGTTTTTCAAAAAAATCACACTGATAGGGAGATCCTAGGCGTTGATTGGATGATATTTTTATGGATTGTAGCTGTGGAGATGGGGAATAGTCCAACCACTGGTCAATATTGGATGTCGTGATCAGAATTGTCCGATTGGTGGCTAGGTTTGCCTGACTGGTGTCGGTTTTTTTTTTTTTGTGTGTGTGTGTGTGTGTGTGTGTGTGTGTGTATTGCCAAACTGCATCAGGGTATAAGAGATGAATTGTCCGGTCTTGCACTTGTGTGCTCCACATCCACGGAGATTTATCGTGTGATACTCAACTTTGTTATTGTCATTTAGCACTGGATCTTGGTTTTGAGACTGATGAGTTCCGTGAGACTTGTCTGAGTTGATTCGGACCTGATCAGGTTCAGCACTGTGAATCAGAACTGAAATAGAGGGTGACTTGGCTGAGTCATGACTCGACTCATGACTGAATCAGTCGGTGTCATTGAGTCTTATAACCATGTGTTGAATCCTTGCTGTTTGCATGACACCCATTGCATGTACAAAGCTCGGGTACATGAAAATTTGTGAACATGCAAACAAAACATTGTGAGGGCGCGCGCGCGTGTGAGTGCTGCTACTCTTTATCTTTTATATTAACTAAAAAAAAAATGCAAGAATCACAAAACTACCCCTCACAATATGACATCTTTATATTAAGTATACCTAATTGATTAAATAAAGAGAAATAGGGACTAAACTCAAGACTAGGTGGCTGTACAACTGTACAACCCCTTATTTCATTCATTTAGGTGAGCCACACAATTGTATAGCCTACATTTATAGTCATTATCAGTCCCCTTAAGCTGGAGCATATATGTCATTGATGCCTAACTTGGAATAAATACGTCTAGATTAATTGCGGTCAAGAACTTTGGTGAACACATCAGCAAGTTGATCTTGAGATTGAACGTACAACATAGAAATTTCACTACTAGAAACCCTCTCTTATATGAAATGATAATTGAATTTAATATGCTTGGTTTTGTCATGATAAATTGGATTGTTTGAATATGGGAGGATAGTTGATTAGTGAAAAATAACTGCATTAGTAGGTTCACTACCAAACTCATTTCCTACGATAGTTTCTTGATCCACACGAGCTCATAGTGGTATGTGCCATCACCCTATTCTGCCTCAACGCTTTATCGGGCTACAACACTTAACTTTTTACTCTTCCAAGCAATGGTGTCATATTGCATATGTGATCGTGTGCGATCACATATGCCTGTGCGCATATGCGATCGCACAATCGCATATGCGACTGCATATTTGTTTTTGTTTTTTTTGTTTTTTTTTTTTTTTCGAAAAATTAAAAAAGATTGAAAAAATAAGAAAAAATTGTAAAAAAATTAGGGGGAACTTTCCTAAGTTAATAGATAATTAATTTTATATATTTAAAATACATTTGAGTGAAATAAAATCAATTAAACATCAAGTCATCAACATTCAACAATATAGTTAACACGTAACACTTAACAAGTAACAACAAAATGAAGAAGCTATTTATTTATTATTGATTGTAGAAAATGAAAATATAATTTACAAGTTATAAACTAACAAAATAATACTAAATGTTATATGCATTAAACTATTTGCCATTGTGGCATTTAACCACCACCATCGTCGTCGTCATCACCATCATCATTGGAGTCATCTCCTTCTTCCACATTTACTTCTTTTTCTTCTGTTTCTTCATCATTTGTATGTACTAATACTTCATCAACATCCAATGATGGATCTTTAGCTTGATCATCATCTGCTCCTTCTATTTCCTCAATCTCTTCCACGGTTGTTGCTACCCTACCCCCCCCCCCCCCCCTTTTTGCTTTCGAGTGGAAGTAGAAGTACCTTTTCCTGGTTTGATCCGTATGTGGCATCTTCAACTTGGGCCATGTCAGCTCCTCACTAACAAAGACTGAGTCCTCCATCTCTATGAGCCACTCATTATCTGTATTCAGCTCATCTAAGTAGATACGGTCATAGAAACTAGACTTTTCTTTTGTAGCCTGGAATTATTCTCACAATTTCTGATTGTATTGGACGAAGACCAAGTTGTTGAGCTTCTTTTGTTTAAGGCAATTCCTTTTCATGGTATGAATCTGCATGAAAGAAAGTTCATTAGACATTAACTTAGCTTACACTTATAATTATTCCAAACTACAACATATTAACAATTTCATTTTTCCAAACTTACTGCCTCGAACGTGCTCCAGTTGTGCTCGCAACCGCTAGCAGAATACGTGAGTCAAAAAATCCTCATGGCCAGCTTCTTTAGAGCTGGATCATTCCTATTCGAGTCCACTCCATACGCAGCCTACCAGTCAGTTGAGAAAAATTGTTTAAGTAGGTGAGATTTTGTAGATTAGATCATAAAAAACTATTTATAAGAGAGTTGAGACATTCATGCTACTTACTAAGATTGTCCGATGCCTGATGATGATATCCTTTGAGAATATGCCCTCACTCTTTATATAGAAGTCTAATAGAGCTAAGATCTTGTCATGTTATTCTCTATTTAGAACCATTATTTCTAACACGTCAATAAATTCAACCAAATGTAAATCTGTGCTTTTACCAGAACGGGGGAAGCGAATAAACAAGCTAGGTTAAGGATGTAAGTAGTCGACAATGGAGATGACATTTGGTTGCCCCATCTTTTATTTATAATATATATAATGAGCTTGTAATCACATTCTCTAAAGTTAAAATGGTCCATGATCTTATTTCTCGCTCTCTTTATTCATCATACATGTAACCAATTGTTGTTTTCTCAACCCCGTCCATCAATCGCAACACAGTGACTAAGGGCTCAAATGCTTTTAGCGCCTTTACCACTTGTGTCAAATTTTTATTTTTTTTTTATTTTTATTATTATTATTTTTTTTTTGCGAAATGATTGTTTGTTGAGCCTGTTTCCCTTCAGAATTCTTTGACCACGACCCATTTGTAAAATTTGTCAACGCTACAAAGCTTCTAAGTTTGATTTTTATTTATTTATTTATTTTTAAAAATATTTGTAGTGTTAAGAAGGTTGTAGTGAAACGGGTGACTGTTGGATGTAGCAAGTTATTCCCAACGCGTTTTCTCATTCGACTGAGAAGAATGATGTGTTTGTACATAAAGACCGTGATTCTTCTTGCCTTTGCAAATCACTTTTAAAAATAATCTACTCATGTCTTTTAACATAAGATCAACACAATGGGTCGCACAAGGGGTCCAAAATAAACGATGCCTCTTCTCCATAAGACGACGACTGACATTACATACGAGACTGCATCGTCTGTAATTACCTGGATAATGTATTCCTTCCATACTTCCTCGACTACACTATCTAGTAAATTAAATTAGTAATCTGTAGTATAAGAATTGGCCGATGCATCCACGGACTTCAAGAATATTGCCCCAGCTGGACAATTCACTAGAACATTTATGAGAGACTGCCTGTCGACGTAGGGGGGGTAGAGCTAGCTTCATCTACATCAACTATGTTTAATCCCGCAATGAGATCTTTAGAAGTTATTAATTAATTAGGACCTATGGAGGGTAGAACTTCCATCTAACGTAGGGATTAATTTCAATTCAAAGGGAATCACTTGTCCTTGCAGGGTTTGGTAGGTTAGGATTAATTTAGGAACTAGGAAATTAGGAATTGGATTAGGGTTTTGGGATTTGGTAAGCTAGGATTTAGGAATTAGGGTTTTGGGAATCTAGGTTCTACGTTAGGGTTTTAGGCTTACGGTTATGGGATTTAAGGGGAAAGGATGAAGGATCAAAGAGGGAGAGAAACAGGGAATGGGCTGGCCGTACGGTCACGTCCGGTCAAGGGTGGGGATCGATATGGTTGTACGGTTAGGGTAGGTTTAGGTTTCGGTGGGTTTTGGAGATGATGGGGAGGGATTTTGAGGGAAAAAAAGGAAAATTAAGGAATAAAGAGATTAAGGCAAGTAGAGAGAGAGAGAGAGGAGAGAGAGAGAGAGAGAGAGAGAGAGGAGAGAGAGAGAGAGAGAGAGAGAGAATCACTCCATGGCTTAACACCACTCCAATCATAGGAGGTTTTCTTTGCTCATGTAAAAAGAGAATTTTTTATTTATTCAATGCATAATAATCCTAGGGCATTCACACAGCCCAGCCTTTATAGTCTATTTGGGGTGTTTTTACGAAAAACACCCTTAGTGCTAAGAAATGTTCAAAATAACCCCTTGTTTCAATTAAAACATAAAATGAACTAAAATTCCTAAAATAAATAAACAAAACAACTAAACTAAGCCATCCAATAACTCCATCGTGTCCAATTGTCCACGATCAAGATGGTCTATGGTCACTATCTAACAAGCGTATCTAATGAATCCAACGATCTAGATGTGACAAATCAGCTCCTACGTGCAGCCCACATGCATCTTCCCAGTGTGGGACCTTTAAAGATGCATAAACATGCATGTGGGGTCTTTCAACATGGATATGTACTCGATCCGGACCCCATACAATGATAATCCAACCATCAGTGTTCAAAATATCGGTATTGCGTTACGTATCACATCCTTGGGATACAGATATGTATTGGTTATCGCACGGGATATATTGTTTGTATCGGGTAACTTATCACGCTTTATGGGAAACATAGGGAAACATTGGGAAAATAGTTGAATTTTTCAATGAAACATCAACGATTGTTAGAAAAGACTTTAATACACACTTTTAAATTATGACATCTCAAAAAAGAAGTGCACATAATGGGTTTCCTTTGTATAGGGTCCTAAGCTATGTGTTGTCTGACTGAACTAATGCAACTATATTCAAATTGAATGCATAACATTTAGAGTGTACGTGATGATCATTTCATCAAACATTCCTAAATACTTCGAAATTAGTCTCAATTGACAACTGGTTGAAGGGAAATTTCGATGAAAAATTAATATTTTAATAATTTTTATTAATTCTTCATTAAAAATGACTTTTATTTTTGGAAAATTGATAAGGATTTAACAAATCAGTAGATCAACACGCTTGATTTCATGTTTGGAGCGCAACATTGTAAGCAATTTGGAAGAAATTGAGGAAATTTCGAATTTTCTCCAAATTTCTCCAAATCGAACCACCTATACTCAAAATTTGAAATTAGAATGATACTTTGAAATTAGTCTCAATTGACAGCTAGTTGAAGGAAATATTCGAAAAGAAAATGGAGAACATGAAGAACCAATGGATATCGAAATCAAAGCTCTAATTCCATGATTTTTCTTACAAAACATGAAGAACCAATGAATTTATAACTATTTAACACTGATTTAACATAATTTCAACAAAAAAAAAAAAAAGGATTGGAAATTGAAAATGCTCATTGGATTGAGCATATGAGATATATCAACACTACCTGTGCGTTTCGTATCGCACATGTGGGATACAAGATATATCGTGAGATATATTGGCTACTATCATTGATATTTAAAACATTGCCAACCATAGAGATGTTGGAACTGAAGCCAAATCTCTCCTCCTCCTCTGTTACACTCTGAATGGTGTTTGGATGTCCTCATCAGTATCAGTAGGGGCTTTGGATTGACCCCCAAAATTAGGCTTAGGATGAGGGGGGAGCCAATCATAGGGTTTTGGGATAGATGAATCTAGCCCTTTTGGGTAAGTGGGTGTGGAGGTTCGGGGTTGAGGAAGGTAGCTTATGAAGGGAAATAGTGGATTGGAAGTATGATCTTCAATAGGGTTCTTGGTGGACCAAGGAATCATCATTGTATAGAGATTTCTTCTTATGGAGAGGGGTGGCCTCATTAAAAGACAAGGTCTGGGAAGGGGTGTGGTTCCATTTAGGGATGGGCGAGGGGATTAGATTTTGGGAGGATGTTTGGGTAGGAAGTGGTACTTTAAAGGAGAGGTTTCCAGTCTTAGCGGGATATCGTTAGAGGTAAAATGCCAGTTGCTAGATGTTATTCTATTCATGGTGAGGAAGTAATTTGGGCTCCTCCATGTAGGAGGAATTTAAATGAGATGGAGTTGGATGAATTGTTCTCCCTGTTGAGCTTGTTGGAGAAAGTTTAGCCATAGATGCTTTAGAGATTCCTTGAAATGGCTTCTAGAAAAATCCTGCATGTTTACAGTTAAATCTGTTTATCGGAAGATTAGTGCTGGTTCGAATAGTGCTGAAATTAGTAATACGATATAAGAGTTCCCCCAAAGGTGGCAGCACTGTTGTGGTTAGTGGGCTGAAATAAAGTACTAATGGTTGACAATTTACACAAGAGGTGAATGATTACTCCAAATGTGTGTATTATGTGCTTCCGGGTGGAGGAATCGGTCGACAATCTCTCCATACATTGTGATGTTGCATCAAAGCTATGGGTGACTATCTTTAGCAGTTTTGTTATTCAATGGGTCATGCCTGACTTTATTGAAGCTCTTTATCAATCTTGGCATGGTGGATGAAAAGGAAAGGAAGGAAAGAAGATATGGCAGCTATGTCTGTTGGCTAGGATTTGGACTATATGGATGGAAAGGAATAATCATATTTTCAAGAATTGGAATAGAAAACCGGATCAGTTGGGAACTTTGGTAAAAGAACTAGTTAGGGAGTGGGCTATTGAAGGCAATTGGGCAGATCAATTTGGCGAATGTTGGTTTGATTTGTAATCTCTTTGTTCCTTTTTTTTATTTTTATTATTATTTTTTTGTTTTTGTTTTTGTTTTTGTTTTTGTTTTTTTAATTGTTTTTGTTTTGTTGTTGTTGTTTTTTTATTTTTTTATTTTTATTTAATTGTAATTCTTTTGGCCTTTGGTCTTGTGCAATAAAATTTATCACCGTTAAAAAAAAGTTGGCGTGGTACTAAGCAAGGTTGTTTTAGTGAGCAAATCTAAAACACATTTCCTCTGAGATAGATTAATGCCTTCTTTTGATCTAGCAATGTTCAACCTAAGGAAATATTGAAGATGACCTAAATCTTGAGTAAGGAAGTGACATCGAAGATACTTAAGATCCTCAATTCCTTTACTATTACTTTCTGTAACCACAATATCATCTATATATAGAACTAATACAATCAAATTTGAGGCGCCTTTTAATTTGAAGACATAATAATCAGCATGACTTCGAACAAAACCACAGGTGAATACAATTTTACTGAATTGATCAAACCATGCACGTGGTAACTGCTTCAACCCATAAATCACATTTCTCATTTTACAAACCTTATCTAACTCCTTCCGAGCAACAAACATAGGTGGTTGCTCCATATAGACTTCCTCTATGATATTATCATTAAGAAAAACATTTTGAACATCGAGTTGAAAGAGGGGCCATCCATGATTAACAATAATTGAGATAATGATGTGAATGGAATTAAGCTTGGCAACCGGAGAGAAGGTTTCAGTATAATCAACGTCGATAGTCTCAGCAATAATCGACGTCGATAGTCTGAGCACATGCTACATCAACAAGGCATCGATGCTTGTGGAGACAACATTGGCACAGGTGCTGATGGTGAAGATTGTGCTAAAGGTGGTGATGAGGAGACTGTAGATAGAGTTGGAGGTAGCCATATGGAGGTGGCTTGGTTTTTGAACGAGTGGATACTGGAGTGAAGTAGGTCCAGAGAGCCTTAGAGGAGATGGTCTAGTGGCTTTGGCAGAGGTGAGGCACCCTCTATTTTCATTGATTACTTTTTTTTTTTTTTTTTTTTTTTTGCACCTGTTTATGATAAAGTTGTTGATGGACCATGCTAGAAAAGATCAATGCTCTTCTCCTTTATTATAATTGTTTTATTCGTCAGATTGAAACCCAGTTCAACAAATCCCTAGCATAACTATCCCCATGTAGAGGCGATGGCTATTGGTGGTGCAGGCTGGCAAATTAGGGTCCAAGTTCTCATTTATTCCAAGCTGGCATGTGGCTATGTCATAGGCTATTGGGCCATTCTACTCAGGGGGGGTCCTCTAGTAGGGATTGATCGATCTGGCTACGTGGATGCATTAGGGAAGGTAGGTAGTCACAATTAGTGTTTTAAATATCGATGATATTAGCCGATATATCCCACGATATATCTTGTATCCCACCTGTGCGATACGAAACTCGCAAGTAGTGCGATATATCTCACATGTTCGATTCGGTGAGCATTTTTGATTTTTGATCCCTTTTTTTTTTTTTTGTGTGTGTAAATTATGTTAATTCAGCGTCAAATTGTTACAAATACATGTTTTTTCATGTTTTGCATGAAAAAGCATGGATTGAGAGCTTCAATTTTGAGATTTGGAGGAGATGGCCGAGTTGCGGGAAGTTGAAAAAATCAAAATTTCCCACTTGCTCGCAAATCCGTTGCAATCCTTGTGTCCAAACATAAAGTCAAACATGTATGTAACCTAATCTAGTGATTCTTCTTTTGCTTTTGAATGTATTGCTTGTGTTTCCACACGTCTTCTTATATTTATAAATTATATGAATGAACTTTGAATGTACTTGCATCAATTCAGTTAGATAATGCATATATTAGGACCCCATACAAAGAAAACCTATTATACGCACTTATTTTTTGTAATGTTTTGATTTATAAGTGTGTGTTGATGTGTTTTTTAACAATCACTGAAGTTTTATTGAAAAAATCGACCAATTTCCGCATGTTTCCAACAACAACGATACATTACGCGATATAACCAATATATCCCAAGCGATAACCGATACGTATCTGTATCCCAAAGGTGTGATACGTAACACGATACCGATATTTTGAACACTGGTCACAATAGAGAGTCTAGGGTTCTCGTCTCTTCCAAGCGAGCATGCAACTATATCACCGGCCAATGGTCCATTCTACCCAAGGAGATTGTCGGTGTCCCCACCAAGCAAGGGATGGGAAAAGAGGCGCATAAAATCAATGGCAGCCATCTAGGGACTGATTGGCAGGGTTGTCGACATGAGAGATGAGAAGTACGCTGGTTGGGTGTGGTTCCGGTGGATGGTGATTAAGGAGGCTTTGATGTGCTTGGGAGAAGTAAGACGAATAAGGTGTAGTGAAGGAAAGGGTGTCAGCTTTGAGATGAAGGAACTTAGTTCAGGCTGGAAGGTGGAGCAATGAGGCTCATGACCGCCGGGGATTGGATGATATGTTTATGGACTTATGAATGGAATTCTTGTTGTAACATGACAAGTGACACAAGCGTAAAGGGGGGAAAATGCAAGACACCAGGAAGCAAGGCATCGGAATAGTACTATCAAAGTGGGGTCTGATTGAAATCCGCGTTAGCCATAGTGCTTGTGATGGAGGTGGCCTATCGTAGTAAGTTGAGCCATTCCCATCTGTCGTCAATCATGGCGAGCTTATCAGGCATGGGTCCCTTACTATTACCCAAACTGACACCTGTGAATCTCATTGAGTCCTGTCGGACTCACATAGAAAGACTCCTCTCAGACATTGTCTCATGATGCTACTTGAGGCCTCGGCCGCTTTGTATGGAGGGAGAGAGAGAGAGAGTTTAGACACTGAAAGGAAAAGGGAAGGGATGAGTGGCTCCGATAGCACATAGAAAAGGCAGTTTTTGGTATCACTGCAAGAAGGAAAAAATAGAAATTAAAAGGGAAACAACATTTTTTTTTTCCCCTTCAAAGCTCAAGCTTGAGAAATGCATAATTTAAGCTTACAATTAGTTAAATGCCTTCGGATCGTTGAACATGAGAATGGTTATATTGCATGCTTGTGGTTATTCTTTAGCTTATCATTTCCTGGCACAAAATTGGAATTGAGTTATTTAAAATTCAAATTAATTTTATGCCCTTCAGTCAAATATAATTGTTTTAGCACTTGATATACTAGCCTTTTGTTGCATTTCTAATGCCATAAGTTTGGTTGCAGAAGCTGAAGACTTGTGTAGTGAAAAAGAATGTCAATCCTGAGTGGAATGAAGATTTAACCTTTTCTATTACAGAACCTATTTTGCCAGTCAGGCTTGTATGCAACGTTCCTCCCATTGCTTATTTTATTTCGTATAGGCTACAACATGTCAACATTTGATGGGTTAAAAATAAATTATCTTCCATTATATGTGAAGTTGATGATAATTCTGTTCAATATGATTGATGTGGAACACAAATCGGTGCTCAAACAGGTGAGATTTTCATGCTTGATTCATGATAAGACAAAAGTACCCAAGCAAAAGTTCACAGAGTGCAAAAGGCAGGGAAGGAGGATATCACTCTAAAACGCTTCTATTTCATTAGAGAACTTTGTTATTATTTTTATTTTTATTTTTAATTTTTATTTTTATTTTAAAGAAAATTCGGAAACTACAACCATCATCTCCTTCCCTCAAAATAAAAGTCCCTTAAATAGACCTCAAGACCCTTAGGGCCTGTTTGGGAGTGTGGATTCGGAACCCCCTGGATTTGAAATCCTCTTATTGTTTTTGGCACCTTAGATTGGGAATCAACTTTAATCCAAAAGTAGCTATGCATGGTATATTTACAGGGGTTTGAATTTAATTACTAAATCAACTTTAATATCTCTAATTAGTGAATGTATGTAATGTTTGACACAATGGTTGTAATAAGCCCGCTGAAATATATACTTTGCCTGAAAATGATGAAATTCCAAGTCTCGGATGGGCCACAAGCACAAGATCATGTCCGAGTGACTAACCAACGATTTTTAACCGTTGATTTAAATGGACAATGTTTGGACGGCGCTGATCATCATATTAAAGTAATTATAGTTATGCAATTGATAATCTAGTTGTTTTGAGATATCATTAGTGGCCATGTGCCTAATAGTTAAATAGTCTAGTCACACACCTATTACACATGCAACTCTTGGAAGGATTTTAGATGTAATCCAAGCTCTCATTGTGTCTTTCAAACCCCCTGTTTGAGGGGATTTCAAACCCCCCGGATTTGAAACCCCCGGTTACTTTATGGTGCCAAACAACCAGGGGATTTGAAACCCCCTCAAATCCTCTCAAATCCCCCCAAATCCATGGTGCCAAATGACCCCTTAGAAATTCTTCTACCTAATCTTGGCTCTCATTCTCTTGTAATCTCCACCTTGGGATTTGTCATAAGATAAGTTTTAAGGTTGTCACCATTCAAAAATGGAAAAGAAAATTTTAAGGCTGTCACAAGGCCAAATATGCTTGCTGTCCTGCAGACCTCTATGAAGAGAAAGTTTCTCCTGTTGACTACACACATTCCCCAAAAATCATTAGCTCTCTAGTAGCTTGCTGTCAACAATCAGTTTCATCCTCTTGACAACACATTCTTCAAAAATGGGCTGGCTATTCAGCAGATCTATTGTGGACATCAAGTCCCCTCAACAATGAAAGATATATCAATTGGTTGAGATTCAATTTTGGAAAATTCATAGGGTTGGTAATGACCTAGATGTTAACAACATAATTTTTTCAATATATTCTAGATCTCTTGTGATTCCCGTGTTGTTTTAAGCTTTAACCCATGGCTTTACTTTGTATTGTTCGGATAGATGAAATTGATTGTGCTTTATTTTTGTACACTATACTTTTTGTAACACTTATCTTTATTCACTTGGTCAAAAGTCAATAGAGCATATTCATTTAAATGACTAAAATATCCTTTTATTGAAACTCATGCTAATGTTTTGTTTTTTATCCTTCTCTCTCAACGGGACCAAAATCCACTCACACCTGTTGTAAGTTAGCAATTGGTACAACACCCAACCTCCAAGGTTCCCACCATGTTGTTTGTGTGGGGAATGCGCCAGGGCTCTCTCATGCTCTTTCTCCCTTGGGATACGATCTATTTATAAGGTGGATAAGGGTTTCCGGTGTTGCTCACCCCCACAGCTTTGGTATGCCCTATTCCATCAAAAGCCTATATACCTCCCTTGCCTTTGCACTAAGGTGGCCAAATATTCCATCAAAAGCCTATATACCTCCCTTACCTTTGCACTAAGGTGGCCAAATGCCTCCATTGTATAATGGTATCCACTCTTGACCAAAATCTCATGCTTGCCTAAGAGGTGGACCACAAGATTTCAACCATCGGATATCCATCAAGTGCAATAAAACAATTTTAACAGTTAAAAGAAAAGATCAGTGGTTAAAACCTATGATGGGGACATCACGCGCACACGCACGCCCCCTACGCATGTACGCAAGGAGGAAGGCCCCACCATTGATCTGGATCGATGACGACATCCATGGAGGGCCTCCTAGTTAGAGAGCTGTGCTATGGTTCCTTGGAGTGGACTCGATCATCATGTGGATCCCACCATTGGATCTTATGATCGTGGCGCACTATCCTAGATAATCTAGGATTTTGAATTTTGGTTATTATCGTTATTAGGAACATCATGAACGGTTTAGATTTCATTGATTAGTTGTTATTTTTGTTACTTCGTCTTTAAGTAATAGTGTGCGCACATGGCGTAGCTTTTGGGGTTTAGGGTTTTCTTATAAATAGGCAATCCCTTGTAGGTTTTTTCTCATTGAAGAATATGAATAAAATTCTACGTTTTCCTGCTTCTCTAATTCTCTGAGTTGAGGAAATCTAATTGGGTGCGAAACCCTCCCTTCTTCGAAGGGCTAACTACCGTGGTGCGAAACCACACCCATCCCAAATCGCCCCTATCTCCTACCATTAATATTCATCATCTCCCACAACCATCCACGCTTCAAATCCACCCCCCTTTTGCAGTCAATCATTCCTCTACGACAGATTTGCAGAATCAAGCCTCCAGGAGGGATGAAACTTCGGCGGAGCATCGTGCATAGACCGGATATCCGATCGGCCTGAAATTTGGTGTGTGGGTGGCGCATCCCTGGCCGACCACACCCTAGGTGGCCAATCCCAGATTCGTGGGCCCCACACACGTGTGGGCAGACACCCACGCACGTGCGCCTGGTCGGATCGCTGTCCACATGTGTGGACTATTTGCAGGTTCCTTTCCATCCTCTAGTCCTCTCCTTTCTCACCTTAAATCCCTAACCCTAACCCTAAATAATCCTAAATTCTAAGTTCTATTCTACTTTTGCAAACCTAGGCTTTCCCGAATTGAAACATGGTGAATCCCTTGGATTGGGGAATAATCCTTTGCAAGAGTGGATGAATCTACTCTCCTTTGAGCATTGTTTGGTCAATAATTTTTAATTGATCTAGTCCTAACATGTGTAGGTTTGGACCCTCGTAGATTCCTCTTGTTGAATGCTTGATCTTATGTGGGATGTGGAATTTTTGTGATTGTTTCTAAATTAGTATGATCTAAAGCCTGAAATCTTGCATTTCATGTCCTGCATCAACCTATTATTAAACATTTAACCTGTTTTAATACTTAAATCATTAGAGATTGTGCCGCATCACATGGATTGTTCGGATTTTGGGTCCATGACACCTGCGCGAAGGTGCGCAGGAGAGTAGGACTCCTTATAGATATGTATATATGTATGTATTCTTTTCCTGTTTGCTCTTCATATCTCCCTTGTGCTGAAGGTTCTCTAAGAAACTTAGGGTTTCTTTTTTTTTTTGGTGTGTCGGGCCTTTATAATGGTTCACGTGAGAGGGCAAACAGTGAATGTTGTGTTCGTGATCATCACTCCTCTCCTGTTCGGTTGGAATGTGTGGGCTGAATGTTTCATCAAGTGGCATGTACATCATGGGTGTGTGCAATTGGAGTGTTCTTATATCTTAAAGAGTTAACCCTCATTCATTTAAGCACCGTGATATTCTCTTTAATTTCTTCTAATGGAGATGAAGGGTGATGAAAGATCTGGGTTTTTAAATCCATCCAATTTTCTAAGGATTCAAAAAACCTCTATAAAACTAAATTGAGCAAATTATCTCCAGTGGTTTAGATCCATTCAAGTGCTTTCAACGACCACATGCAAATTAAAATATATGACCATAGAGACCATATTTTTTGGGTGCGTATGATTTGTTCATCAGCTGTCATTGGGCCGTGATAAGTTAGATCCCAGAGTAGTTAAATGAGTTTTTATTGGGTATTCTAGAACGTGAAGAGGTTACAAGTGTTATAATCATCGAAAACAATTTATGTGTTGATGTTACCTTCTTCGACTTCATCTTATTTTTCTTAAATGACGATAGATCTCTTGTCTTGGAAGTTTTACCATCAATTCCTGTGCTTATTTTTGTTGAAAAGGATAGTATCCAATCACCTCTTTTCACTAGTTCGTCCATTCTTGCTTTTGTGCCTACACTTGAAGTCTACTTTTGATGAAAACATAGAGAGTGCTGCCAACCATGGTGTGTTGTCCACCATATCTTCTTTCAAGCCTATTGATCTAGTCACCCCACCTATATCTCTTGATTTGTCTAATATCCCTATTGCTCCGAGGAAAAGTAAGCTTGTGTATACCATCCATCCTATCTCCAAATTTGTTTCTTTTCGGTGTTTGCCTTCCACCTTCTATAAATTTGCCTTGTCTTTGTTATCGCATTCTATCCCCAAGTCATACTAGGAAGCCTTGTCACATAAGGAGTGGAAACAGACTATGGAAGAAATAACACTTGGGAGCTAATCAGTCTTGCCATCGGTAAACATATTGTTGATTGTCGATGGGTGTATACTATTAAATTTCAACCAGCACAGTTGGATGATTGAAGGTTCGCTTAATTGTTAAAGGTTACACTAAGACTCTTGGCATTGACATTTATCATCGCGCCAATGGACTGCACGGCTACCTTCACTCCGACGCCTTTGTTTTGTAGTGTGGAAGAGGTGACAATACCCATGATTCTCCAATGGAAAGGGAAGGCTTGCCAGATCCTATGCCCATGGGTGCATGATTCTTTGAAAAAGCACGTGCTGACTTGGAGGCCTTGATTTTATAGTATAGATAGTCATAAGCTTTTGAAGCAATCAAGCAACGACTGAAAAGCCGTTGTGTGCGCTAGCGTGCCTCAGTAGATTTTCAGCATGTCTTCAAATCCTTTGCGCACTAGTGCTCATAAGGATTCCTATAGATATTGGAACAATAATGGGTGCAATAGTGATCAAAGGCCAACTAGACAGTTGATGCCTCTAAGCCTCCTCAAACTTAAAGCCCCTTCAATCGTCGTTTCCCATATTGCTTGCACAGGAGCTCTAGCTTGTGCTTGTTTTTGCTTCCCACTTTCTATGTTATTACTTTAAAAGCGACCACCCTGCCTATCATAAAGGATTAGTTCCTCCTCTAACCTGATCTCCTAGGGCTGAACCCATTTTCGGGCTTGGGTTGGCTTCCTCTGATCTAGGTAGGGTCAAAGGCTTCCTCTTCCCTTCATCTCCGCATTTTCTGTGGGCACGATATTGGGAAACGGAACACTCACTATAGAAGAGCGGGCGAAAACACTCTTTGAGAGTCAGCGACCTCCACAACAATTAGCTACGTTACTTAGACATTCCAAGAAGTAACTTACTCCCTTCGGTTATGTTGTGAAATAGTCTTTTTTTGAACACCAATCGTTTTATACCGAAATCTTCTCTCCAGTTGCAAGCTTAATTCCATTTTCATTATTCTTTTTGTTGTTGTCAATCATGATTGGCCCCTCATTCAACTTGATGTTAAAAGTGCCTTTCTTCATGATGATCTCATAGCGGAGGTCTATATGGAGCAACCACCTGGGTTTGTTGGTTAAGGAGAGTTAGATGATGTTTTGCCAACCAAGAAAGATGATTTATGGGTCGAAGCAGTCATTGCATGTATGGTTTGATAAATTCAATAAGGTTGTGTTGACCTACTGTTTTGTTTAAAGTCATGCTCATTATTCTATTTTCATACGAAGAGACACCTCTAGTCCAATTGTATTAGTTTCGTATGTAGATGACATTGTGGTTACAAGGAGTGATAATAAACGAATTGAGGAACTTAAGAAGTATCTTTAATGTCACTTCCTAATGAAAAATTTGGGTCATCTTTGATATTTCCTTGGGTTAGAAGTTGTCAGATCAAAGGGAAGCGTTAATCTATCTCAAAAAAGGAAATATGTTTTGGATTTGCTCATAGAAACATGTCTTCTTGGTACTAAGCCAATTAATATACCAGTCAATCAAAATCATAAACTAGTTAGTGATAAAGGAGACAGTTGAAAACTTAGGAATATATAGAAGATTGGTTGGAAAATTTATCTACCTAACAATCATTAAGCTAGATATATCATATGTTGTGAGTGTGGCAAGTTAGTTTATGAGTTTTCTTGGAGTGCCTCGCATGGATGTGGTTATTTAGATTCCGCAATATTTTAAAGGAGCACTGGGCCAAGGAGTTTTATATATAAAAAATAATCATTTTCAAGTTCAGGGTATTTTGATGGAGATTGGGCAGGCTCCTCAATTGATAGACGGTCTACTATTGGGTATTGTACATGTGTGGGAGGAAATTTAGTCATGTTGAATAGTTAAAAGAAGAGTGTTGTGGCCCGATCAAGTGTTGAAGCAGGATATAGGGTGATGGCTTATGCCACTTGTAAGCTTGTGTGGATCAAGAAACTGTCGTAGGAAATGGGTTTTGCAGTAAGCTTATGAATGCAATTATTTTGCGATAATCAAGCAGCCTCCCATATTACAAACAGTCCAGTTTCTCATAAGAGAACCAAGCATATTGAAGTTGACTATCATATCATACATGAGAAGGTTTCTAGTGGTGAATTTTTTATGCTGTATGTTTGGTCTTCGGATCAACTTGCTGATGTGTTCACCAAAGCTCTTTGCTGCAGTCAGTATGCACATATCTATTCCAAATCTATGCTCCAGCTTGAAGGAGAGTGTTAATGACTATGGATGTAGGCCGTATGAGGGTATGACCCACTTGGATGAATGTAATAAGGGGCTGGATAATGGTATGGCCCACCTAGTCTTGAGTTTGTCCATATGTCCCTTTATTTAGTCTATTAGGTGCACTTAGTATACGCATGTCATATTGTAAGTTAGTGAGTGGTATTTTTGGGATTTTTTTTTTTAAAAGGGGGGGGGGGGGGGGGGGGGGGTTAACCCTAATTCACTCTTTCTATTCTCTTTTTCTAGACACTGGAAATTTATACTGGCGATATTAATGATAATTTTGATTTTTTTTTCTTTTCTTTTCTTTGTAGAACTACATTAACAATAATTTCGATAGATCATTATATCAACAATATGTCAGTGATGCGCATGATAATATCGCCGATACATGGAAATTTTGTATTTTCTGGCAGTTTCTATATCGCCACCCTAGCGATACCGATAATATTGCCAATACATGGAAATTTTGTATTTTCCGGCGGTCTTTGTATCACCACCCTAGCGATACCTATAAGATCGGCGATATTATCGATAATATCGTCGATAGTTTGAACATTGCTCCCAACTTCGCACTTGCATTCAAGATTATAGTGGAATCACCTCCTAGCAACCAGCGCTTGGCTAAACCTGAAGAAAAATCTCCAAGGGCATCTCACAAATTTCCTGTCTTAACTTGTTATACACTTGGGGCCTGTTTGGATGGCAGTATTTGGTGGTATTGTAATCCATTGAAGCAATCAATACAGTAGTACCATGTTTGTTTACACTAGTATTTGGTTGGGTTATCCAGTGGTGCAAATACAGATGTATTTGGATAGAGGATTTGGAACGGTGCTTATACATTGTAATCATTGCAATATTAGAATGGGAACAATGCTTATACACTGTAATCATTTCACTATTACCATAACTATCCAAACACTGGATTTCTCGATCAAAATACCCCAGGATCAAGATAGAGGTATTGTAATATGCAATCATTGCCATAATGAAATGCAATTCACTCCAACACCACCTAATCCCGCGTTCCAAACACGCCTTTGGCATACACAACCAACACAAGAACATTATCCGCATTATTCACTGATTTGATTTCAACAGGTAAATCCTATTCTGAAAAATTAATTTTCTGCACCTCCATTGACTCCCTCCAAGAGAACCATATCTTAGCATCAGTCTCGATATTGGAGAAACGGTTATCAATATTTTAAATGCTGTTCTGAAAAATTACTTTTCTGCACCTCCATTGACTCCCTCCAAGAGAACCATATCTTAGCATCAGTCTCAGCATTGGAGAAACAGTTATCCATATTTATTCTTCCACATATACAGTTCTACTCTATACTTCTGATCTTTTGTTCAAATAAAACAACAAAAAATGATTATTATGCATTGCTATCATTTTCTTTAATCTGCAAACCGAGGGGGAATTTCCTTATCTCCTAATTTTCCTCATGAGATTGATCATGATTAAGGAAGAGAAATAAATTCGGTGGACATACCTGCTTTAGATCTTGTTCCTCTTGCAGCCCTTTCAACCATATGCTAGGTCTTTCCTCCACCACCTTTTTCTTTTGAAACCTGAACGAGCTTATAACCTTGATTTGTGAAATTTCAGATCCAACCTTACGATCCTGACCATCAACCTTTGCATGTCTGGTTTCCCCTATTAATAATTCTTCTGTAATGATATCCGAAGCTACCTTTTCCAGATTCGGATCAGAAACATCTGCAATCTGAACGTACCTATTTCTTGGCTTGCTTCGTGATAACCAGTTGCACATTTTCCTTAATTGATCGCCCAAATTTCTGAAGGTCTTCCAATAATTCATTATTCCCTCCTTTTTCAATACATCTAAGCTTTAGAAGAATCAAGGATAACTAATCCTTTGGCTAGATACTGGTTATCTCCTTTGGTATCAAAATCTTCCTCTTTTCTACCTTTCCAACTGTAAACAGATACATCTTCAACATTCTTAACAACTTCACAACCGTTAACTATGTGATCATGCCTAAGAACCGAATTTGAACCTCCTGTCTTGGATCACAGCCAGATCATCTGCACAGTTTGCTGAAACTTCTTTCTCCATGTTGACATTATGACCCCAAGATCTGCTGCTTCTCATGATCTTGAAGCTCCTGATGGTGATCTAATCCTTCATCTCTCTCCATAGCATCTCCTTGCACATTTGAATAAATCGTCTTATCTTGATTTTTAATGTCTTCAGGATTTGCCTCTTTATTATCATTCTTGCCTCTTGAATGGAAGGTGCATTGAATAGGTAATAGAATACATGACATTGCAGAACCGAAAATGTTGAGGCAGGACATGCGAAACCTTTAGTAGAATTTTTGGCATCTCTGTCTCATAATCAGCGATGCTTCTGTTTTTGTCATCAGGAGCTACTTTCTGAACCATTCTTTTGTTAAGAGCTAGAAAATTGCTGCTAGCCTATGTATTCTAAACTAATATCGAGTCCATTTTTGAAGTGTTCTTGTAGTTTGCATTTTGTTTCATCGTTACAGGGAAAGATTTTCATCTTAGCATGCATGATATTAATATTCGTGCTTACGAATCTCCATGTTTCCTTCTGTAATCACCATTATCATCTTGTGTTGTTGTTCCTGTTGCTGCAGGAAGTTTTTGATCATGACACATTCACTCCAGATGACCCAATGGGAGATGCTGAGTTTGACATCCAGCCTTTTATGGAGGCTGTAAAATTGCAACTGGAATGCACTCCGAGTGGTACTATAGTAAAGAGACTGGAACCCAATAGGAAGAACTGCCTGGCCGAAGAGAGCCACATCATCTGGTTGGACGGGAAGGTTGTTCAAGACATTTGCCTCAGACTTAGTCATGTTGAATGCGGCGAAGTGCAACTGCAGCTGCAGTGGATCAGCCTTCCAGGTCGGAGTTTCTAGAGAAGAAAAAGCTCTGTATTTCTAGATATTATATTATCCTTGGCTTGAATGTATGTTTAGTGTCCATACAAGCGAGGTCAATGGTTTGAACATCCAGATTGCTGATTTTGATGGGTCCATTGTTGATGGACCTGCCCCAAAACTCACCCAGAAATTTAGATCCTAACCATCCAATATTGGGCCATTTTTTGTTGGATGTTGATCGTTGATGTAGTTTCTTCTCTTCGTCTATTTCTAGGCCACTGTCTGACTGGTCAGGACTGTTCCACTGGGGAGATTTTGGAGCATGGTTCCACCATTTAGGCCTATAAAATCAATGGTTTAGATCCCTGAACCATTGGGATCCACTTGTATGGACTGAAGGCTGGAGGATGCTTCCAACTCTAGTTTATATTCACATACTTAATGCTGCTCTTAGGGAAACTTGAAAGAAATTTCATAGGATTGGTCAATTCATGCTTGATTTTTAATCTAGAATGTGATGGCTTGAGCAGTTATGGTAAAAGCAAATGTGCCTTTGCCCGTGACAGAAAATTTAAGTGAATGCATGATTTCTAAAGATAAAAAACATGTCATAAAAAAAAAATCATCATAGAAATAAAAAATTTAAAAGAAAAGACTTTTTTTTTTTTTCTTAAGTACGTAAATAATTAGAGATCGTGTATGTATTCAGTAATTGGGCTGAGCTGGGCTAGACAAGGAATACCTTTAACCCCATATTCAATTCTGAAACATAAGTGGTTCATGCTGGGTCAGATTAGGTCAGTTGAGCCTGACCCAATTACAGTTAAATGGGTTGGGTTGGGTCAGGTCTGGGTTTGCTAAATTTTATGTGGTCAGTTCAGGCCACATGGTAAATGGTTCATGCTGGAATTATTGGCTTGTTTAGTAAATGTGTTGTGCTCGTGCTGATCCCGACCTGACCTATTGCCATCCCTAAAGTAGATGTCCTTAGTTTCCATGAAACAGTTGGAAAATTTTATTGTATTGAAAACAAGGAAGAAAAAGAATGTGAGATTTCATTATGGCAATGATAGAAATCCCCTGTACAAATAGAAGGTCTGAGGACCCTTTGGCAATAATCAGCCATATAAGTAGCCTCTCTCTAGGCTTCATCCTCTTCAAGTGCAAGATGAAACCCATGTCTGTTCCTAAAGGGTGTGTCCAAGCTTCTGAATATGACTGTGGGCTCTGCCATTACTTTGGATTCCATTTTCTTAGGAACCTTATAACACTCCAATTAGTGAGTAAGATATAGGCTTCTTGCTGGGTGGTGGTTATCTTCTCTTTAGCATTTTTGTATGCTTTTATTCTTTGGTTCTCTCCTTGTTGTCCATGAATTAGAGAGAGTTTCCAGTAGCATTTGTTTATTGTATTTCGGCTCTTTTTTTTCTTTTTTTTTTTTTTCTTTTTTTCTTGCCTCTTGGGTGGAAATAAATCTTGCTTACCTCCTCAAAAGAGGGAGGGAGAATTCGTCCAAGAGATCCTGGAATTCCCTGGGTTTTTTCAAGGACGCGGTTTGGCTAGTGACCTCAACACCAGCCAGATAGCTGGTGCCAAAGCTCTGTGAGCCCCACCATGATGTATGTGTTTTATCCATGACGTCCATCCATTTTGCCAGCCCAACAATGAAGCATATCCAAATATCAGGTGGATGATCCCACATGAAACAGTGGGAATTAAATTCTTACCATTGAAAACTTCTTGGGGGCCACAAGTTTTGGATCAAGCTGACATTTGTGTTTCCCTTCTTCTATATCTGTATGAACTCATCGACAGGTTGGATAAGCATCAGAGCGGGCATTGGGAAGTTTTTACAAGGTGATCCTCACGATAAGGTCAACATATTGAACAAGTTGGATGTCACATACATGAAAGGAAGGCTGGACGTTATTGGCTGGGTGGGCCATAACTTAATAGCTCAACGGGTTGGACTTGAGACCCTGACACACGAATGCTTGCGCAAGAGAGACTCTCGAGTCCAAACGGTTGGATGTCCAGCGACTCATAAAGTGGCTAGCTCAATTAATGGGTAATTAATGTTAATAAATTAGAGGGAGAAGAGGAAAAGGGGTTGCCATAGCGTTTATGTGAAATCCACCCCGACCATGAGATGATTCACCCATGTTTATGTGAAATCCACCCCGACCATGAGATGATTCACCCCATGTTACGCCCAAGGTAAAAAACTCACCCTATTCGTGATTCAGATGGACTCTACAATTAGAAACATTATACAGGGATCAGTCACCCTCCAAACTGTTTTTGTTGGTGTGACCTAACTTAATCATAGATCAACCTGATTTTTAGGCCCAAGGCCTAAGTTTTAGTGTTTCATCTAATGGTGAACCCTATAAAAATCAAGGGTAGTCGTCTCTCTCTTAACTGTTTCCCTTAGTGTGGCCCACCTGTATCATAGATCAGCTTGATTTTTTGGCTCTAAGCCTAATATAGGATTACATATCTGATGGTCGGAGTGGATCTCACATACACATCACTGTGGGCCCGTAAAAATGAATGGTTAGGTTTCATAAATTCTTTTTTTGTTAGGTTAAGGGCCAATTTTTAGATAACTTTCAACCTTTCATGTGAGTATGACATCCAACAGCTCTAATAAGTTGCCCATTAAGAGCATCACCTTTTGAAAAATTCTTCAACAAACTCATTTAGTAAATCACAATTATGTTTCTCTATTACAACATCTACAAGTTTTTTTTTTATGGTGTGGCATGCTTGATGTGTAAATAGGACTAAACTTTGGCCCAAGTGAACCCGGTGGTGGAATACTTAAGAAGTTATCATAGCTTGTGGTCCAACCCTGAACTGAAAATATCACATACTGGGTCAGAGAGAGGCCCACCTTTGATTTTTGACATGTTACACCATGATGTCTACCTAAGATCCACACCGACCATTAGATGTTTAATCTCATGTTAGACCCATAGCAAAAAAATAAGGTGCTGTGATTCAGGTGGGCCACACCGATGGTAATAGATGGAGTAGAGACATCCACCCTTGATCTATGGGGCCACGGTGATGATTATATGCAATTCACTCCAACTTTTCTGGGAAACACTAAAACTTAGGCTTTGGAATTAAAAATAGGCCAATTCATGTTTTAACTAGGCTACGCCAAAGAAAATAGTTTGGAGGGTAATGGTTACCTTGTTTACTCTTTTGAATTCTGGGGTCCACCTAAAATGCAGATGGGGTTAAATTTTTTGCACTGAGCCTAACTTGAAGTAAGTCACTGATGGTCAGAGTGGATTTCACATAAATTAAACACTCTGGGGCCACTCAAGCGGGCAAACCCTTTTCCTTCTCACCCTCTCATTTATTAACGTTAATTATCCATTAATTAGTGGGCAATTTCTAAGTAGTTGGACGTCCAACCGGTTGGACGAGTTTCTCTCTCTATATATAATCAGTGTCACTAGTGTAAACTTATAACGATGCCTACTGCAAATGAGGTCTCGAGTCCTGGCAGTTGGATTGTAATTTACAGTCTACTCAGCAAATAAACCCAACTTTTCATGTATGCATGCCATCCAAACCGTCCGATAGGTTAGACAAATCTTGGGGTTGTATTATGCAAAAATCAGCCACATACATTTGTTGCACGTTTTTAGCCTCAGGTTGGTCACTTAGTGAATGTGTGCGTGCAAAAATTGAATTTACGGCTCAATTCAAACAGAATAACTATGACCCTAAGCGCCGAGATAAGCAGATACACAGTATATGACCGACATTGGATGAGATCTTCTACCTATTCAGCCACTTGCTCACGGTGTAAAATAGGATCATGCGATATTCAAAAGGTTGGGTTCGTCCTCTGATGATGGGTTGCACCTTTGACGTCCATACAAAATGACTTTTCAATACAGATAAAACATAAATAGGAAATGAATCCTTATAATCGGTCACGGATAACGGCTGTGATGCACCTTCCCGGATGAGGAATTGAATCCAGTGTATGAACGTGGACCCAAATTACAAGGAAGATTATTAACTACTTGATTAATGTTATGGATTACACTATGCAATGTAACAACATGCAAAACATAAATGATTACACTAGGAAATGTAATTGAAAGGGCGGAAAAGTAGAGTGATTACACTAAAGAATGTAAAATGAAAGGATAATTGAAAGATAATATTGGGTGTGATTGGGTTGGTGTGAGACGCCATCCTTCTGCTATATTCGTCTTCTATTTATAGCTTTACCTTGACCATCTAGATTCTTCCCATGATTTGACGGTTGCTATAATTGTTCGACACTTCATGGCCTGCTCTGCTTTTATTCTTGCCATATGTCCTATAACCGTTTATACATGACCGCTCCTCCATTGGCTGCTTACACAACGTTGCAACCTCACTTGATGCATTCTAGTTGTACCATTAACACAATCTTCTCCGTATATTTCCATAGATCTTCAAATACACCACGTGGATCCATCCTGATCACACGTAACTTGCTCTGATTGGTTTTCGCAGGAAGTGGCAATAATAGGGACGAACATTGCTCCCCACGTCGCTTTGCTTTTGGAAAAAGGTGAAAGCGATGTGTGACCCCTTATTAATGTGGCAGTAATTACTTACACGTGGCGGCATCTCGATAATTGTCTTTGGCTGATCCACCTTAACATGTCAACAATAACCATTTTTTAAAGACAAGAGCCAAACCCCATTACGACATGTGTTCCTACATCGTTTCCAACAAAATCATAATGTTACCCTAATAAATGCTCTATCACGTCGGCTAATATAAGCGCTGCTTCGATATTCTTTCACTCCATGCTTCCTTTTTTCTTTCCGAACATTCTGATTCTCTTTTCTTTCTTATTCTCAAACAATGGCTGCCTCATCCTCTTCCTCTCTATCATTCCATCAAGATGATCTTGTTACGGTGATGGACACTCTCTGACAAATATTCTAATAAATTAGTCTTCAAATCACTTGTTGGAGATTATTATTGTATGGGACCAACATTCTCTCTTGCAACAGATGCCGATGAGGTTAGCATGATGGATCTCCTGTTTTCCATCTGCCTAGGTGAAACTCTGCTGATTCAATTTAAATCCTTCCCTGAACCTGCTAATGCTCTGAAGAATCCTCGATCATGGCCAAAACTACTGCCAAAATAGGATGCTTGGTTTGCTCGCGTCTCATCTCAATATGAGGCAACATAGAGAAATTTGGGCATTTATAAATGCATCAAATTATCCATCCATAACTACCCATCAGATCCCACTCTTCTACAACAACTTCAACATTCTGGAGCTCATCCACCAATATGTTCTTCTTTGGCTGTGGCCCCATGAGTCCAACCATCTTGGATGTTATAGTTTTGACCCAACTTATTCCATTCGGCGAGGTTGTCTTTCTCGTTTTTGCTCAGAAGGAACCTAAACACTTGACGAATAAAACCAACAAAGCTTATTCTCATTTTATGCAGATATACAACAAGCATAGTGGATTAGTCAATTACGAAGAGCATATGACTTTCCTATTGCTCTATATTTGCCGACATCTACTCTACGTAAATGCTCTTGTAACGACTTGAAAATTTCCGTACTGTGGCTCGAGTACCATCTCGACCAGAAATCACTTAGGATTAAATCCTTTAGAAATTTGACAAAGTTAACTAAGTGCTAGACTAAATTAGCCATGAAATCCGTTTGAATTGCTTTAAATACGATCTGCAAGACCCAAAACTTGTAGAATCATTGACGCTAGGTTACCTTAAAGTCTAGGATCAAACTCATTACCCGACTGCTCTTGGGAACAAATTGAAACTCCGTATCAGGTCTAGACTGCACATCGGGAGTCCGAATAATACGAAGTTAAGGAATTAGGACCGCCTCGCTGGGCTTGACAACCATCTCGGAAATCAAGTCCAGACAGTGTCCTATGGCTGTTCGCTCGAGTCCGGAGTGAGAGAGTGTAAAAACTCTTGTTTTCTTTACAAAATAAATATCTGGAATAGTGATCTAGCACGTATCATTTGCGGACATGTTATAAGCAACCAGACCGTCAGAATCTGACCCAAATACACCCTCGGATCAGGAAAAATTTCACAGACATTTACATGTACTTGGAATTTCGGATCGAGACCCGCTGACCGTTGAACTGAAACTGGTCCGCCACGCGTGATCTAGAAATTCGACTGAAATGAACTTTACCTGGATCCATGGTCGGTGAGCTTAAGTCCGACTTTTGGCTCAAGGAGGCCCGCCAGAAGTCCTCCGTTGAGCTGAAACAATGTCGTCTTGGCTATAATATAAGTATACCTTGAACTTAAGTCTATTTTAGAGAGTTTTTAGGCTATATAAGGACCTTAGAGCACCCTCTCTCATAGCCATACGAATTTGGAAAAAGCCCTAAGTAAGAAGAGAGAAAAAGAGAGAGAAAGCTGGAGAGTTGTGACAGAATCTCCCTGCTACTGTTTCCAGTCACCACACGGGCTGCACCTCCCATTTCTTGCCGCTTTTCCGGTGATACCGACTCCGTTTTAAGGTAAGAAACCCTAACCCTAAATCTGTTTTGGGGTGTGAAGGTTTTAGGTTATGAAATAGCTAATCGGTTTCGCTCTTTAGGCTACAAAACCGCCGGATACGGAAGCCTAACGAACCTAGCTGATTCGTTGCAATCCTAAGGTGTAAGGTGAGGACTTTAGGTGTATAGGTTACGGTTTTCAACGCTTTCAATGTCAGATAATGATAGATTCATGATCTGCATGTAATTGCACATGTACAAAGTGTTTTCTGTTTCCTGTTTCGATTAAAGATGTAGAATATGAAATTTTACATACTCTAGGTATACGTAGAAATACCGTATACGTACAAATTTTGGAAATGTGTTTGCCATGATTATTTGTTGTATGAATATATGGTATATGGATAAAATACTTATTTGGCAAAAGGAATCGCCATAATACATGTTTACTTATATACACTATGTATGTTGAAATTGTGTATTCTAGAAAATACCGTATACGTATAAATTTTGGAGATATATTTGTCATGATTTTTTGCTGTATGAATATGATATACACGGATAAAATATTTGCTTGGCGAAAAGATAACCCTAATGCATATTTTACTAGCATACATCATGTATGTTGAAATAGTGTACTCTAAGTGTTTGTGAAAATGCTTATGAGAGTAAGTGCTTAGATGTTAGAGCCTTAGGTAGGTGCTGAGATGGGGTTCTCAACTACCTTAGAGACATGTATGATTCCCTCCATGTGGTTGTTTACTCTAACCACTCACTTATGAAATATATGTGTTTGTATCCCTATTTGTATAGTGCTCTATAACATGCTTTATAACATGCTTTGTAACATGCTTTATGACATGCTTGTTAACATGCTTGAGTTGCTTTATTTATTATGCTTTACACCACATGCTACGAGTAAAAATTAATTGAGTTTGGAACTATGTCCATAGTCCAGACATTCGGTACTAGACTTGAGATCGTGGCTGAGATTTATGTCGCTACGAAGGATGTGTTTGACGAACCCGTGTCGTACTTCGGTTGGCGATAGTGGTTGGCCACGCGAAGTGCTTCTGCGCTTCATATCGTTCAACTTGTTGTGCGCTTGAGCTAGCCGAGCACATCAAGTAACCCGTTATGTCTTATGTATGTTCACCATGTTTGGTCGCTACTGCTTGAACCTAGGGTACCAAACTTACTTGTGGGAACCCCGTTAACCATGGTACCTCGATCCACTAAGACTCATGAGCCGAACATGGTGGTATGGGACACCGGGTCGAGTTGTCGGCCTACGCTGGGGCCACGTGCCTCCCCGTAGTGACCAGTGAGCAACCAGACTCGTAAGCCGATTATGGTGGTATGGGACACTATATTCGTGCTGTCGGCCTACACTGATTGGTGACGAGCCCTTTGTAGTGACCTCGAGCATACTCTGAGTTTGCGGTGAGGTGACGAGTCTTGCCGCAGTATATAGAGTATGGACTAGGCCTGTATCTGTATAGTGATGAACCGTTAAAAAGGTGATGGGGGAGTGGTGTAACCTTTGTGCGTAACAGCCCTAGCAGCCTTTGCAGTGACCTAGAAAATGCGCCATCGTCTGAGATTAACTAGGACTGACGACCCTAGAATGGATCATGTTTGGGAATGATATAAGGGAGGTACCTTAGTTTCCCAATACTGCTGCTTGAAATGGACTAATAATCACTCGGTAAGCATGCTCATCATCGCACTGCAAGTGCCTAGTAGATGTGAAGCACTGAGGGATGAACACATTCGCGAATATAAGACGGTGTCGCATGAGAGTGGTTTGGCAAGGGCATTCATCATGTCATTTCATACTTGCATTTAATAAGAGTAGTTAGGGTTATTTGCTTGTATTGCTTTATCATTACTGCTTGACTGAATTGATAACATGTTAACTTATGCTTTATTGTTCCACTGAGTTAGCTACTCACTCCCACGTTACGGGACGATGTTGTACACACCAACTAGACTCTGTCACAGGTATAGATGGCACGTCGGTTCAGGAGGCGGAGCTTGATTATGATGAGGACCAGGACGAGTTCTCATTCATGCAGTACTCTGATGGTTTTGCTTAGGCCGACTGCATCGCGGAGATTTCGGGACTCATCTTTTAGATTGTATTTTGACTTTTTCACTCAGAAACAGTACATGTATATGGGTACTCAGATAGTGTTCATACTCTGGAGTTCATGAAGATTTTGTTTCCTTACATACCTTATATATACAATTTCAGTCTTCCGCTTGCCTTTATACAGTTGAACTGGAGTATGAATTACTGTTTTGGTATAATCTCACTCATGTTTATTGCTCTAACACAGACAACATTTAACCATCATTATTTATGTTGTATAAGTGATGCGTTGGAACTCGGGAGTTGAGTTCATACTCGACCCCCGAATTTCAGGGTGTTACAGCTCTGCAAGTTACAAATGAGTATGTCCATCTAGCTAAGGCACTTGCTCAAGGTTGCAAACTCGCTTTGACATCTTTTGTACTCGGCCACTTGTACAGAGGTATCTACGTAATCACCACCAAGGATTTATATCTCGTAGGAGGACCATTATGGCTTCTTTAAATGTGGATATACGAATACTTCCGCCATTCACTTGTACATATATAATTTCATCCATTCAAGAGTTATTTATTCTTCGTATGGCGAACACATCATCAACTCCTCCTAGGAGATCAAATAATCATATATATATATATATATATATATATATAATATATATATATGTATATGTATATATATGTGTGTGTATGTATGAGCACTTTATTCTTTTCTTTGGATAGAGGCAATCTGAGTCAATTGTTCTCCCCCTTTCATGATGGAGAGTACGGTCCTGTTTGGTTCATTGGTCGATATGATTAGGAGGACGATCAAAATATGTCTCAGATGCACCTTGCGTGGAGAGCTACCTCATTTGCAAGGATCTTCCTTATGGCGGTCCAATTGACACTGGAAAAAATGTTAATACCAGGATCGAACAGTACCACTCGAACATGCTTGCTCGCCAATTTGGCTTAGTCCAGTGCATCCCCTACCCATTTACTCAAATAAATTGCAATCAACCTCCTTTCACTTGATTGATCTCATCGATCTCTATCACTCCCTCCATTCCCCCTTTCAGTCGGCCAGCCTGACTCTTGATCTCTCCTGCTATCCAAATCAGCCTCAGGTAATGGACATCTTTGGTGTCTAGTGGGATAGCCACTTGTTCGCACCCCAAGTATAGGGTTGTGATGTAGTAATAATCTCGATAAGATCGAGTTCAAATCCACAGGGACTGAACCTTGTACGTAATCTGAAAATAACTAGAACTTAGAACTAGAAGAAGATGAAATCTAAATCAGAAGAATATGAGGGAATAATGGTGAAATATTAATCTAAAACTTGTAGAATTCAAAGGTAGGGAACTAGGGTGCCAAGGATCCACTTGTAGAGATCAGGGAGATCTACGCTTGATTCTTGAACTCAACCGGACTTCGAGTCCCATCTTCATCCAGTTGGAAGATATATCACTAAAACTCAATCTGAACTTCCTTTGATCTAGTTTTCAAGAGATGAGAGGTATGAGAATTAGAGTTGATTCCATCACAAAACCATGCCCATGAGACAAAGTAAACAACAGAATTAAACTAATCCACAACCAATCTGAAAGATGTATGAATGTTATGAAGGATTCCATCATCCAACCATGTCCAAGGGGCAATGGTGAACAACATGGCTTCCTAACTTCACAATCCAAATAATGAAAAGAAAATACTCAAAGCCATCACATATCTATTGTAATTTCAGTCACAACAAACCATTAAAAACTAAAGGCATTCCCTACAATCAAACTAAAATCAACATCAGCTTAGTCTAAACATGAATTAAAGCCGTAGAGTCCTTCCCATCACACCACAAGCTTCACCTCTTAGCTCTAGCTAAGAGGTTTAGCCTGACATGATTAGGCTAACTCTCCAAAAATTCATAAAAAATAGTAAAACAAGAAGAATTCTAAACTCTCTCTCTCTCTCTCTCTCTCTCTCTCTCTCTCTCTCTCTCTCTCTTTCTCTCTCTCTTTCTAGACGTCCCAGGATTGGATGATCTTCACGTTGCTACCTCTCTCTCTTTTATAGCATGTGTGGGTCGGTGCGTGGAGAGGTGGAGTTGGTGGAAATAAAGCTTTTGTAGAAGTTTTCTTTACATAACGCATCAGCGTGCGCAAGGACGCAAACCGTCTTGCACTGGACCTGGCCTTCGCACACAGGTGCGTTTTTGTGAAGAGGTGACGTCCCCGTGGACGGTTTTTTATTGCCCTTTAAAACGGTTTGGATTACCAGTCCGACGGTGACAGAGATCACACAACAACCAATAGTGGCCATTTTTCTCGGGCATGCGTAGGTTGCGAAAGACCTTGCGCTGGTTCTTGGTGGGGCCCATGATCGAAGTCGATGAAAGGATCTACTCCGTCCATTGGATGCGGCTTGAAAATTTGTGGAGACGGACGATTTTCAGATCAAATTCAGTGTGGGCCACATGATTTTCTTTCCTGCCATCCATCAGACATAGTGGATGAGATTTTCGTGCGAACACGTACATGGGTCTAAAAGAACATCATGTGTACAGTCGGTTTGACCTCCTGGAATGATTAGACGGTCCGGATTAACCATATGATCAAAGGTAGTGGCCCACTTATCACCTCGGTGTCCGCACCTTGCGGACGCTGGATTTCTTCCTAAATCTATCGGGTCAAAGTCGGTTTGACCCGACTTGAGTTTCAGTGCGTCTGGTGCATGCACACTATGCACATGCACGCCCTCAAATGGAATCTCCTGTGATGCGTGTGAGAGATCCGGTCCATCCATCCCTTTTGTCATCTCATTTAAGCGATTGGAACCAAAATTAGGCATATCCAGATATCAGGTGGGCCCCAAATCAGATATTCATGGGCTGATCTGTCCGTTGGGTCACTTCCACAAAGATCCAAGGGCTGAATTTCAACATGTATAGTTAATTTAGGGTCCTCAGGCCAGATATGAAGTTTCGAGCAGAACGGATGGTGAGAACCCTGTGATCTTGCATTCTGGATGAATTTCAGGCCTCTTTAGTGCGAAATACTTGATTTTCTCGAATATCGGGCGTGTAAATTCTTCAATCTCGGTCCCCCTGAAGTCCATCCCTTACCTTGGTGCTTCTCGAGCATTAAATCCATGCCTTTAACATTCTTTTCAGTCCACGCTCGTAAAATCACCTTGCAACACAAACACAATTAAAATAGGGTATTAAACAGTATCATGTTCGTAAAAGCCGGTAATAACTGGGGTCTAATATGCAATATTCGACCCTCAACACAACCCCTAACCAACATTTTTCTAGTTCCGAGCAAAGTATGCGAAAAATAAGTTAGAACTACAGGATAATTTCTATATACTCGAGTGAATTTTGTAAAATAATCCAGATATGAGAATTCTAAGATTCATGAATGTTGGGTATTACCTTCTCCTGGACTCAAGCGCACAGTAAACTTCATAGTCAAGTTCAAGGTATTAATCCACCAATTGGAAAACTTCTAAACATTAAGATCTATGACTGTATAGTGTAATCTCGGCTTATCAACATTAAGATTCACTTCTCTATTTCATGATATCATTGGTAACTAACAAGAGAATTCATGACAATCAAAACCTAAACTGAAACTTGCCTCACAGATCATCCTTTCATTCTTCTAGCTTTTGATTTTTCCATTAAAAGTAACGCCAAGGAGGGGAATCAAATCCTCACCTATAGGGAGCAAACCTATGGTGAAGACCATTCGCACAACCCTTTACGAATGTCAACCTTGGGGAATTGAACCTTCACCTATAAGGAGAAAACCTATTGTGAAGACCATTCGCCCAACCTTTCAATTCTTCTTTATACGCATGATGGTAAAATTTCTCAGGTTGGTTCCTTTCATGCTTAGTGATTATCAAGTTAATCCTTCAATATCGAACTGAAACCTCAATGTGTAAGCGAGATGTGACATGTGAAATCATGATTCAATCAATGTTTACAACTTCTAATCATGGATTGATAATTCGAACTCAACTGTGGAATTTATCAGATAACTAAATCCAAGAGACGTAAATCCCCAACACTTCGTATCATATACTTCTCAAATCATGACTATCCTTCAAAATCACTTCAAATTCATAAGAATTTCCAGAAAAAAATTTCACGATTTTGCTCAGAAACAAGAAAATACTGAGTAGGTAACCTAATCTCCCACCCCCAAACCTAAAATCTACATTGTCCTCAATGTAAAAAGAAATAAGCATGCAATGTACACGGGATAACAAAAGTAAAAGAGAAGTGATGGAAAGATAGTACCTGGATGGAAGAATCAAGAGGCTTTTCAACAAAGATCTCAGCATGAAAGCAGGTCAACACAAGAGTAAAATCAACGAAAGTAAATTATCCTAAAACAATGTAGAAAGTAAACTAACCCAATGACATAAAACCGACTAACTTAGAACAACATAAAGCAAACTACCCTAGTCCTATGAAAGCAGTAAACCTACCTATACCTCCATCAGACTAGGAGATCAATCCTAGTAAACAGGATCAGTCAGAGGCATGGACATGTCCTTTGCATCAAATTTCTCGACACATGGCTTTAGGCGATGTCCATTCACTTTAAATTCATTGCCATTGTTTGGATTCTGAATCTCGACAGCCGCATGAGGATAAACATTGATAACGGTAAAAGGGCCGGTCCAACGAGATCGAAGCTTACCTGGAAAGAGATGTAATTGAGAATTATACAAAAAGACTTTCTGACTAGGCGTAAATGATTTTCGCAGAATATGTTGGTCATGAAACGCCTTCATCCTGTCCTTGTAAATTCTTGAGTTCTCATACGCGTCATTTCGGATTTCTTCGAGTTCATTCAACTGAAGTTTACGTAACGAGCCAGCGTTGTCCAGATTGAAATTCAGATTTTCAATTGCCCAGTAGGCTCTATGTTCTAACTCCACAGGTAAGTGGCAAGTCTTTCCATAGACAAGTCTAAAGGGAGACATTTCAATAGGAGTTTTAAAAGCAGTACGGTAAGACCATAAGGCATCGGTCAATCGAATTGACTAATCCTTACGGTCAGGGTTAACCATTTTGTCTAAAATGTGTTTGATCTCCCTATTAGAAATCTCAGCTTGCCCACTTGTCTGTGTGTGGTATGGGGTACTCACCTTATGAGAGATACCATATTTCTTCATTAAACTATCGAATGACCTATTACAAAAGTATGAGCTCCCATCATTAATGATGGCTTGAGGCGTTCTGAACTGGGAAAGGATGTTCTCTTTTAAGAATTTAATGATCGTGCGATGGTCATTATTTCGGCATGGAATTGCTTCGACCCATTTAGTGACATAGTATACGATGAGTAAAATGTATAGATTTCCAAAGGATTGGGGGAACGGTCCCATGAAATCGATGTCCCAGCAATCAAATGCCTCTATAATAAGAATGAGGTTCAAAGGCATCATATTTCGACAGAACAATGCTCCCAACTTCTGACAACACTCACAAGTCTTGTAAAACTCATGAGTATCCCTGAACATAGTGGGCTAGTAAAAATCACACTGCAGAATCTTGGTCGTGGTCTTTTTAGCAGAAAAGTGACCACCACAGGCCCGCGAGTGACGAAAGGAGATGACACTCTAATGCTCATCATCTGGCACACATCTCCTTAAGATTTGGTCTGGGCAATATTTAAACAAATATAGATCGTCGCAGAAAAAGTTGTGCACCTTGGTGAAAAATTTCTTCTTATTTTGCGCAGTCCAATGTGTCGACACATATTAATGACATGTTCCCTGACGAACAGTTGTTCAGAGTCTCCCATTTACCTTGGCTCGCTGATATTGTTAATTATCATGCCACATGTTTCATATCGACACTAATATGTGTCGTCTCAAGAGAATCAGAGAGATCAAGGTGAGAAAGATGGTCAGCTACTACATTCTCTACTCCCATTTTATCTTTTTTTTTGTGTAGGTCAAATTCCTAGAGTAGGAGGATCCATCTTATCAGGCGGGGCTTAACATCATTCTTAGACAGAAGATACTTGAGCGACACGTGATCTGTGTAAATAATGATCTTGGATCTAATCAAGTAAGACCTAAATTTGTCCAAAGCGAACACTACAACCAAGAGTTCCTTTTCCGTAGTCGAGTAGTTCACTTGGGTAAGATTTAGAGTCTTACTTGCATAATGAATAACGTAGGGTTTCTTATCTTTTCTTTAGCCTAGAACCGCCCCAAGAGCATAATTAGACGCTTCGCACATAAGTTTAAAAGGAATGCTCCAGTCGGGTGGCTATTGATAGGTGCACTGGTCAACATGACTTTAAGCTTAGTGAAAGCTTCCTGACATGGCTCAGTCCACTCGTATGGTACATCCTTTTGAAGTAGATTACATAGAGGATGAGAGATGAGACTAAAGTCCTTTATGAATCTTCTGTAAAACCCAGCGTGTCCTAAGAAGGATCGCACGTCCCATATGTTCTTGGGTGGAGGTAGGTTAGATATAAGATCGATTTTTTCCTTATCCACCTCGATTCCTTTGGATGAAATAATATGCCAAAGGACAATTCCCTTATGAACCATGAAATGACACTTCTCCCAATTAAGTACCAAGTTCTTTTCTTCACATCTTTTCAGCACACATTTTAGACTTTTTAAGCACTCGCTGAAAGATAGACCGAAGACAGAGAAATCATCCATGAAGACCTCTAGATATTGCCCCACCATGTCAGAAAAGATACTCATCATACATCGCTGAAAGGTGGCAGGGGCATTACATAGTCCGAATGACATCCTTCGATAAGCAAAGGTGTCATAGGGACATGTAAATGTGGTCTTTTCCTGATCTTTAGGGGCTATCTCTATCTGATTGTAGCCCGAATACCCATCAAAGAAACAACAATAGGGATTACCGTCAAATGTGGTCCTTCCTTGTGATGGTATTCAACTTCCTGTAGTCATTGCAAATTCTTGAACCAGTAGTAACTCTATTTGGCACGAGTTCATTATTGGCATTGGCTACGATGGTGATTCCGGACTTCTTAGGAACCACTTGAGTTGGACTCACCCATTGACTATCAGATATAGGGTATATGATACCCACATCTAATAGTTTAAGAACTTCGACCTTAACCATTTCTTTCATGTTTGGATTTAATTTCCGTTGTGATTGCCGAGAGGTCTTCGCATTATCCTTAAGATAAATGCGGTGAGTACAAATTGAGGGGTCAATTCCCTTGAGGTCCGCAATCGTCCATCCAAGGGCTAAATATGCATATTTCAAATCAGAGGGCAAAGTTTTAGGTCAAGCTTTGGTGACTTGAGGTTAGACGGTAGAGGCACTTCATCAGTTTAGGGCAACTCTTCAAATTGTGACCTCCATCGGTTAACTTCAAGTACCGGCGTAGCATCAAGCATGACACACGTCTCCCTAATCATGTCATCATCAAAATCATGGGAGTGGGCCAGGTATGTCTCTAGAGGGTCAGAGGATAAGGTAAAAGGTGTCCCATCTTCCATAAAAGTGTTAATCATAATGTCGTGGAAATCGTCATCATCCTCTAACCATCTTCCTATGTTGAAAAAGATATTCATTTCTAATGTCATATTTCCGAAAGACATACTCATGACACCATTCCTGCAATTGATAATTGCGTTTGAGGTGGCAAGGAATGGGCGACCAAGAATGACGGGAATCTGAGTGCTCATGTTATCGATGGGTTTGGTGTCCATGATGATAAAATCTACAGGGTAGTAAAATCTGTCAACCTGGATTAACACATCCTCAATTATCCCTCTCACTACACGAACAGAGCGATCAGCAAGTTGTAGTGTGGTTAGGGTGGGTTTTAATTCACCCAAACCTACCTGTTTGTATACCGAGTAAGGAATCAGATTGACGCTTGCTCCTAAGTCAAGAAGTGTGTGCTCAATTCGATAGTCCCCGATTACACATGATATGGTTGGGCTACCTGGATCTTTGAATTTCTGCGGCACATCTTGCTTTAGGATGGCACTCACTTTCTCAGTCAGGAAAATTTTCTTTCGAATATTTTTCCGTCTTTTGGTCGTACATAAGTCTTTCAGGAATTTGGCATATGAAGGTATTTGTTTCATGGCATCAAGTAGAGGAATGTTGACCTTCACTTGTTTCAACACCTCTAGAATATCCTAAGAGTTATAGAGAGGTTTTGGTGCAAACAACAGTTGGGCAAATGGAGTAGCCGACTTCCCTTGAGGTTCCGGTTCTAACTCTGGTGGGGCATGGCTAGATCCATCTTCTTTGTCCACTTCCGGGTCCTTAGGCTTTTCAGCCTTAACCGGAATGGTTTTGTCAATGATCTTCCCACTCCTAAGAGTGGTGATGGATTTAGCTTGCTCCATCTAATTTGAAGAGCTTGGGTCGGTAACTTTATATTGCAGTTTATGATTGGGAAGATGTTGAGTTGGGAAGCTCCCCTGGTTCCCAATCGTATTTTCATCCTTAAGTCCTTATATCGCTTTTGTAAGGTCATGAAAGGTTTATAGCATACCCTAATTGAAAAGCTCTTGCTTTTGAAAGTGTTTTAGAACCGAATCCTCTTGAGGTTTCTCTTGAATTAGAATTTGATTTAGGAAACCTTGAGGTGTAGCGGTTTGTCCATTCCTCCAACTGAAGTTTGGATGATTTCTCCAACTAGGATTGTATGTGTTAGAGGTGAGCCCACTGAAAGGTCTTTGGTATTGCTTACGACATTAGATTGCTTATTCAGTACCTCTTGAAAGGCAGATATAGTTAGGCAATTTTCAGTAGTGTGAATGTTGCAACCACAAATACCGCAAACAATTTCCTTAGTCTTATCCTTCTTTAATTCCATGACCTCGAGTTTCTTGGTAAGATTAGCCACTTTAGCATTGATATCATCATCCTCTTTCAGGAGATACATTCCTCCCCTCTCCTTGGAATGAGTCGGCCTAGAAGTAGTATTTGGTCTAGGGGAGATGTCCCATGATTGTGTGTTCTCAGCAAGCTTATCAAAGTAGTCCTACACCTCATCGACACCTTTATTCATAAACTCCCCATTACACATCGTCTTGACTAATTGGCTCATGGGATATGTCAGTCCATCATAGAAAAAGTATGTGATGCGCCACGTTTCAAAACCATGTTGTGGGCATGAATTGACAAGATCCTTAAACCGTTCCCAACATTGGAAGAATGTTTCATCTTTCCTTTGGGTGAAGTTCATGATCGACTTTCTAAGGGTGTTCGTCTTATCGTATGGGAAAGATTTCTTGATGAGCTCCCTTGTCATATCATTCCATCTGCCAATAGATCGAGGACGTGGTGAATGTAACCACGTCTTAGCTTTCTCTTTCAAAGAAAAGGGAAAGAATTTCAACCTGACTGTGTCATCAGACACGTTAGGAAAGTATAAAGTAGCTATGATCTCATCAAACTCTTTCAGATGTAAATATGGATTTTCTGACTCAAGCCCATGAAATTTAGGAAGGAGCTGGATCACCCCTGGCTTGATATCCATGTGTCCTGCATTCTCAGAAAAAACCATGCATGAGGGCATACTCACCCCCACCGGTTGTAAATAATCTCATAAAGTATGAGGCGGGGGTGCTTGATGCACCTCATTCTCATCTAGGATGTCCTCTACCCTAGGTTGGGGTAGAAGAGGTTGGTTTTCAACCATCACTTCAATTAACTCAGGGGATCTCGAGCGGTGTCTAGTCCTGCGATGGATAGTCAACCCCTCAACCAATCCTTCTTCAGTCAAGAGACGTCGAGTGTTGTCACGAACCTACTTGGGCATGAAACACTCGCAACCCTCAATTCAAATTCTAAACCTAACCTAAAAGAAAGAAAGGAAATAGAGATCTAGAAAGAAAGAAGAAAAGAGTTGGAAAGAAATTACCAAATTCGAAGTTCCTAAGTTAGATCCTGCAAAACAAAACAAAACAAGTCAGTTTCTAAAAATAGAAAGTTCCTAAAACTTAAAATAGAAAGTAAACTAGTTTCTAAAAAAAGAAAAATTTTTAGAAAGGAAAATAGAAGTTTCTAAGAACAAATTAGGAAAGTTCTAAACCTAAATTAAAAAGTAAGTTAACTTCTAAATTAAAAGAAATCCAAGAAATAGAAAATTTTTAAAAATAAAACCCTAGTTCTAAAAATAGAAAAAGTAAAGAAATTAGAAAGAGATTACCAAATTAGAAGTCTCTATCTCAGAATCCTACAAAACAGGAAAGTTACGTTAGTTTCTAAAAATTAGATAGAAAAACTTAAATCTAGAAAAACCCTAATCTTAACTTAATTCTAAAACTAGCTAATCCCAAAAAAATGTAACCGTTAATCCCCGACAACGACGCCAAAAACTTGTTCGCACCCTAAGTATAGGGTTGTGATGTAGTAATAATCTCAGTAAGACCGAGGTCGAATACACAAGGACTAAACCTTGTACGTAATCTGAAATAACTAGAACTTAGAACTAGAAGAAGATGAAATCTAAATTAGAAGAATATGAGGGAATAATGGTGAAATATTAATCTAAAACTTGTAGAATTCAAAGGTAGGGAACTAGGGTGTCAAAGGATCCACTTGTAGAGATTAGGGAGATCTACGCTTGAGTCATGAACTCAACTGGACTTCGAGTCCCATTTTCATTTAGTTGGAAGATATATCACTAAAACTCAATCTGAACTTCCTTTGATCTAGTTTTCAAGAGATGAGAGGTATGAGAATTAGAGTTGATTCCATCACAAAACCATGCCCATGAGACAAAGTAAACAACAGAATTAAACTAATCCACAACTAATCTGAAAGATGTATGAATGTTAGGAAGGATTCCATCATCCAACCATGTCCAAGGGGCAATGGTGAACAACATGGCTTCCTAACTTCACAATCAAAATAATGAAAAGAAAATACTCAAAGTGTAACACCCCAGTTCCCGGAACCCGAGTACACTACTCGTTTTCCAAAAACCTGAGTATTAACCTTTAAAATATCCCAAATTTCACATACATTTTTTTTTCTTTATCAGAGTTAACCATTAATCGAAATGAAAAAAATCCAAGTATAAGAGGAAGTCCAAATATACATAGCCAAGGTTTTCAGGTGGTTACCCAAAAACTTATTCAAACCAATGTCTTAACTTTTACAGAACATGATAATACAAATTAAATACAAATGTAATCGAGGATAGAGAGTCACAAGGTAGTCTGGCTCCTCTTAATCCCCATGAACACCAACATGCGTACCCTCTGCGTCTCCTGCACACTGACTATGGTTTGATAGCGTCAATGGCTATCGCAGTGAGGTATACCCCTCAAGATTTATCGTAACATCAAGATAATTAAGCATAGTTATCAGAGACAGCATATAACAAATATTACACAATGATTATTAAGGGAATTAGATAAGGTTCATCAGATACGCATTCATTAAATAAATCACATAAGATAATCTTGTTTAAATGCATGGATGCATGCACATGCTCACAGTCCTCGGGATGCACATCCAGCTGGTAAAAAGTCACCCAAGGAGAACCACCCACCCGGAAAAATACTCAAAGGTACGCCCAAGGAGAACTAGCCACCCGAAAAAGACCATAATAATATATAGATCGCCTAAGGAGAGTTAGTCACCTGAAAAAATAATCAAAGGTACGCCCAAGGAGAACTAACCACTCGGAAAAGACCAGAATAGTATATAGATCGCCCAAGGAGATTTAGTCACCCGTAAAAGTACACAAAGGTACGTTCAAGGAGAACTAATCACCCGAAAAATACCATGATAGTATATAGATTGCCCAAGGAGGAGTAGTCACCCGGAAAAGTACACAAAGGTACGCCTGTTGATGCAAAAATCTGGTTCTCCCCGCTCGGACCTTCGAGTACCTGCACAGAAAACAAACAAAGGAAACCCCGGCTAGAGCAGGGGACCCTCCGATGCCAACAGTTTGGGGCCGTCTGTGGGAATCCAGTTTACGAAAAGTCATCTTACGCTCTCCCCATGGTGACGACTCGTAGGACGGTCCCAGAAGAAGATCTGAATGAGGTCGCAATCACAGGACCATCGGGTCCAATAACAAATCCGGCGGCTCGGAACTTACCTAACAATCGCCAGCGAGCAGCGGCCGGAACAATTAATAACCAAGAGGGTTGTAATAACGAAGGTTTGGACCAAGAGGTTCAAGAAATCCGGTCCGATGTGAACATGATGAAGCAAATGTTGGAACGGATGTATCAGCAAATGCAGCCACCTTTGCCTCCCCAAGGGGAAACAACGCACATCCCGACCGCGGTAGACCCTCAGCCGTCCGCACCGCAGCCGATCCGCCCGAGTCAACCCGAGGTGATCCCGAGCCGCCTCCAGCCCAGTCAGATAACGCCGCTTTGCCCCCGACTGATCTTCGGCATGAGATAGATAGGAGAAGACGTAATCGACCTCTGATAGAGGGTACGGCGGAAAGCGGCGAACCTTGGAAAGCCGATATCCAAGACTTTAAAAGAGAAGTGCGAGAAGAAATGGCGAAAGAAATGGCAGATATGAGGCAAGGACGAAGCACATACCCGGCCAGGTCCGAGGCAAGAGCGTCCCCTTTCGTTGACGAGATTATGCAAGCTCGGCTGCCTGAAAGGTTTCGGTTACCTCAAATCACTCCTTTCGCAGGCAAAATGACCCGACAGAGCATATCGAATGCTTCAAAACCTATATGGAGAGCTCCACGATGCCTCGGACGCGGTGATGTGTCGAGCCTTTTCCCTTACGCTGACCGACGTAGCCCGGCTGTGGTTTAAACAGCTGAAACAGAGGTCCATCAGCTCGTTCGCCGAACTGAGTGATGCCTTTCTCACCAACTTCATCGGCGGAAAAAAGAAATTAAAACCCCCTGCTCATTTAAATAATATAGTCCAGAAGCAGGGAGAGTTATTGAAAGATTACATCAAACGTTTCAATTTCGAATCTCTTCAGGTTCGAAAACACTCGGAAGAAGTAGCGCTCAACGCTCTCATGCAAGGAGTTAGAGACAAGCCGTTTCTGGCGTCTCTAGACAAAAACCCGCCCGACACATTGGCAGAATTTATGACACGGTCAGATAAGTATGCAAACGCCGAGGAAACGCGGATCATGCGTGAAACCAAATCTTCGGTCAAAGAGTCGGCCAAAAAAGCCGACTCGACTGAAGGGAAGAAACGCAAAGATGACCAAATGCGTGACGAGCGACGATTGAGCAAACGACCAGATCGAAGATTTTCCACATATACCCCCCTGAACAAAACTCAGGAGCAGGTGTTAATGGAAATCAAGAGAGAAGATTTCGTCAACTGGCCCAATAAGCTCAGAAGTAATCCTAATCGGCGGGACAAGAACAAATACTGCCATTATCATCGTGATCACGGGCATAACACTGGTGACTGCCGTCACTTAAAGGAAGAAATCGAGCGACTCATAAAAGAAGGCCGACTCAAAGAACATGTGGTCAACGCCGGGACAGCCGAGGGACGACAGATCGAAAGACAACCCATGGAAGAAATTCGGACGATTGTCGGCGGACCGCAAGGCGGCGGTGATTCAAACAACGCTCGGAGGAATCATGCGAGGAAGCTTAATCAGCCCGAGTCCGAGCTCTTGATCATAGACCGACCTGCGAAAGAAAAGAGAAGGGCAAAATATTGCGTTACATTCACAGAGGAAGATGCCCGAGGGATCCATCACCCTCACGACGACGCGTTAATTGTCACCTTGACTATCGCCAACAGGAGAGTCTTCCGAATACTCGTTGATACGGGGTCATCTGCAGACGTGCTATTCACTCAGGCGTTCGATAAGATGGGAGTAGAACGATCCACGCTACGTCCTGTTCGGACCCCATTAATCGGTTTTTCCGGGGGACAAGTACTGCCGCCCGGGGGATTGTCTCGTTGCCACTCACCGCTGGCAGTGCCCCGTATCAGAGGACGATGATGATCGATTTTTTGGTCGTCGATCAGCCTTCGGTATACAACGCCATACTTGGCCGACCTTCTTTAAGTCTTCTGCAGGCCGTGATATCCACATACCATCTTTCACTGAAATTCCCGACTGACTTGGGAGTAGGAGTTGTGAAAGGGGACCAGCAAGATGCGAGGCGATGTTACATGGTAGCTGTAAAAGGGTCTGCCGACGGAAAGCCGGTCAACGTTTCAACGATTGAATCGCTAGACCCACGGGGTGAAGGACATGAACGAGGGCGGCCGATTGAAGATCTTATCTCAATTCCTTTGATCGAAACAGATGAATCCAAGACAGTGCAAATTGGCTCATCCTTACGATCCCCCTTGAAAGAAAAGTTGATAGCCCTGCTGCGTAGGTATGCCGACATATTTGCCTGGAGTCATGCGGATATGCCCGGAATTGATCCGTCTATAATCACTCACCGACTTAACATCGATCCGACTTATCGACCGATCCGGCAGAAGCGACGACCGCTCGGACCCGAACGATATGCCGTTATTGAAGAAGAAGTCAGCAAGCTCCTCCAGGCTAGCTTTGTCGAGGAGATACAATATCCGGAATGGGTCGCGAATGTCGTGCTCGTAAAGAAACCCAACGGGAAGTGGCGAGTCTGTATTGATTATACTGACGTAAATAAAGCCTGCCCGAAGGATAGCTTTCCGCTCCCAAGGATAGATCAGTTAGTAGATAGTACCGCTGGACATGAGCTTCTCAGTTTCATGGACGCGTACTCAGGGTATAATCAAATTGTAATGCATGAAACAGATAAATCAAAGACGACCTTTGTCACTGACAAAGGTCTTTATTGCTACCGAGTGATGCCGTTTGGTTTGAAGAATGCCGGCGCAACTTACCAAAGATTAGTTAACAAAATCTTTGCTCGGCTAATAGGTCGCACCATGGAAGTGTACATCGACGACATGCTCGTCAAAAGTGTACACGCGGAAGACCATGTAGACGATTTGGAGGAAATGTTTCTCATCTTACGGGAATTCCGGATGAAGTTAAATCCGAATAAATGTGCCTTTGGGGTGAGTTCTGGAAAGTTCCTCGGATTCTTGGTGAGTCAGCGAGGGATAGAGGCAAACCCAGAAAAAATAAAAGCTTTCTCGATATGGAATCTCCTAAAACCATCAAAGATGTCCAAAGGTTAACCGGACGAGTTGCAGCACTAAATCGGTTCTTATCCAAAGCCACGGATAGATGTCTTCCCTTCTTCAAACAGTTGAAGGGTCGACAGACCATGGACTGGACACAAGAATGCGAAGCGGCGTTTCAGCAATTGAAATCATGCCTCGGATCCCCACCTCTCCTGTCAAAACCCGAACCAGGGGAGTCTCTGCTTCTCTACTTAGCGGTATCCGAGGCGGCAGTTAGTTCGGCCCTTATTCGAGAATCCGAAGGAAAGCAACTGCCGGTTTATTATGTTAGCAAAGCGTTATTGCCTGCAGAAACAAGGTACCCACATTTAGAAAAGTAGCATTGGCTCTAATAACTTCTTCCCGCCGACTTCGACCGTATTTCCATGCCCACACCATCATCGTGATAACCGATCTTCCACTCCGCCATGTTCTGCAAAAACCAGAGGCGTCAGGCCGACTCACGAAGTGGGCGATCGAGCTGAGTGAATTCGACATTCAATACAGACCGAGAGCGGCAGTCAAAGGACAAGCCGTAGCAGATTTCATTGCAGAAGTAACGCCGTCAAATGACCTCTCAGTCAGTCACACTACGCCCGAGAATACTGCAGTCCCTATAGGCCCTGTTACTTGGAAATTGTTTGTCGATGGATCGTCCAACTCTAAGGCAAGTGGGGCTGGAATAGTACTGGAAACCCCCGATCATACATATATGCAGTATGCCTTACGACTGGGATTCCAGGCGACAAACAATACAGCGGAATATGAAGCATTGTTGCTCGGCCTCCGACTCGCGGCTAGTATGGGAGTTACGCACCTAAGCGTGTTCAGTGATTCTCAGTTGGTCGTTAATCAAGTTACCGGTGTATATCAGACACGAAAGATCAATTAAAGGCGTATATGGAAAAAGCGAAAGAAATGATCAGCGGGTTTCAGTTCTGCCTTGTTACTCGGATCCCTCGTACAGAAAACAGTAAAGCCGATCTATTAGCAAAGCTCGCCTCCGCCGATGAAGATGATATACCCCGGTCTGTTCCAATCGAATACGTCGCTAAACCGAGTATAAACGAACCATTTGGCTCGGTTGTCAACACAATCGATTCAGAGCCTTCCTGGGCCGATCCAATCATTCAATATCTCGATAAGGGTAAGCTGCCTGAAGATCGCACCGAGGCTCGACGAATTAAAATCCGAGCCTCCCGTTATACTATGCTTAACGGAATCCTGTACAAAAAAGGATTCTACGCCCCATTGTTACGATGTCTCAAACCCAGCGAAGCAAACTATGTGTTAGGCGAAATTCATGAAGGAATCTGCGGAAATCACTCTGGAGGGCGATCTCTCGCCCATAAGGTGTTACGACAGGGGTACTATTGGCCTACGATCCAACATGACGCTCGTAAGCTTGTCCAAAGATGCGACAAATGTCAGAGGTTCGCGGTTATTCCGAGGCAAGCTCCCGAGACACTAACGCCAATGACTGGACCTTGGCCCTTTGCACAGTGGGGGATTGACATTATAGGCCCACTACCAATGGGAAAAGGTCAGACCAAGTTTGCCGTGGTGGCAGTGGACTATTTTACAAAGTGGGCCGAGGCAGAGCCATTGGCAAAAATAACCGAACAGAAGATCATAGATTTTGTATGGAAGAATATAATCTGTCGGTTCGGAGTACCCCGCACCATCATTACCGATAATGGAAGGCAGTTTGATAACAGAAGTTTTCGTGAAATGTGCAATAACCTCGGAATCAGAAACATATATTCCTCCCCTCATCATCCTCAGACTAATGGGCAGGTTGAGGCAGTCAATAAAATCATCAAGCAACATCTCCGGACCAAGCTTAACCGAGCCAAAGGGAGGTGGGCCGAAGAACTCCCGAAAATTCTTTGGGCCTATCGGACTACGGCTCGGACCGCGACAGGAGAAACTCCTTTCTCACTCGCCTACGGCTCGGAAGCCGTCACGCCCGTTGAAATCGGATTACCATCGGCCCGAGTCATTTCGTTCAACGCGGAAGAAAATGAAGAACTGTTAGCACTCGGGCTCGACCTCCTGGACGAGCAAAGGGAAATGGCACGATTGCGTACAGAAGCCCGGCAACGACAAGTGGCCCGATTTTTCAATGCCCGAGTCAAAATCAGGACGTTTCGAATGGGAGATATGGTTCTCCGAAAAGTGTTTGCCAACACAAGGGAACTTGGATCGGGCACACTGGGTCCCAATTGGGAAGGACCTTACATCGTCTCGGAAACCGTCCGACCAGGTACATATCGGTTAAAAGATCTAAATGGGCAGTCATTGCCTCATCCTTGGAACGCTGAGCATCTTAGGATTTATTATCCATGACTCGGCACTCGAAGCTTGTCAAGAAAGGTTGAAACTAAATCAGACGAATAAAACCAAGCGTTTCCATTCATAAACCATGTGTGTTTTTTCATTCTATATGGGTTTTACAAAAGAAAAAAAAGAAAAAACAAAAGAACACAAAACTGGGCCTGATTATTGCCCTGAGGCGTCCCCAGATGGACCGGCATCGCCCCCATTCGTGACATCGGCGATGTCCGGATTCTCGGACTCTGAGGCTCCTGTCCCCTCGAGTTCGGACAGGTCGAGGTCGGGAAAAGCCTTCTTCATGTCCTGGACGCATTCTAGATACCCGCCTTGGAATAGGCGGTCCCTCTCGTCTTCAAACTCCGCGGACTCAAGGAAAGTTTGGACGGCCTGATCCCTGGCCTTTTCGGCCTCCTGAGTCTTCTCGTTGGCTTGCTGGATGAGTCCCGCTGCCTCAAGTTTGGCCCGAGCCAAATCGTCCGCACAGGAAGCGTGAACTGCAAGAATTCGTCGGTTTTCCTCTTCAGCCTGGGAGAGAAGAGCCAACACCCGAGCTGTCTCGGCTTGCGCCTCATCGAGAGCTCTCCTGGAAAAAACCGCCTCTGCCTTTGCATCTTCGGCAGCTTTCCGAGCCAAGGCCGCTTCGCCCATTAGGACACCGACTTGTGTTTCGGCGTTCTCGCGTCTCCCCTCGGCCTCCGACAAGAGGGTTTGTAGTCGATGGGCCGAAGACAGTTCCTTGCTGGCCTTAACCAAGCAGGGAGCAAGTTCAAAAAGCACCCTCGCCGCATGACCGACGGTTTGTGTCGTAGGAGCATTGTAGAGGCTGATGAACTCTTTTTCACTCCCATGGGCTAAGGCCCAAGGAACCATCCCCGACACCACCGTCCGCAAGACGGACGACTCTTCTTGACTCGGCTCCTCCCTTCTGGAGGATGTCTCTCTCGTCTCCTCCCCTCTGGAGGATGTAGTCCTCACCTCCTCCCTCGAGACGTCTGCTGCAACATGTCCCGAGTCGGGTGCCGCGGTCTGAGCTTCCGCAGCCGTGACCTCCGTAGCTCCCGGCCTCTCTTCCGGATCAGAAATCACGACGACAGGAGTCGAAGAACTGACCGGTTCCTTCTCCTTCCGCACTACTTTTGGCCTCTTCTGCGGTCGCGGCTCCGACAGAAGAACCGAGCGGGGGGGAGCTTTAATCTTCGAGACCGCCCTAAGCGGAGGCCGAGCTCCAGTCATCTCTGTGGGGGCTGGGTCAGGAACAACCCTAATATGGGGCCGAGCTTCAGGCAAATCTAAAAAGAAAAATGGAGATAGTCAGAAAATATTCAAAAGACACATAAAGATACATCTTCAATTACCTGTGACGGCCGAGTCTAAACCTGCGAGATGGAGGCGCTCGGGCTGTAAAAGCACCTTCCAAGACCTATCCGCAGGGTCTAAGGCCTTCAACTCCTCGATCCGAGCCAAGGCACTGGATCCGAGCTTTTGTCGTTTCTTCGGGATATCTGTCAGAAACAAGTTCATCAGAGTCAAGACAGTATAGAAATGAAGATGAGAGAGGCCGAGTTAAAAGATACTTCGAATCACCTGCTTTTTGAAACGCCCGAGGGATACGAGCCTCATACGGCCCAGACTCAGCCGTCTCCCATCGGCCACAAGCCCAAAACCAACGTTCTCTCCAATGTTTGTTGGAGGTGGGTGGGTCGGTTATTAAGGATCCGCCTCCGCCCCGCCAGGCAGCAAAGACGTAAAAGCCGGGATAGTTCGGATTTACGCGAACTTGGTATAAGTGGAGGAATTCGTCGACAGATAGAGGTGGCTGCTCCAATTCGGCCCACAGCACTGCACATCCAAATAAGTTCCTCCACCCGTTCGGAACTATCTGTCCTGGGGCTATCCGAATCCGAGACAAAACGCCTCGGACGATGGGCTGGAGGGGCAGACGCAAGCCGCATTGCATCGCGACTTGGTAGATTGCGACCGCCCCAGCGGGAGGGTGGTCTGGCAAATCATTCGGGCGAGGAAGATAAGTAATGACCGATTCGGGGACATGATACCCGATTCGGATTCGGTCCAGATCCGCTTCGGTCAGAACCGAGGGAACTGGACCACTTAGGTCGTCCCCCGATCCGTCTCCTTCGGACTCAGCCTGTGTCGAGCATGCGACAGGTACCGATCCACTGGCCCCTTGAGTCGGCTCATCAGCAGGAACTGACCCAAACGTTCCCCCGACAATTAGTGTTTCTTCTTCCTCCTCTTCCTCCTCTTCTTCCAAATCCATTGGAAGGTTAGGCCTTCCCGGCGAGTTATCAGAGACGACCCACCACGAGAGGGACCAGTGGAAGCAGGGCGTTCCGCCGGAGCTTCAGTAACCCTCTCGGAGAGGAAAGCAGCATTTGCGTCAACTGCTATCTCTGTCAGTAAAGAAGGCGATTCCGCAACGTTCCAAAAACGTTGCGCTTCGCCTTCATCTCCGGAAATTCCCTCCTGAGGACTCTTAGAACCTCTCGCCGCCATTATCGATAATTAAAGAAGAAGGAAGGACTCACTGGAGAGGAAAGCGGAAATGGCGTCGCTGACAGTTAAGGAGGAAGGAGAAAAGAGGAAGAACTGAAGAGCTTCAAAGGAAGGTTAGAGCGGGAATGGCAGTAGAAGTTTGAAATGCAGGGCCTCTCCCTTTTTTATAAGGTCGCCAGATAGCAGGTGTTATTAATGAGAAAATGATTCGACTTCTGTCTCGACTCCCCCGTTCGACACGTGGCGCGCGCTGCCCGACGACATTAATGACCTTGCTACGTGTCCTATCCTCATTGGTTGACTGAACAGTTCGGCGGCTGTCAGCGCACGCGACGTCAGGAAATGAACCGTCTTCATCAAAAGCGACACGGAACGCATTAAATGTGCTTTATTGTCTCGGCCTGAGCTATGAACCGACTCGAATGCTTACTACTCCTTAGCATTATATGAAACGCACGGAGTAGGGGGGCTTACTGTTGGGGACAAAATGTGCTAAGTTCAGAGACTCGGATTCTATTCCTCGGATTACCGAGGGATACATTGATCCGAGGGGAGATCATGACCGACGAAACCGAGGTAACGTCCGAGTCGGTTTGGAAGATAAAACTGAGTAAACGGTTAAGTCGGTTCGTATGGTTTATCAGCGGCTAAAATATACCTCGGCCGATCCACTTTAGATTATCCGAAGGAAGAAAGGACGACGTAAAAACGGGCCGTCATCCCGAATATCTCGGGATAAGATCTTCTGTCACGGAGATCACGAGATCGCGTAAGCAGAACGAAATCCAATCTCCGTGATACTGGGAGAAGATCTCGTATTCGTCATCAAGAGGAAAATCTTCGTACGATAGAAGGTATTTTTCACATCTATAAATGGTGTGGTCCATTCACCTTGAAAGGTACGCAAAAAACTCTCTCCAGAACCCCTCAATACAATAAGACCCAGATTCCTAGCCTGACTTTGGCATCGGAGGGTCCCCTGCTCTAGCCGGGGTTTCCTTTGTTTGTTTTCTGTGCAGGTACTCGAAGGTCCGAGCGGGGAGAACCAGATTTTTGCATCAACAACGCCCAAGGAGAACTAACCACCCAGAAAAGACCGTAATATATGCCATGAAAATGCATGATTAGCCCAACCATTATTATTCCAAATTTAAACATTCAATTTAGAAAAGCTCAAAGGTCACTATGGGGGGTTGGTCACCCAGCATAAGCCAACAGCTCAGGCATAGTGTCCCATTCCACCATCCCTGGCTCATGAGACTAACAAATGTGGTGTTTAAGGTAATATACTCAACTAGTGGCCAATCGTAGTCCAACAAGTGGAACTTACCATCGCAAAGTTGTATAAAATAATCCATTAAAACCGCAAAAGGGCAAGTATTTTATAAAAGCCGCGAGGGCCAATATTCCCCCTAATGGTGTGATAAAAAGGGACGATTCTCCAAAAGCCACATAGGCACAAATGGTCCACAAGATGGTAGTTCCACCTCAAACGCTTTATTTAATCTTATAAGGATAATTGACCACTAGCTCGAGGACCACTAAAAACATCATAAAGTAATCGCAAGTGGTAGAATAAGCCATATACAATTTGAATAGTACTTATACATTTAAAATTTCATCTTAGTCCAAAACACATGTAATTGAGATCTACAACATGTTCATATTATTGAATTAAAGTCCAATCATCTGTTATTTATAAATAATTACACATGTAGAGACTAACATTTATCATCATTTCCTCTAAATATTATATTAAGCAATCAATTAATATAAATAAACAACATTAATTATCATGATTTAGTAAAGCTTGAAGGGTGATCCTCACCTTAAGATGTGGATTCATTCCTTGCTTGATTACAGGTCATTAAGGATAGCTAAATGCCCATTCTAGCCTCAATTGATGTTGGACGAGACTCCCACCAAAACTCCCAATCGCTAGTTGAAGAAAACCCATCCAAATCCCAACTCTCCTCCCATTCAACTCAGTAAGCTAAGAATGAGTCGACTCGGCAACAAGTTGATGTAACCTACGATGATTCGACCCGACACAACTCGGAACTGAACCAAGTTCCTCCAAAAATGGACGGAGTTGCATGCTAGAAGCAGAGATGGAGAAACTGAGCTGACCAAAACCATCCTAGATCTGGCCTAACTCGGTTTGGTTCGAGCTCGACCCGGTAGCCGTACAACGAATCAATCTCCTTCTCTTTTTCTTTCATTCCTTCTTTTCTTTCCTATCTTTCTTCTTCTTTCTCTCTACTTCCTCTTTCCTTATTTGCTCTTCATCCCCATTTCCTTCGTGCTGAGATGTTGAGTTCCAGCAAGGTCTGGACTCTGTCGAGGTTTACCTAACTCGAATGGAAGAAGCGGCGACTCGAACTAGGTCTTCCTGCAATCGACTTGGCTCGTTCCAAAGGAAGGACTGGCGTCACCTCGCCTCTCTCCTCTACCTTCTCCTTTCTTCTTATGTTTGTCATTCTTGCATCCAGATGGAGTCTGACTCTGCCAGGAAAATAGGAGGCGGTGCTGGACTCGGTTCGAGCTCACAGCAATACGAACCATACTCATCTTCTCTTGCTGTCTTCTCTTTCATTTTCTCTCTCTTTCACTCCTTTTCTCCATCTTCTCTCTCGCCTTCCTTTCCTCTTTCTTTTCTCTGTTGGAGCGATCAGGTGATGCCCTAGACTCAGTTTGATCTTGCAGTGACTCGGTCTGAGTTGGCTCAACTCAGTGTGGTGGAACGGCTCCGAAAGCGGCGCCCTCTTTCTCCCCTAGGTTCTCTCTCTCTCTCTCTCTCCTCTCTCTCTCTCTCTCTCTCTCTCTCTCTCTCTTTTCTTTTTTTGAAATCGTTGCCCTAAAAGGAAAGAGGCTATTTATAGCCTTGTGGAAGCCTAGAAACATCGGTCCTTAATCGGCCGATGAGTTACATTTTTAGCTACTTAATCACTAGTGTTTTATGGCCATGGGATTAGATCAAGCTTGCACGATTTCAATCGAGGGCCATGAATGCACTTATGGAGCCCTGGTCCACCCATTTAACGGCTCATATTTGGAGGTGGGGCCCACTTAGAGGAGGTGGGGCCCACTTAGAGAAGGTGGGTATTTCCATTGTTTGAGGAAGATGATCCACCCGCTAATGGTGGATCTTCGTTCAATGGTTGATCTTGTGATCTGCTGCCCATGGACGATTCTGATTGGGCCACTGGACACTGTGGGACCCATATTTTGGAGGACCATGATGAAATCCAGGTGGTTTCACGAGATTTTCCCATTGTGCACGAGATGACTCACGCCGCAAGGAGATCTCGGGTGAGGTTTTCTTTGGCTTAAGAAGCGCCCTAATGTGGACGTCTGAGATGAATTCAAACACTCCAAGGAGTCCGCAGATGGTTAGGATCGTGCCAGCAACTGCACAACAGAGATTCTTTATGCCTTTTCAAGCTAAAGAAGGAAAGAAACGGCGGGATTCTTTCCGCCTTTCCAAAGCTATGGAAAACCTAATGAGGCTCAGTTAAAGGGCTGAGATTTCTTACAGGTGGACGGTTAGGATTGGAAAGTGCCAGCGTAACAAGGGGAAACGGACATGGTTTCTGTTTTCAGAAAAAGGGTCGTGCGTAGCCAGTTTACGCTTTGATTGTGTGCACATGTGGGGGTTCAACACGTGAGATTTGCTCAGGTTTTGTTTGGCTCCACCATCAGAACAAGATGAACGGTTTGGATTATGGAGTCGGACCTTGATGGTGGGCCATCTCCTGATAAAGAACGGACTCAGTCGGTTCAAAAATCCTACACGGTGGGAAAGAAAAAGGAAAAGAGGGAATTTCCTCTTTTAATCGGGTCAGCGGGTCAAAACCGCACGCACAGCTTGGGTGTAAGGAGGGTGTACGCACATATGGTGTACACACACCTCCAAGGTGGGGTCCACGGGATGTTCGTGGGGAATCCCTCCGTTCACTCTTGGACACAACTGTTGGGTCATCAGGTCAAAGATGAGGTGGATCCAACGTTCGGGTGGCCTATATGCTTGATTTATGTGCCTAAATGGTATCATTTGATGATCCTTGAAGTTCTGGCGGTCGGATCTTTCCATACGAAGGTTTAGTTAGTGTTTTAAGGTTTCTTCCTAGTTTAAATGAGATTTATTAGTAGAGCAAGTGATCCTATGTTTAATTGTAGTGGTGAAGTGATTGGTTTCCACATTTGAGTAATACAGGCTAGATAAATAAGGAATTTGATGATTTTAGGTTACGGGTTTTTGAGAGGATCTAAGATTAGGGTATTCGTAGTTCGCATTGGACGGTTTTGATGATTGAATTTTAGTGACAAATGTTCTGGGTTTCCATCTAACAACTCAATCTCACATGTCAAATAATCGTCTGATGGCCAAACCTTTTGATTTGGGGTTTTGCGACTATTTAAAGACGTATAATGACTGATCCTGTGAATAGATTATTAGATTTGTACGATCATCACTCAGGTCATCTCGCATATGATGTGGGTTAACCATTAGGCTTTAGAGAACACAATGAATGAAGGACCTCACAAGTTAAGCTTTTACCTCTAGGATGGACAGTTTGATTTATCTATCAGGGTGATAGGTCTAGCAGGGTAATTGAAATCCTAAAAAAGGAGTTGTTGATGTAGTGATCTCTATCCAAATCAACGAATGGATAACATGTTCTAGAGATGGATATTACACTCAACGGTCAGATTTGGCTAGAACGTTTGAATATTTAGATGAATTGGATTTGCGTTTACACTAAGTTAGATTTATACTTATACTGAGTTGGGTTACACAGTAATACCTGATTACTAAAAAGTACGGGGTGTTACACAAAGCCATCGCAGATCTATTGTAATTTCAGTCACAACAAACCATTAAAAACTAAAGGCATTCCTTATAATGAAACTAGAATCAACATCAGCTCAGTCTAAACATGAATCAAAGCCGTAGAGTCCTTCCCATCACGCCACAAGCTTCACCTCTTAGCCCTAGCTAAGAGCTTTAGCCTGACATGATTAGGTTAACTCTCCAAAAATTCATAAAAAAAAGTAAAATAAGAAGAATTCTAAACTCTCTCTCTCTCTCTCTCTCTCTCTCTCTCTCTCTCTCTCTCTCTCTCTCTCTCTCTCTCTCTCTCTCTTTCCAGACATCCTAGGATTGGATGATCTTCACAGTGCTACCTCTCTCTCTCTCTCTCTCTCTCTCTCTCATAGCATGTGTGGGTCGGTGCGTGGAGAGGTGGAGTCGGTGGAAACAAAGCTTTTGTGGAAGTTTTCTTTACGCAACACATCAGCGTGCGTAAGGACGCAAACCGTCTTGCACTGGACCTGGACTTCGCACACAGGTGCATTTTTGTGAAGAGGTGACGTCCCCGTGGACAGTTTTTGATTGCCCTTCAGATGAACGGTTTGGATTACCAGTCCAACGCTGACTGAGATCACACAATAGCCAACAGTGACCATTTTTCTCGAGCTTGCGCAGGCTGCGAAAGACCTTGCGCTGGTTCTTGGTGGGGCCCATGATCGAAGTCGATGAAAGGATTTACTCCGTCCGTTGGATGCGGCTTGAAAATTTGTGGAGATGGATGGTTTTCAGATCAAATTCAATGTGGCCCACATGATTTTCTTTCCTGCCATCCATCAGACGTAGAGGACGAGATTTCCGTGTGTACACGTACATGGGACCAGAAGAACATCATGTGTACGGTCAGTTTGACCTCCTGGAATGATTGGATGGTTTGGATTGACCATATGATCAAAGGTAGTGGCCTACTTATCACCTCAGCATCCGTAAGGTGCGGATTGCTTCCTAAATCTATCGAGTCAAAGTCGGTTTGACCCGACTTGAGTTTCAGTGCGTGGCTGGTGCATGCACACTATGCACATGAACGCCCTCAAATGGAATCCCCTGTGATGCGTGTGAGATCCGATCCATCCATCCCTTTTCTCATCTCATTTAAGCGGTTGGAACCAAAATTGAGGCATATCTAGATATCAGGTGGGCCCCAAATCAGAGATTCATGGGCTGATTTGTCCGTTGGGCCACTTCCACAGAGATCCAAGGGCTGAATTTCGACGTGTATGATTTATTTAGGATCCTCAGGCTAGATAGGATGTTTCAAGCTGAACGGATGGTGAGAACCCTGTGATCTTGCATTCTGGACGAATTTCAGGTCTCTTTAGACTGAAATACTTGATTTTCTCGAATATCGGGCGTGTAAATTCTTCAATCTTGGTCTCGTGGAGTCCGTCCCTTACCTTGGTGCTTCTTGAGTGTTAAATCTATGCCTTTAACATTCTTTTCAGTCCATGCTTGTAAATTCACCTTGCAACACAAACACGATTAAAATAGGGCATTAAACAATATCATGTTCGCAAAAGCAGGTAATAACTGGGGTTTAATATGCAATATTCCACCCTCAACACCACTATAAAAAACTTATCAATAAATCTATACAAGATATTGTAACTAAGCTCTCTTCTGCCATAGAGCTTCAAGGGAAGAAATTAACAACACCTCAATTGGCCGTAACTCCTAGCCAAAATATTAAAAAAAAACTGAAAACCAAATTGGCCGCTACATCTTCCCTATAAACTTCACCAACTAAGACAGTAGTTCCTAAAAGAAGAACCAAAAAGCTACGGTGAAGGTACCTATTGGTCCCACATCTCGACTGGCTCGCCAACTTCCATAAGCCCCAAAGAGGATCCTTGACTTAAGAGCTCCTCTTGGTCCGCCTCCTCAACCTCTTACTCTGGTCTTCAAATGCTCCAACCCACCTTCCTAGTCGATCACAACAAATCAACCATTGTTGATCTCGTCGAAAGGACGACAGTAATCAGGTACTTCCTCGGCCGAGGCCATGTCTTCATTTGAAAAATACTTCATAACCAAATACTAGACATGACTCTCCACTGGAGATTACTTTAAAGAAATCGAGGAATGTTTGAAACGTCACCGTGAATCTCATTATAATAAATGCTGCAACGAATGGTGGCAGGACAGGAAAAGATTAAATAATCCCGATCTCCCATTTGATGAAAACTATCTTACCCCCTATCATCCCAGTCCGCCACCAATCCCCACTTCAACATGAGCGATGGTGATATTATAAAAAAAACCTCAAACTATGGACAAATGATTTGTCACCTATGCCGTCCATTCTGATTTAGTTGGAGGTTACTTGTATAACTACTTTGAATCTTTTTCTTTGTGCATTGACTACCTATCTCTTTCTTTTGTAGTTACTTGAGATCTGTCATCCATAAAAAAACAAGTTATTGTAGCTCAACCACTACAACAATGCCAGTCAACGACCGATGATCCTGATGTACCTAATGTGAAGACCGTTGATTCTGAAGACACGGCTAGCAATGAAACTCTCACTTCACATGCTTCTCCTGAAGCTGCGACTCTTGTTAAAGAGTCTAAATACATGGTCAACTTTCCCCAGAAGCCACCTGCAACTGTAAACCAAGAAGAAAAAGAAGAGGAACACCCCTTAAGTGCCACTCCTCAGAGCTCAAATAGAGAATCATCTCCTCGACGTACTCGTCCCTCTATTCAGGAGCCTCCTTCGATCTTTGGAGAACCTCTTCAAATAAATGCAGTGCCTGATGACATGGTCTGTGATCAAGCAATAGAAGAGACTCATATTGTCACGCCCCAAACCTGGAGATTGGACTCACAGGAATCCCGATCACCGAATCTGGTGCCGATAGCCTCCGTAGTACCCCATTCTCGGCTCCCAATGCTCATACACCCAAATTCCGATCCTAGGATCCTACAAGGAGGATTTTCCAACATACAGTTATCTCGTAAGAAGCATAACCACAAGTTTACCCAAATCAGAAAGGCAACATCATCATCACATATCCACTAATATAAACATTTGAATACAATGTTGAAAGGGAAATACATATGTCAGAATCAAAGCTCCAGAGGTCCGCTGCATGCTCCAAGCTCAACGCTGCTGCGACCTAATGCCACCTGCACACTCTATCATGCATAAGCTTATAGAAAGCTTAGTGGGTCGTGAAAGTATGTGCACATGGTAAGTGCCAAGTAAGCAATATTAGAATAATCAGAGTAAGTGGAAATACTGACAAGCCCATAATCATACAATATCATAATAATGCAAAAATATGCTGATAGGCCCATAAATACCATCAGCCTTATCCAGGCTATGCAATGCAAAAATATAGTAAACCAATATTATATACTGAGGAAGCAATGTAGATCAGCTATACAATGTGGAGATAGTAAACCAAGTACTATTTGCTGAGGATGCAATGCAATATGCGATGCGAATGAAATGACCAAGCTGGAGTGTGAAGTTGGGATGATTGTACGTAGTATTGCAGGCTACGGGGTCCACCACAAGGGAATTCTATCCAAACCAGTCCCATACCTAAAATTGGATAGTCAGACTCAATGTGGTAAACTCCTGATCTCAGGTTAGTCGCGTGCCCAACCGAAATCTTGCCATTATGAAGGTACACAACAATTAGTTGCGTACCACCACCCAAGTGGATAGTGAATGAATGAATGAATGAATATGCAACTCCTACTCGATAAGTCCACATATCAGTACGGTTTCTCTCTGGGATCATCACCGGGGTCTAGTACACTCTACATACAAATCGCCGCCCACTGACGCGCGACCTGTAAGTGGAAGAGACCTCACCATCCGCTTGGCCAGTAGTCAGCCAATATCTATTCGACATGTCGATAGTGGACCCATTCACGAGCTGGTCAAACTCAGCTTAGCAATGCCCCGTACCCTCGGGCGGGTAAGGCCACACCCTCTCCCAATCGACCACGATACAGTGGGAGACGCGACCTCCTGGTATTCAGCCCTCATGCGCTCATATATATCCACTCGGTCTCGACGTTGGGCGTCTCCTGGCCACGGAGGTTTAGGGATTTTCACCCAGGGACATCAATGACGCCCGTATGCTAGAACCAAACATTTCTGTCGTCCCATCTGGCCATCCACGATATGCCTGTGGAGGATATGGCCCTAATATCGCTAGGGCATATAGTAGTCACAACACACAATGCAAGATGCATGAGTCATACAATCCAGTCATGCATCAATCCTGCGCATACCATGCACTCATGTGAGATAGCCTCCGCCTATCAGGGAGTCTCATAATAACTTGCCCAATGACATATGCAATGGTCAACCACATCTCATAACAAACATGCAGATGATGTGTATGGGCATGTATCATGATGTTATGCTGTCACATACTCATAATCAGTATTAATAACCGACATTGACAATCGACCTCTACAATGTGGACATTTAACCAACATTGCCCCCCAAGGAATGAACAACGTAGAGCCTAACATATAGTGGATCCATGGCCTCACATAAGGGCCAAATATACAACACCATGGGTCTCACTCAAGAGCTTAATACACATCATGATGGGCCTTTCACATGGGCCTAACATACATTACAATGGGCTCATCGCCTGGCCCTCAATGCATCATAATGGGCCTCATCACATAGGCCTCACATACACCACATTGGGCCTTAAACAAGGGCTGAATACACATCACAACGGGCCTCAAATATGGGCCGCGTATACATCACATTGGGCCTCGACAATCGGAATCGAAATCAGAATCGACAATCAGCCATAACAATCGGGATCGATCGATAATCAAAATCGATAAATCGGTCACGTCAATCGGAATCAGCAATCGGTCATGACAATCGGAATCGATCGATAATCAGAATCGGCAAATCGGTCACGTCAATCGGAATCAACAATCTGTCACGACAATCGAAATCGATCGATAATCAGAATCAGCAAATCGGTCACATCAATCGGAATAAAAAATTGACCACGACAATTGGGATCGATCAGAATCTCCAAATTGGTCACGTCAATCAGAATCGGCAATCGGTCACGACAATCGGAATCGATCGATAATCAGAATCGGTAAATTGGTCACGTCAATCGGAATCAACAATCGGTCACGACAATCGGAATCGATCGATAATCAGAATCAGCAAATCGGTCATGTTAATCAGCCACGACAATCGGGATCGATGGATAATCTGAATCGGCAAATCGGTCACGTCAATCGGAATCGGCAAATGGTCATGACAATCGGAATCAATCGATAATCAGTATCGGCAAATCAGTAACGTCAATCGGAAATGGAAATTGAACACAATAATAGGGATCAATCAATAATCAGAATCAGCAAATCGGTCACATCAATCGGAATCAGTAATCGGTCACAACAATCAGAATCGATTGATAATCAGAATCGATCGATAATCAGAATCGACAAATCGCTCATGTCAATCGGAATTGGCAATCGGTCACGATAATCGGGATTAGTAAGAATGGGCATATCAAGGCCTAATGAAAGGTCACAATGTGGACATTCAACGATCATTGCTCATCAATGTTGACATTTAACCAACATTGCTCTCAAGGAGTGGCCCACATAGAGCCAAACGTATACTGGGCCCATGACTTCACACAATGGCTTAATGTACATCACGATGGGCCTCACTCAAGGGCCAAATACACATCACGACGGCCGAATACACGGGCCTAAAATACAGTACCATGGGCCACAACCCATGGTCCTCAAATACATCATAATGGGCTACAACCCATGGGCCTCAATATACATCATAATGGGCCTCGCCCATGGGCCTCGAATACATCACATTGGGCCACAACCCATGGGCTTCAAATACACAATAGCTGGGCCTTACACATTGAAAAGGCCAAGCTATATGTCCTAGAGGGGGGGGGGGGGGGGGGGTGAATAGGACTATGCCAAATTTAAAATAAAATTAGCAGAAATAAATTAAACCAATAGCCTTACAATCTGAATCAATTCACAAAGCTAAATTTAAATCACCTTGATAAATAGGTATTGAGAGATTGATACAAATTCAGTTCTAAGGACAACCTTACACCATAATAAACAAGGGCTTATGGTAGGACAACCTTATTTCTAGAACCTCTTTTGGATCAAGGACTCAATTTTAATATAAGTAAATGAAATAGCAAGGAATTGAAATTAAATGCAAAAGTAAGATCTAGATTATTACAACAATCCCCACACTTGCTTGAAATGTAAATAGTTACAACATTCACATCCACTTGTACATTCCATACAATCAAATGATAAAAGATATGAAAATTAAGCAAGCATTCAATCCACAAGACAAAGAGTTATAGTGGTTCGCCTGTGTGTACACCAACTGTTTTCCAACAGCCACACAAAAAGCTACTCCACTCCTAATATCCTCACACAGGGGATATTAGCGTTCACTATCAAATAGGTTTTCACAGGTTCACCAAAAACCTTTACAATTGTGTCTTTTTCACTTGGGCTTACACAATTCAAAAACCCCTCTTTTCTGAGTTTTCTGGTTTTCCTCAAACAATCAACACAATGAGATTTTTCTGGTTCAACCTCATACAAAACCAGTACAATGAGATTTTTCTGGCTTAACCTCAAACAAACCAAAAGAAATGAAATTTTACAAAATTGTAAAATACCTGGATTTCTCCTTTTCGTAGCAGCCCGGTAGAACCAATCGGAGTAGATGATTGAATGTCAAAGTTCAATTTCCAATACTCACATTCATAAGGTTCTAAATTCTAATAGATTTTAGATTTAACTTGTTGGGCGTAGCTATATTTGATTTTGATTCTAAGAAGAAGGAATAAGATAATTCTTCTTTTCAAATACGATTGGAATATAGAAACAAAATCAAATTAAATAAGCTAGCAAAAAGGAATATTAAATAAGCACAATCTAGCTTAAAATAAACACAGACTTATCTCAGAGTGATCACTTGAAAGTTCTTGAATTGAATCGAGTTGAAGTGTGAAAACTCTGAATTTCGTGTTCAATTTATAGAAGCAGAAATCGCTCCTACGACTGGTCTTAGAAACCTACGACTGGTCGTAGCTCTAACAGATTTTTGAAAAATTAAGCGCGATCTTTGAAAGCCGTTCCACGACTGGTCGTGAGTACCCTACGACTGGTCGTGGGACACCTACGACTGTAGATCCCTACGACTGGTCGTAAGACCAGGGATTACGTTGCTGGACTTTGAGTCGTAACTCCACGACTGGTCGTGGACGAGTCGAAGCCACACCTACGACCGGTCGAAGGACCTCCAGGACTGGTCGTGGGCGTACCAAAAATTCCGAAAAATCTTCAACTACTTAAGACTGGTCGTGGAATTTCTTGGACTAGTCGAAACAATGCTAGGACTGGTCGAACAAGAGCTAGGACTGGTCGTGGAATAGACCAACCTTGTGTAAAATAAATATTTGATTAATGTATCCAAAGTGACCTACTTAAAGGGTCAATCTAAGGTCATTCAAACCTGAACCATGTCGTATGGACATTGAACTTCAACCATTCAACGAATGTAGATATTTGAACCATATCAGGCTTGAGATCTTGAACCATATCATGCTTGAGATCTTGAACCATATCATGCTTGAGATCTTGAACTTGTTGTAGCTTTAAACTTAAGATCTTCATCAACATAAAACTACTTCATGCGTTGTTTCTTCCGACTTGAACATCAACATTGTAGCTTCTTGAGGCTTCAACATGTAGCTTCTTGAAGAGTTTATGCAGTGTCTTGAATTCAAATAAATGATCATACAAGTACAGGACACAGATAGATGTTTTGACACATCAAAATTTGACAACCAAAGGAGCATGAGACCATAACACTTACACACATGGGCCTCATACACATCAAGTGGACTGTATCAATGGGCCCCACTAATGGGCCATGAAACAAATACATCACGGTGGCCCTCAGAACTGGCCGACGTCTGTACAACAGCAATGTTTACTGGTCTAGCCATCAAATGGACGGCGTGGCTAAAACGCATGCATCAAGGTGGGCCATACATCCATCAAAATTGACAGACGGTGTGAATACAACACATTCATCAAGGTAGGCCTGGTACAATCAAGGTGCGTCCATCTGCTGTGATGGATGGTGGATATAAAACAAATACAATCAAGGTGGGATCCACTACACAGACGATGCAGATAAAACACTTACATCATGGTTGGCCCACACAGCAGATGGACGATCTGGATCTCACATACCCCAAATCAGACCCACATAGCCAACTGACGTCAATCACAGCAGCCATGTAGCAGATGTGAGATACACCATCCAATCTCCTCTCATGCATGTGGGTCCCACGAGGGCCCACCATAATATATATTAATATATTATATAATATATATTCTATCAGGTGGGTCACACCGTCCAGGAGACTGGACGGTGTTGTGGAGAACAATATATCATGGTGGGTATCCACGACCTTCACCAGGGACGGTGTGAATGTGTAATATATAAATTAAAGTGGGTCCACCTTCTTAAACAGATGGACGTCATGAATAATACACATACCTCGTGGTGAGGATCCACCGTCCCAACCAGGGATGGTGTGGATAAAACCATACATCACGGTGGTCCTCACAACAACAGAGGATGGGTGGACGGTGCAGATAAAACCCATACCTCGTGATGGGTCCACAAGGCTTGCTGTATCAAAGCAGCAGATGCAGCTACTTGCTGTTGGCCCTTCGGAAAAAAAATAAAAAAATAAAAAAATAAAAAGGGATGGACGGCTTTGATAAAACACATGCATTAAGGTGGGGTCCACATGCTTAGATGCACATGTCTTCAAGGTGGCCCCACATTCAATGGGCCACACGTGCTGCTGCTCTGCAGCATGGAAGAAATACATATATCATGGTGGCTACTCAAAGCTCCTGTCCGTCCCAGTAAGATGGATGGACGGTTGGATGGAAAACGTCCATCATGGAGGTTCACGTGCTGCGCTCAGCACGTCACTAAGGTGGGTCCCACGTCCCCTTCAAAACGGACGGACGGTGAGGATGTACCCAACATCCGGTGGGTCCTACGGATGATGTGTATAAAACACATACATCACTGCAGCCCACAGGCATGCTGACGCAATCCAGCAACCATACAGCTGGTTGAGGTATACCAGCCAAACTGCTTCCAGGAAAGTGGGTCCCACGGGTGGGGCCCACTAACTCGAGATGGAGCTGATATTTGTGTGTCCAGGGATGGATGGCCCTGGGTGGGGCGTGCCTTCAACGTGGGTCCAGCGTGATGACACACAGATGGTTGGATCAAACTGATATTTGTGCTATCCCCTTCACCCATGCTAGCTGGATAAGGTAGGCCACATAGCCCACCATCCTTATCACCATACAAATAGGAAAAGAGAAGGAGAGAGAGGGAGAGAAAGAAAGAGGAGGGGGAGAGAGAGAGAGAGAAAGATAGACGGCGTAGATGGAGGGACCCCGTCACTATGGGCCCCTCACTACAATGCATACATCAAGATGGGTCCCACTACAAGTGGGCCCTCAAGTCATAAAATCACCCACAAATAATGAAGATTCACCCACTATCCTTTTTTTCTCCTTAGCCTTCCGATGCTCCAAAAGTACTTCTTCAATGGTAGAGATGATGATCCAAGGGTGGAGATGAAAGATAGGGAGGTAGGGAGTGGGCCACACATGGCTCTTCTCATGGAGAGCTTGGACGTTTCCTCCCTTGGAAGTTGCTTGGGAGAGTGAGAAAATGAGAGAGGGAGGAGTGGTGATGGGATGAAAAGGGATGAGTTCTCTTGACTTTAGTAAGAAAAGAATGGGCTAAGCATGAGTTGCTTTGACTTTGGGTGAGAGAGGAATGGGTGTGGGATGGATGTGTACTTGACTTGTACATTGATTGATTGATGTGAAATGTTATAGAGATTCTCTTGGAATTCACAACGTGCGGCGTTTTCCTCGAACTGAATGCTGCCCCACATCTCCTGGCCGGATATCGCCTTGGCACGCGAGACGAGGAATTGAAACCGTGGCGACGACGCGGTTGCAAGGGTACAAGTATCGAGTCGCGCCGACTCTAATATACGGGACACAACTTAGGATCGCGCGCAAATGCCGGTAACAGATCGCAGGTTGCCGAAATTCGACCGGGAGGACTGCGGAAGCCTACGGAACGGTATGGTCTAGGATACGGTCCTTGCAGCTCTCCACTCCTAATAAAAATTTCATCCTCGAAATTTACAAAACAGACAAGGGAAGAAGAAACATCATCAAGTATATAAGTCAAGGCACAATCAATCTACCAAAGGATGAAGATAGCGCTCTCTAATCTCAACCTCGCCCTCCCAAGACACATCATCGACATTATGGTGACTCTACTGAACCTCGGATCCTGATCAGAAACGATCGAAGCTCGTATACTATGCAGCCTGATAATCTCAACGGTAAGAAGTTATATCAGAAAATTTCTAGGTTATTCGAACTCGGGGATCTAACCGTTCTAAATTCTCAATAATCATAGAGTGCAGGGTAGCTATCAGTAGATATGTAATGTTATCTTCAGGTATTCCCAAGTTATGCTCTGATACCAACTTCTGTCACAACCCAAACTCGGAGATCGGACTCACAGGAATCCCGATCGCCGAATCTAGTGCCGATAGCCTCCATAGTACCCCATTCTCCGCTCCCAGCGCTCATACGCCCAGATTCCGATCATACGATCCTACAAGGAGGATTTTCGAACGTACGTTTATCTCGTAAGACGCATAACCACAAGTTTACCCAAATCACAAAGGCAACATCATCATCACATATCCACTAATATAAACATTTGAATATAATGTTGAAAGGAAAATATATATGTCAGAATCAAAGCTCCAGAGGTCCGCTGCATGCTCCAATCACAACATTGCTGTGACCTAACGCCACCTGCACGTATCTATTGTGCATAAGCTTATAGAAAGCTTAGTGGGTGGTGAAGGTGTGTGCACAAGGTAAGTGCCAAGTAAGCAATATCAGAATAATCAGAGTAAGCGGAAATACTGACAAGCCCGTAATCATACAATATCAGAATAATGCAAAAATACAAAAACATGCTGATAGGTCCATAAATACCTTCAGCCTTATCCAGGCTATGCAATGTAAAAATATAGTAAACCAATATTATATACTGAGGAAGCAATGTACATCAGCTATGCAATAAGGAAATAGTAAGCCAAGTACTATGTGCTGAGGATGCAATGTAATATGTGATGCGAATGAAATGACTAAGTTGGAGTGTGAAGTCGGGATGATAGTACGTAGTATTGCAGGCTACGGGGTCCACACAAGGAAATTCTATCCAAACCAGTCTCATACATAAATTTGGATAGTCAGACTCAATGTGGTAAACTCCTAATCTCGCGCCCAACCGAAATCCTTGTCATTACGAAGGTACACAACAATTAGTTGCGCACCACCAACCCGAGTGGATAGTGAATGAATGAATAAATGAATATGCAACTCCTACTCGATAAGTCCATATATCAGTACGGTTTCTCTTTGGAATCATCACCGGGGTCTAGTACACTCTACATGCAAATCACCGCCCATTGACGCGCGACCATGCAAGTGGAAGAGACCTCACCATCCGCCTGACCAGTAGTCAGCCAATATCTATTCGGCACGTCGATAGTGGACCCATTCACGAGCTGGTCAAACACAACCTATCAATGCCCCATACTCTCGAGCGGGTAAGGCCACACCCCCTCCCAACCGACCACGACACAGTGGGAGACGCAACCTCCTGGTATTTGGCCCTCATGCGCTCATATATATCCACTCGGTCTCGACGTTGGGATGTCTCCTGGCCACGGAGGTTTAGGAATTTTCACCCAAGGACATCTATGGCGCCCGTATGCTAGAACCAAACATTTTCGTTGTCCCATCTGGCCATCCACGATATGCCTGTGGAGTCTATAACCTTAATATCGCTAGGGCATACAGTAGTCACAACACACAATGCAAGATGCATGAGTCATACAATCCAATCATGCATCAATCCTGCGTATACCATGCGCTGATGTGAGATAACCTCCGCCTATCAGGGAGTCTCACACCAACCTACCCAATGACATATGCAATGGTCAACCACATCTCATAACAAACATGCAGATGATGCGTATGGGCATGTATCATGATGCTATGCTGTCACATACTCATAATCGGTATCAATAACTGGCATCGACAATCGACCTCGACAATGTAGACATTTAACCAACATTGCCCCCCCAAGGAATGGCCCACATAGAGCCAAACATATAGTGGACCCATGGCCTCACACAAGGGCAAAATATACAACACCATGGGTCTCACTTAAGAGCTTAATACACATCATGATGGGCCTTTCACAGGGGCCTAACATATATTACAATGGGCTCATTGCCTAGCCCTCAATGTATCATAATGGGCCTCATCACATAGGCCTCATATACACCACATTGGGCCTTAAACACGGGCTGAATACGCATCACAACGAGCCTCAAATACGGGCCGCATATACATTACATTGGGCCTCGACAATCGGAATCGAAATCAGGCTCAACAATCGTAATGGAATCGGCAATCGGCCACGACAATCGGGATCGATCGATAATCAAAATCGGCAAATTAGTCACGTCGATCGGAATCGGCAATCGGTCATGATAATCGAAATCGATCGATAATCAGAATCGGCAAATCGGTCACGTCAATCGAAATCGATAATTGGTCACGACAATCGAAATCGATTGATAATCAGAATCAGCAAATCGGTCACGTCAATCGAAATCGGCAATCGGCCACGACAATCAGGATCGATCGATAATCAGAATTGGTAAATCGGTCACGTCAATCGAAATCGGCAATCGGTCATGACAATGGGAATCAATCGATAATCAGAATTGACAAATCGGTCACATCATTCGAAATCGGTAATTGACCACGACAATTGGGATCGATCAGAATCGGCAAATCGGTCACGTCAATCGGAATTGGCAATCGGTCACGACAATCGGAATCGATTGATAATTAGAATCAGTAAATTGGTCACGTCATTCGGAATCGGCAATCGGTCACGACAATCAGAATCGATTGATAATCAGAATTGACAAATTGGTCACGTTAATCGGAATCTGCAATCGGCCACGACAATTGGGATCGATCGATAATCAGAATCGGTAAATCGGTCACGTCAATCGGAATCGACAATCGGTCATGACAATCGAAATCAATCGATAATTAGGATCGACAAATTGGTCACGTCAATTGGAATCAGAAATTGACCACGACAATCGGGATCTATCGATAATCAGAATCGACAAATCAGTCACGTTAATCGGAATTGGTAATTGGTCATGACAATCGAAATCGATTAATAATCAAAATCGGTAAATCGGTCACGTCAATCGGAATCGGCAATTGGTCACGATAATCGGGATCGGTAAGAATGGCCTCTCAAGGCCTAATGGAAGGTCACAATGTGGACATTCAACCATCATTGTCCATCAGTGTGGACATTTAACCAACACTGCTCCCAAGGAGTGGCCCACATAGAGCCAAATGTGTAGCGGGCCCATGGCCTCACACAATGGTCTAATGTACATCACGATGGGCCTCACTCAAGGGCCAAATACACATCACGACGGCCAAATACATGGGCCTAAAATACATTACCATGGGCCACGACCCATGGTCCTTAAATACATCATAATGGGCTACGACCTATGGGCTTCAATATACATCATAATGGGCCTTGCCCATGGGCCTCGAATACATTACATTGGGCCACAACCCATGGGCATCAAATACACAATAGGTGGGCCCAACACATAAGCCTCATACACATCAAGTGGGCTGTATTAATGGGCCCCACAAATGGGCCATGAAACAAATACATTAGGTGGCCCTCAGAACTTGCTGATGTTTGTACAACAGCAATGGCTACTGGGCTAGCCATCAAATGGACGGCGTGGCTAAAACGCATGCATCAAGGTGGGCCATACATCCATCAAAATGGGCAGACGGTGTGAATACAACACATTCATCAAGGAAGGCCTCGTACAATCAGGGTGCGTCCATCTGCTGTGATGGATGATAGATATAAAATAAATACAATCAAGGTGGGATCCACTGCATAGACGGTGCAGATAAAACACTTACATCACGGTTGGCCCACACAACAGATGGGCGATCTGGATATCACATAACCCAAATCAGACCCACATAGCCAGCTGACGTCAACGACAGCAGCCTTGTAGAGGATGTGAGATACACCATCCAATCTCCTCTCACGCTTGTGGGTCCCACGAGGGCCCACCATAATATATATTAATATATTATATAATATATATTAATATATAATATATATTCTATCAGGTGGGTCACACCGTCCAGGAGACACATCATGGTGGGTATCCATTTCCTTCACCAGGGACGGTGTGAATGTGTAATACATAAATCAAGTTGGGTCTCACCTGCCGCACGTGTCACACGTGTGGGGTGGGTCCACGATGGACGACATGAATAATACGATGGACGACATGAATAATACACATACCTCACGGTGAGGATCCACCGTCCCAACCAGGGACGGTGTGGATAAAACCATACATCACGGTGGTCCTCACAACAACAGAGGATGGGTGGACGGTGCAGATAAACCCATACCTCGTGATGGGGCCCACAAGGCCTGCTATATCAAAGCAGCAGATGCAGCTACTTGCTGCAGGCCCTTCAGAAAAAAAAATAAAAATAAAAAGGGATGGACGGCTTTGATAAAACACATGCATCAAGGTGGGGTCCACGTGCTAGATACACATGTCTTCAAGGTGGCCCCACATTCAATGGGCCACATGTGCTGCTGCTGTGTAGCATGGAAGAAATACATATATCATGGTGGCTACTCAAAGCTCCTCTCTGTCCCAGTAAGATGGATGGACGGTTGGATGGAAAACATCCATCATGGAGGTCCACGTGCTGCACTCAGCACATCACTAAGGTGGGTCCCACGTCCCCTTCAAAACGGACAGACAGTGAGGATGTACCCCACATCCGGTGGGTCCTACGGATGATGTGTATAAAACACATACATCACAGCAGCCCACAAGCATGCTGACGCAATCCAGCAGCCATACAGCTGGTTGAGGTATACCTGCCAACCCGCTTCCAGGAAAGTGGGTCCCACGTGTGGGGCCCACCAACTCGAGATGGAGCTGATATTTGTGTTCTCTACGTCCAGGGACGGACGACCCTAGGTGGGGCATGCCTTTAAGGTGGGTCCAGCATGATGGCCCACAAAGAGTTGGATCAAACTGATATTTGTGTTATCCCCTTCACCCAGGCTGGCTGGATCAGGTAGGTCACAACCCCACCATCCTTATCACCATACATACAAAAAAAGAGAAGGAGAGAGGTAGAGAGAGAAAGAGAGAGGGAGAGAGAGAGAGATAGACAGCGTAGATGGAGGGACCCCGCCACTATGGGCCCCTCACTACAATGCATACATCATGATGGGTCCCGCTACAAGTGGGGCCTCAAGTCATAAAATCACCCACAAATAATGAAGATTCACCCACCTATCCTTTTTTTCCTCAGCCTTCCGATGCTCCAAAAGTACTTCTTCAATGGTAGAGATGATGATCTAAGGGTGGAGATGAAAGATAGGGAGGTAGGGAGTGGGCCACACATGGCTCTTCTCATGGAGATCTTGGACGTTTCCTCCCTTGGAAGTTGCTTGGGAGAGTGAGAAAATGAGAGAGGGAGGAGTGGTGATGGGATGAAAAGTGATGGGTTCTCTTAACATTGGTAAGAAAAGAATGGGCTAAGCTTGGGTTGCTTTGACTTTAGGTGAGAGTGAAATGGGTGTGGGATGGATGTGTACTTGACTAGTACATTGATTGATTGATGTGAAATGTTGTAGAGATTCTCTCAGAATTCGCAACACGCGGCGTTTTTCTCGAATTGAATGCGGGCCCACATCCCTTGGCGTGGTCACAAGGGTACAAGTCTCGAGTCGCGCCGACTTTGATATACAGGAGACAATTCAGGATCACGTGCAAATGCCGGTAACAGATCGTAGGTCGCCGAAATTCGACCGGGAGGACCGCGGAAGCTTACGGAACGGTGTGGTCTAGGATACGGGCCTTACACATATGGTCGACGTTTCTCAGCCTAACCCCATCCTTGCATCAGCGCCACCGGTCGTAGACAATGCCTCTACTTCTTTTACATCTACTGGAGACACACTTTCAGTTGAAGACAACCTTTCCTCCCTCGAACAAGTTCTTGCTGATGACCTGAATGTGGCCGAGTCCAATTCTCTCTTGAATGAATTGCAAAGCTTTAAAGAACTCCGGATCCTTGTACAGACAGGATTGTCTGGGACTATGTCAATTGTGATTGTCACGCCCTAAACTCGAAAAACGGGCTCACAAAATTCCCGATCATCGAATCCGGTACCGATAGCATCTGTAGTGCCCCATTCTCGGCTTTCGGCACCTATATGCCATATTCCAATCCTGGGATCTTACAAGGAGGATTTTCAATATGAATTTTTTTTAATGGAGCATAACCACAAGCATAACCAACTCACAAAAATAACATCACCACATATCCACTATATCAAAAACTTTAAGTACAATGCGGAAAGGGGAAATACAAGGTGATCAAAAGGCTTCAAAATAATCTGATGCACATTCCTGCCTTAGTGCTATTGCGAACCAACGTCACCTGCATGTAACGGTCGTGCATAAGCTCATAAAAGCTTAGAGGGTGGTGTAAGTGTGTGCATAAGGCGAACGCCAAGTATACAATATCAGAGTAATGCAGAGGGTGGTGTAAGTGTGTGCCCACAGTGTTAGAACCAAGTATTTTCGGTATTCAATACAGCCATCCACGATATGCCTGTGGAGGCCACGACCCTGATGTCGCCAGGGCATACAATGATCATGACACACAAATGTAAGATGCATGAATCACACTGTCCAGTCATGCAACAATCTTGCGCATACCACGCGCTCATGTGGGTAACTCTTATCAGTGAGTCACATAAATAATCTGCCTAATGACATATGCTATGATCAGTCACTCTTCATATCAGACATATAGATGATGCGAATGGGTATGAATCATGAAATTATACTAAGCATGTTATATTGTGATGAATTATCCTCACAACGAAGATGGGCCTAGACGGCCTACATACAACAAGTATGGGCCTATCAATGGGCCCTAAGGAGAGTTACAATGCGGACATTTAACCAACATTGTACTTACAATGTGGGCATCAAACCATCATTGCTCCCAAGGCATAGCCCGCCATAAACATCATTACATAAACCATGGTGGAATCACACATTGCAATGGATCTTGTGTACGTCCCATTGGGCGTCGACCCATGGACGTCATATATATCAAGGTGGGCCTTAATGGACGGGCCACAAATACATTAAGATGAGACTCAATAATGGGCCTCATATATATCAAGGTGGGCCTCAACAACGGGCCTTATATATATATAATATATATATATATATATATATATATATATATATATATCAAATAGGCTGTATCATGTGGGCCGCACCGATTACACTATTCATCTATTATTAGAAATCTTTTTAGAGTACTTATACAAAATATGAATCATATCAAGAGATCAACTGGACCATATCATATCTAACCATGGTGATAATGATTCCCACGGTTAAATTGCAGTGGGCCCCATTATGGGGTTTATTTCCCATATAACCTATTCATAAGGTCACAAAGACCTGGATTTAGAGGAAAAACAGATATCATATTGGTCCAAACTTGGTAGCCCAAGGGTTTTAATGGTGGACGTTCAAACCCACTATTTTCTGTAATGTGGTCCAGCTGATAATTGGATTTGTCTCATTTTTAGTCTTAAGCCGAAGATAGGCTTGCCAATTGGATGGACGATTTGGATACAACACATACATCATAGAGGACCCCACAATTGGGTGCACACATCACCAAGGTGGGCTCCACATAGCCTACCACATTAAAGCAACAATAGGGCTGGTGTGTGGTACACCAGCCAACCAAATCCTATCACAAGTGGGTCCTATGTGGGGCCCACCATAACGTTTATTCTCCATCCAATAGTTGATAAGGTCACACAGACTCGAATAAAGAGGAAAAACAAATTTCATAACGATCCAAAACTTTTGTGACAATTAAAAGGGTTTCAATGGCAGACGCTCAATCCCCACTGTTCCCTGCCATGTGGGCCACCCGAGCTCCCATATACGGCTGATTTTTGGGGTGGCCCACCGCAAAAAGGGGCCCATCAAATGCATGGTATTGATGTTCTACACACATCATGGTGGGGCCTACGGATGGGACCAACGTCCCAACCCCTTCCGTCCTCAAAGCAACAGCAAGACACTGCTGCAGCGTCCTCTGGACATCAGCGGCAGCGCTTGCTGCAATGTTTTTTTTTTTCCATGGTATTTCCTAGGTGGGGCTCGCATCAGAAGAATCCACTCCACCCATTGGATTTTACGACTCAAGACAGACCAAACGAGCCCAATATTCGATATGCTTTGGTGTACAGAAACATCAGAGTGGATTTTAACGGTAAAAACCACTGTTTTCTATGCTATGGCCCGCCAAATAATTGGATTGACTTCATTTTTTGGCTTAACACCTAAAATGAGCTGGGGAATGGGATGGATGGCATGAATCAGATTTACACATCAAGGTGGGGCCTGCATGAGCGGCCCACCCAAAACCCTTAAACCAAGCTAATATTTTTATTTTTTTGTTGTTGTTAGTACACCCCACTGTCTATTTACGCTTTAGTGGACCACGGACGACGTGAATAGATATTAAGGTGCATCCCACATAGACGTGGCCCACTTGATTTAGATCAATCTGATATTTGTGCTTTCCCATCACCCCAAGGTAGGGCCCACATGGCTTGGATGGTGTAGATCTAACACGTCCATCAAGTGGGTCTCACGAAGGTGGATGACTTGGATAAAATGCACACATCATGGGCCATCAACAATGGAGAGAAAGAGAGAGAGAGAGAGAGAGAGAGAGAGAGAGAGAGAGAGAGAGAGAGAGAGAGAGAGAGAGAGAGAGAGAGGGACCCCGGCACTATGGGTCCTTCCTTCCATACATCACAACATACATCAAGTGGGTCCCATTACATGTGAGCCCACCAATTCAAAATCAATGGTGGAGATTCCTTCTCCACAAAAATGGAAGGTCTAGATGACCCTATTTATGAAAGGGAAAGAACATCATAATGGGGGTCCATGGAGAATGACCGCATCATGGAATGATCATGAGAATCAAGGTGGGCCATCAGCCACATCTAGGGTCCAAAGTGAGATCCATACCATCAATCGGTAGGCCTCACTTGGCTCATCATCAAAAAAATGAAATCTAGGCCTATAGAAACACCCACCGTTCGATCTTCTTGGTCCGATGGAACGCCAAACTCCTCGTGTCTCACTTTGATGGACGGTGATGAGAAATGAAGGGCTAGGATGATGGATCTTTGGGTGGGAAGTGGGCCACACACAACACACTTTCTCTCTTGGAATTGTTTGGACGTCCAGTCTTTTCTTTTGCTTGGAAAATGTGTTGAGAAAGAGAGAGAGAAATGGTGGTTGTAAGAGAGAGGTGATGGGTGTGAGTGATGGATGTGAGTGATAGATATACTTGACATGAGAGTTGACTTAGGGTGGTTGCTTACCTTAGGGAGAAAGAAAGCATGGGTGTGTACTTTGATTGATTGATTGATTGGTTGATTGATTGATCAATTGATTGATTGATCGGATGGGTTGTAGAGATTCTCTTGGGTTCGCAAATGCACTACTTTTCTTCGAGATAAACGTGGGCCCACATCTCCTGGCCAGGGTATCGAATAGGTGTGCAAGACGTGGCGTCGGAATGGCGGTGACGGTGCGGTCGCAATGGTATGAGTCTCAGATTAAGTTAACTTAAATTTACGGGATACGACTTAGGGTAACGAGCAAACGTCAATTACAGGTTGCGTGTTGTCGGAATTCGTTGGGAAGGTTCGCAGGAGTCGATGGAACAGTACGGACTAGGATACGGGCCTTACAACCCTCCCCACCTAATAAAAATTTTATCCTTGAAATTTATACTACCATCATAGCTAATCATAACTCATAAGAGAATAGAAAACATAACATCATATATAATTAAAACACAATACAACATACAATCCAACATCGAAAATATGGGGATAACGCTCTCGAATCTCTGCCTCGTTCTCCCAAGATGCCTCATCCGCACTATGATGGCCCTACTGCACCTTCACCAAGGTAATGACCTTGGTCCGGAGGACCTGTTCCTTCCGATCAAGGATACGAACTGGCTGCTCAATGTAAGAAGCGTTCTCACGAACCTCCAACGACTGCCAATCAATAATGGGAACGATGTCTGACCCACACTTCCTCAACATAGAGACATGAAAAATATTATGGACACCAGATAACTGAGGTGGCAAGGGAAGCAAATAGGCCACGGCGCCAACGCGCCCAGTGATCTCGAAAGGTCTTATAAATCTCAGGGCAAGCTTGCCCTTCGCTCCAAAACGAACCATACCCTTCATGGGTGAGACCTTGAGATACACATGGTCCCCAACGACAAACTCCAAGTGACGACACTGACAATCAACAAAACTCTTCTACCGGCTCTGAATTGGGCCCGTCTTCTGCCTGATGATATCGATAGCCTCTGACATCTGCTACACAAGCTCGGGACATAGAAGACGCCGCTCTCCAACCTCGGTCCAACAACTCAGAGATCTGCACGGTCTGTCATATAATGCCTCAAAAGGAGTCATGCCAATGGTTGCCTGATAGTTGTTGTTGTACATGAACTCAGCCAATCGCAGGTGCTTCTCCTAACTACCCGAGAAATCAATCGCGCAGGCCTAAAGCATATCCTCAAGGATCTGGTTGACCCTCTTAGTCTGGCCATCGGTCGGCAGATGGTACGCGGTGCTGAGTTAAAAATCAGTCCCCATCGTTCTTTAGAAGCTCCCCTAAAATTGAGACGTGAACTTCGGGTCTTGGTCTGAAACATCGAGACAGGAACACCTTACAGTCTCACGATCTCATCAACAAACAACTAGGCGAGCTGGTCAGCATGCCAGGTCTCATAAATCACAAGAAAATGTGTCGACTTTGTCAGACGGTCCACAATAACCCAGATGACGTCATGACCGCGCCGAGTCCTCGGCAAGCCCATAATACGGTAGATATGTGCTCACACTTCCACATCAGGATGCTCAACAGCTGCAACAGACCAGGGAGTCTCTGATGATTGGCCTTGACACACTGACACATGTCACACTCGGCCACAAAACTGGTTATTTGGCACTTCATCCCCGCCCAATAATACTGTCTCCTCATATCACGATACATCTTCGTCGAAACAGGGTGGATAGAAAACCGTGATCGATGTGCCTCGGTCATAAGATCTCTGCATAACTTAGGAACATCCGGGACACATAATCAGCCTCTTAAGCGAAGTCCACCATCAGAATCAATCTGCCAATCTGACTGATTCTTAGATACTGCCTCTGTTTGATAACTCTGTACTGACTCATCTGCCTGCTGAGCCTCGATCGCCCTTGCATTGAAACGACAGGCTTGATAACTGCACAATAGAAGAGTGTAAGCCGATCTCAAAGTCAAAAGCTGACACATCCTCAAGCATCCTCTACCCTGAATCATCATGTGCACCACCACGCCTCGTGGCTGACGACTAAGGGCATCCACCACTATGTTCGCCTTGCCCAGGTGGTACTGGAGATAAAAATCATAGTCCTTCATGATCTCCATCCAACGCCTCAGCCTCATGTTAAGCTCGGATTGAGAGAACAGATACTTCAAGCTCTTGTGGTCAGAGAAGAGCTTGAACCTCACCGCATAGACATAGTGCCTCTACACCTTTAGGGCAAAGACAACTGCTGCCAGCTCCAAATCATGCTTAGGGTAGTTCAGCTCATGGACCTTGAGCTGGCGAGACGCATAAGCCACCGAATTCCCGTGCTGCATCAGGACAGCACACCCAAGCCAACTCGGGAGGCATCAGTAAATACAACAAATCCATCACTCCCAGAGGGAAGAGTGAGGACAGGACCGGATGTGAGGCAGTCTTTTAGCTCCATAAATGCCTGCTCACAAGTATCGCTCCAAATGAACTCGACCCCCTTCCGGGTCAACTTGGTCAATGGGGTTGCAATACGAGAGAATCCCTAAATGAAACATTGGTAGTAGCCCACCAAACTAAGAAAATTGTGGATCTCGGACGCGTTCGTGGGCTGGCCCCACTGACGCACGACATCGTTCTTCGAGGGGTCCACTGCGACACCCTGCCTTGTCACCACATGACCGAGGAACTTCACCTCCTCCTGTCAGAACTCGCGCTTCTCCAGCTTCGCATACAGTTGGTGGGCGAGGAGGGTCTGCAATGGAATCTCCAAATGCCGCTCATGCTCCTCACAGGTCCTCGAATATATCAGAATGTTGTCGATTAATACCACAACAAACTGGTCAAGATACGGATGGAAGACCTCGTTCATCTACTACATGAATACTGCAGGCGCATTAGTCAGTCCAAAGGACATAACCTGGAACTCAAAATGACCATAGCGTGTCCTAAAGGCTGTCTTCGGGATATCCTCATCTCGAACCCGAACCTGATGATAACCAAACCTCAAGTCTATCTTTGAAAAGAACTGCGTCTCCTTCAGCTAATCAAACACATCATCAATCCTCAGGAGTGGGTACTTGTTCTTGATTGTGACCTTGTTGAGCTCGGGGTAATCTACGCAAAGCCTCAACGAGCCATCCTTCTTCTTCACAAAGAGTACCAACACTCCCCACGGCGAACTGCTCTGACGGATAAAGCCTAACTCACGCAACTCGTCCAACTGCTTCTGCATTTCCTGCACTCCAATGGTGCCATATGATATGGGGCCTTCGAAATAGGCGCGGTACCAGGCACGAGATCAATCTGGAACTTGGTGTGCCGATGAGATGGTAACCCTAGAATCTCCTGGAACACATCAGGAAAACCACAAACGACCAACAACTGGTTAATATTCAAAGTAACTGACTCCTCAATGGCACACGACAACAGGAAGGAAAGCTGCTCTCCTCTGGGCTCGACAACAAACTGGAACTCTGACAGCCGGATATACAGAACGTGACTGTCCTCGCGGAGCAGTCCAATATAGCGTGGTACTCGGCGAGCCAATCCATGCCCAGGATGTTATCAAACTCGGACATCGGTAATACGAACAGATTGGCAGGCAAAAAGATATCCCCAATCAAAATGAGGCAAGACGAACAAAATCGGTCTAATACTGCAGTCTTCCCCAAGGGGGTCGATACTGATAAACCCTCACGGGCAGACTCTATCGGCAAACCGGTCGATTGATAGAAATCATCGGCCATAAAGGAATGCGATGCGCCAGAATCAAACAATACATGTGCATTACATGCAGAAACAGGGAGAGTACCTTCGACGACCCCTCCTGATGATTGAGGGTCTTGCTGGGCGGCATAAAATCTACCCTGGGCCTACTAGGAAGGTGCAGGTCCCTCTGAGATCTCTACTGCTGCTGCTGCCACTGTGGCGGCCTGATATGTTGCCTCTGCTGTTGCGAGGGAGGTCCTGGAGGCTGGTGCTGCGGTTGTTACTGCTACTGTGGGGGCTATCGCGGAGGCTGATATGGTGCCCTCGGCTGCTGCTGCTGTAGATGGGGACACTCGTGCCTACGATGTCCTATCCTATCGCATCCAAAGCAGGTACCTGAAAATGGTCCTGAAGGTGGTGTTGGGGGTACCACTGGTGCTTGGAATGCTGGGAGGGTCGTGTGTCGCTGCAGTGGATGATGCTACTGCTGCTGGGAGCTACTGGAGGGCGCCTTCCTCTTCTGATCTCCTCTCTAGTCATGAGCCATTTGCAAACCGGCCTAATCTGCCTCGTAGATCTTAGACCTCTGCACAATCTGCTCAAATGTCGGAAGCATGTGTCTAACCACACGGCTGCTAAGGGCAGGACTCAAGCCGTTCTTAAAACGGCGGGCCTTCCGCCCCTTATTAACAATAAGGTACGTCACGAATCTCGATAGCGAGACAAAACGTGCCTCGTACTGGGACACAGTCATGTCCCCTTGGACTAGAGTTTCAAACTCTAATGTGCGCTACTGCCGCACATGTTCAGGAAAGAACTTTCGGTCGAACCAGTCTATAAAGTCCTCCCAGGTCCAGTAAAAATTGGCAGCTACCGCTCGGGCAACAGATGCCCACCGATGCTGAACCTCACCCTGGAGAAGAAATACGGCTAACGGGACTCGCTACTAGGTCGTACATCTCATGGTGTCGAATATTTTCTCCACCTTGGAGCACCATATCTCTGCTGCAGTAGGGTCTGGCTCGCCCTAGAAATGCGGGGGATCGTGCTGTTGGAAGTCTTTGAGAAGGGTGCTCGCATGCTCCTGCTCTGCCTCGGCTGGCGTAATAGTGGGACTCCTGTTCTGCCCCTGAAGAATAGTGGTCATCGCTTGTAGCATCTGCTGTAGCTGGGCAGCACTCATAGGTACGGTTGGATCTGCACCAGTCTTAGGTAGGGGAGTGGCATCCTCAGGATGAAAAGCAGGAATATCCAATGGTGGAGCCGGAGTCGCAGGTGGTAGAGTGGGAGTCGCAAGTAGTGGAACTGGATTCACTCGGGTCGCTCTTCTAGGCAGCATGTCTTACAGGAAGGAAGAAGGGTCAATCAGCCTTGAGAATTCTCGAAGGCATAAACGTTAAGGGTCTATGTCGAAAAATCGCTAAGTTATTCAGACTCGGGACCTATTCATACTAAGTTCATAGTAGATATGTGATGTGATCCTCAGGTATTCCCAAGTTACGGATTGATACCAACTTCTATCATGCCCCAAACTCGAAAAACGGGCTTACAAAATTCTTGATCGCCGAATTCGGTGCCGATAGCCTGCGTAGTGCCCCATTCTCGGCTTCCGGTACCCATATGCCAGATTCCGATCCTGGGATCCTACAAGGAGGATTTTCAGTATGATTTTTTTTTTTGTAATGGAGCATAACCAAAAGCATAACGAAGTGACAAAAATAACATCACCACATATCCACTATATCAAAAACTTTAAGTACAATGCGGAAAGGGGAAATACAAGGTGATCAAAAGGCTCCAAAATAATCTAATGCGCACTCCTGCCTCAGTGCTGCTGCGAACCAATGTCACCTGCATGTAATGGTCATGTATAAGCTTACAAAAGCTTAGAGTGGTGTAAGTGTGTGCGCAAGGCGAGCGCCAAGTATACAATATCAGAGAAATGCAGAAATATGCGGGTAAGTCTATGAATACAATCAGCCGTCCCAAGGCTATATGATGCAAGGCATGAATGCTATCGGACATACCAAGGCCATGCGATGCGAGGTTTACGTAGCCAAATGTCATATGCGAGATGCAAAGCAAGCATGTCAGTTCTCATCAAGTACACGTATCAGTACAGTTTCCCTCTGGATATCACTGGGGTCTAATACACTTCACACTGACTGCCGCCTCCCTATCCGCACAGCCCAGTAAGTGGAATAGACCACACTATCTGCCTGACCAGTAGTCTACCAATACTTACCCGGCTCGTTGATAGCAGACTCATTTGCGAGCTGGTCAAACTCAACCTAGCTTATAACCCCCTCACTCGGGCGGATAAGGCCACACCTCCTTCCAACCGACTATGACACAGTGGGAGACGCGACCGACTGGTATTCGACACTCGCGCGCTCGTGTATCCACTCAGTCTAGACGTTAGAGCATCTCCTGGTACCAAAAAAGGTTTTGGAACTTTCATCCAAGGACATCCTAAGTGCCAATAGTGCTAGAACCAAGTATTTTCGATATCCGATATGACCATCCACGATGTGCTTGTGGAGGCCACGGCCCTGATGTCGCTAGTGCATACAATGAGCATGACACACAAATGTGAGATGCATGAATCACAATGTTCAGTCATGCAATAATCCTGCGCATACCACGCGCTCATGTGGGTAACTCCTATCAGTGAGTCTCATAAATAATCTGCCCAATGATATAAGCTATGATTAGTCACTCATATCAAGCATACATATGATGCGAATGGGTATGAATCATGGAATTATACTAAACATGTTATATGGTGATGAACTATTCTCACAACGAAGATGGGCCTAGACGGCCTACACACAACAAGTATGGGCCTATCAATGGGCCCTAAGAAGAGTTACAATGCGAACATTTAACCAACATTGTACTTATAATGTGGGCGTCAAACAATCATTGCTCCCAAGGCATAACCCGTCGTAAACATCATTACATAAACCATGGTGGAATCACACATTGCAATGAACCTTGTGTACTTCCCATTGGGCCTCGACCTATGGGCCTCATATATATCAAGGTGGGCCTCATAACATGGTCCTCATATATATATCAAGGTGGGCCTCAATCGACGGGCCACAAATACATCAAGATGGGCCTTAATAATGGGCCTCATATATATCAAGGTGGGCCTCAACAACGGGCCTTATATATATATATATATATATATATTATTATATATATCAAATGGCCCGTATCATGTGGGCCGTACCGACTATACTATTCTTTTATTATTAGAAATCTTTTTAGAGTATTTATACAAAATATGAATCATATCAAGAGATCAACTGGACCATATCATATTTAACCGTGGTGATAACGATTCCCACGGTTAAATTCCAGTGGGCCCCATTATGGGGTTTATTTTCCATCCAGCCTATTTATAAGGTCACAAAGACCTAGATTTAGAGGAAAAACAAATTTCATAATGGTCCGAACTTGGTAGCCCGAGGGTTTTAATGGTGGACGTTCAAACCCACTATTTTCTGTAATGTGGTCCACCTGATAACTGGATCTGTCTCATTTTTAGTCTTAAGCCTAAGATGGGCTTGCCAATTGGATGGACGATTTGAATACAACACATACATCATAGAGGACCCCACAATCGGGTGCACACATCACCAAGGTGGGCTCCAAATAGCCTGCCATATCAAAGCAGCAATAAGGCTGGTGTGTGGTACACCAGCCAATCCAAATCCTATCATAAGTGGGTTCCACGTGGGGCCTCAATAATGGTGGTTGTAAGAGAAAGGTGATGCGTGTGAGTGATATATGTACTTGCTATGAGAATTGACTTAGGGTGGTTGCTTGACTTGGGGAGAAAGAAAGCATGGGTGTGTACTTTGATTAATTGATTGGTTAATTGATTGATTATGTCACACCCCGAAAATTGAGGGTCGAGCAGAAGCTCAACTCCCGAGTTTCAACGCGTCACTTATGCAACATAAATAATGATGATTAAATGTTGTCCGTGTTAGTGCATTAAACATGAGTGGGATTACACTAAATCATCATATCATACTCTAGAGATGATTAAATTATGCAAGCGGAAGACTGTGATAGATATATAAAGTATATAAGTGGCTATAAACCCCAAAGTATGATCATGTCACCAGGCTAAATATATACATGTTTATTCCAAAATATACAAAATGACAAAGTGTAATGTCCAAGTAATTCATATCCCTGTAATCCTGTCGATCAGTACATGGTCTACATAGACCCGCCTGATAGCTGCATATAGGAGAACTCCTCCTCATTGTCATATAAGTCAGGCTCTTCTTCATAAGCATCGCCATCATCTGCAGTTAAAACAGAGTCTTGTTGGTGTTTTAAAACACCGTCCAAGAGTGGGATTGAGTGATCAACTCAGTGGAGCTATAAGGCAAAGGTTAACATGTTATCAATTCAGTCAAGTAGTAATGATAAAGCAGTACAACAATCATGTCCTAAGTACTCTTGTTAAAGTAGGGATGATATGCGGTAATGATGTATGCCCTCGCTTGCACTCCCTCAGCGACATCATCTCACAATCGCGCATGCAACTCCCACTGTGCACTTCCTTGCCAAAGCACATGCAGTGCAGTGCATGGTCGTGTTAACTGAGTACTTAATTAGGCTTATTCATACAGTACGTTAAGGAAGCTAAGGTACCTCCCTTTATATCATTTACCCAAACGATGATCCATCTAGAGTCGTCAATCCTAGATATTCACATACGATAGACAAGTAATAGGGCAACACACCCCTGATTTGAAAAGCAGTGGATAGGCAAGTTCAGGTTGCTATGGAAGGCTCGTCACCTTAGCGTAGGCCTATTTAATAACATATATTAGGGCAAATCCTTTCACAAAGGAGTTGTCATACATACAACAATCATGTATTCTTAATTAATAATCATGGCAAGTACAAATCATAATTTCATATTCATTCAAACATTTCAACAAACACATGGAATGCTTTATATATTCACATAGTTCACACACACGTATAACTTATCGAATACATCGTAGTTGGGATCATATGGGAGCAATAAAGTCAGACATAAATCATTAGGTGACATTAAAAGGCTTGAAAACCATAACCTAAACGTTTATAGTCCGTGCCTTTCATCGGTTTACTCGTTACAAATCCGGTTCGTACACTACGTCCTTGTCCACGACACAACGGCTACCTAAACATTGAAATAGGTTAGTTATTTCACCGATTTCTCTATTTGGATTTTTAAAACATATTAGGGTTATGATTTCTTACCCAAAAATGGATTTGAACTCGACAGTGTAGCGATACGGGAGAGATGATTCGGCACGTGGAGTGGTGCGAATGAATCCTAACAACAATCCACAGATCTCTCACTCTTCTCCTCACTCTTTTCTTCTCTTTCCTCTCTTCTCTCTCCTAGGGTTAGAAAATCTGTATGGAATAAGAGAGGGGTGGGTTAAGGCCCTTATATAGGCCAAGAAGTGATGTAAATGACCCTAGGGCCATGGTATACTTAGGTTATAGCCAAAAGGCGTCTGTTACGAGCCAACGGAGCTCATCTGGAGGTCCCTTGCTTGCATACGGTCTGAAGAAAGTTTTCAGACAATGGATTTATGCCATGTTAAGGTTTTGGTCCGATCAGTTTTGTGGATCGATCGTGGAGGACCTGTTTTAGTTCAACGGTCATCGTCACTCGATCAGGGCCATAAGTATACCAATGGGTGTAAAAAAAATTTTCTGATCTAAGGGTGTAGTTGGGTCAGGATCTGACTGTCTGAAACCTTAAATTTGGCTTACAAGTGAACGACCCAATTCACTTAAGTTTGAGTTCATTTTCTAAAGATATTCACGTTTCTCGCACACTTCGCTCAGGGCTCTAGTTGTGTATTTCTGGATACTATTTGGACTCGATTCCCGCGATGGTTGTCAAGCCCAGTAGTTTCGCAGTAATCTGACTTTCAACGTGCGGTCTAGGTCCGCTACGGAGTTCCAATGTGCTCCTGAGAGCAACTGGGTTTTGAGATTGATCCTAGGTTTCTAGGTAATGTTGGGTTAGCGATTCTAGTGGTTTTGAGTTTTGCAGTTCGTATAGAAAGTGCTCTGAGCTAATTCCATTGAGTATTTAGTTTAACACTTAATTAATTTTCATCTAATTTCTAAAGAATTTGGTCTTTAGTGATTTCTGCATGAGGTGGTACTTGGGTCTTTGTACCGATTTTTCTGAGACATTACAATCTACCCCCCCCTTAAAGAAAAATTTCGTCCTCGAAATTAGTACCTTTTCGTACTCCTCGAGAATCTGAGGGTAGTTCTTAAGGACCTCGGCTTTTGTTTCCCAAGTAGCCTCTTCCTCAGTGTGATGCGTTCACCGTTCCTTCACAAGCGGGATAACTTTACTGCACAGCCCCTGTTCCTTCCTGTCTAGGATACGCATCGGTCGCAGTACATAAGTAGCATCTTCGATCAACTGTACCTACTCCCATTTGATAATGTGGGAGGGGTTAGGAACATATTTCTTTAGCATTGATACGTGAAATACGTTGTGCATGCCTGCGAGTGGTGTGGGCAAAGCAAGGCGGTATGCTACCACACTCACTCAGTCTAGTATCTGGAATGGGCTAATGAATCTTTGCGTGAGTTTTCCCTTCTTACCAAATCAGAAGACTCCCTTCATTGGGGAAACCTTTAGGAATACATGGTCCCCAACCTCAAATTCCAATTGTCGCCGTCTTGTATTGGTGTAACTCTTCTGTCTGCTCTGTGCTGTACGAAGTCGAGACTTGATAATATCGATCTTCTCTGAGGTCACCTGCACTAACTCTGGACCAATCAAACTCTTCTCGCCATCCTCTGCCTAGCAATGCGGTGCTCGACATGGGCGCCCATACAAGGCCTCGTAGGGAGCCATGCCAATACTTGCTTGAAAGTTGTTATTATAAGTGAATTCAGCATAGGGAAGACAGTCATCCCAACTGTCTTTGAAGTCAAGCACACAGGTCCGCAACATGTTTTCTAACACCTGATTTACCTGTTCCGTCTGCCCGTCAGTCTGTGAGTGGAACGCGGTACTGAACTTTAGTTTCACCCCCATTACTTCCTGGATACTAGTCCAGAAGATAGAGGTGAATCGCGTGTCTCGATCCGACACGATCTCCAGAGGCACTCCATGCAGACGTACTATCTCTTTGATGTACAGCCTGGCCAAATTGTATGCTGAGTTCAAGACTCTAATCGGGAGGAAATGAGCCAACTTCGTCAATCGGTCCACGATCACCCAAATAGAGTCATGTCCCTTCCTCGCCTTTAGTAACCCTAAAATGAAATCCATAGAGATGAAATTCCATTTTCATTCGGCTATAGGCATGGGCTGAAGTAAACCAGGAGGTCGGCGTTGCTCGGCCTTGACCTGCTGGCACGTGAGACAACGGGATACAAAGTCTGCTATGTGGGCCTTCATGTTGTCCCACCGGTATGAACGCTTCATGTCTCGATACATCTTTGTACTACCAGGATGCATCGCCATCTTCAAATTGTGAGCAACTTCGAGAACTTCCCTTCTCAAGTCATGAAGATTTGGGACACATAGGCGGCCACGATAACGTAAACCCCCATCCGAACCAACTCTCCATTCAGAGTCTTCGTCGTCACTAGCTAGCTCATTTTATCATCTTCACCAGCCATTCATCCTCCCCCTGAGCCACAATGATTCGGTCATCAAAAAGTGGCTGCACACGAATATGTGCGACGCTCACGAACGACTCCTCTACCGTAAGCTTCAGCTCAAGATCTCGCACAAATTCGACCATGTTCTATTCTTCTATCATTAGTAGTGCCGCAAATGCTATCGTCTTTTTGCGACGCAACGTGTCTGCCACAAGGTTGGCCTTGCCAGGATGGTAGGGGACCTCAAACTTGAAGTCTTTCAAGGTTTCCATCCATCGTCGTTGCCTCATATTCAGGTCTCTTTGTGTGAATATGTACCTGAGGCTCTTGTAGTCGCAAAAGAGCTCGAACTCCTCTCCGTAGAAGTAATGTCTCCAAATCTTTAATGCAAAGATGACAGCCACTAACTCCAGGTCGTGCGTAGGGTAGTTCTCCTCGTGTTTCCTCAACTGTCGCGGGGTACAAGCAATCACTTTATCCTTCTGCATAAGAACATAACCTAAACTAACATGAGACGCGTCGGTGTATATCGTATATTTGACCCCCTGCTTTGGTAATATTAGCACGGGTGCGGATGTCAACTTGTCCTTCAGTTCCCGAAAGGCTGCTTCTTGCCTTCTCATTCCAGGCAAACTAAGATCTTTCCGAGTGAGCTAAGACAACGGCCTGGCTATCTTGGAAAAGTCCCTAATGAATCGACGATAGTAACCTGCCAGGCTAAGAAAACTCCTCGCTTTAGGAACCGAACTGGGCTGCTCCCAGTCCTGAACTGCGGTCACCTTAGTAAGGTCCACAGCTATTCCTTCCTTGGATACCACATATCCCAGGAACTTGACTTTTTCTTTCCAGAAGTCGTACTTCTTGTACTGGGCAAACAACTAGTTCTTCCTGAGCATATCAAAAACTGCTCGCAGGTGTTCCTCGTGATCCTTCCGACTCTTGGAGTATATCAGAATGTCATCTATGAATATGATGACGAATCGGTACAGATACGGCCGAAACACCCGATTCATAAGTTCCATGAATACGGCGGGTGCGTTTGTGAGTCCAAACGACATCATAAGGACTCGTAGTGCCCAAAGCTGGTTTTGAACGCTATTTTCTGCATGTCCTCATCCCTGATGCGTAACTGATGGTACCCGGACTGTAAGTTAATCTTCGAGAAGTACTGTGCCCCTTTCAACTGGTCGAACAGATCATCTATTCTGGGCAAGGGATACTTGTTCTTCACTGTCACTTGGTTCAATTTGCGATAATCAATACACAATCGCAGTGATCCATCCTTCTTCTTTACAAATAGCACAGGTGCTCCCCAAGGAGATACACTTGGTCATATGAAGCCTGACTCCAACAGACCGTCGATCTGTCTCCTCAATTCCTCCATTTCACAGGAGGCATGCGATACGTCGGTAGCAAAATGGGTGTCGCACCAGGCACAAGGTCGATAGTAAAGTCAAGCTTGCACCGAGGAGTTAGTCCAGGTATTGTCTTGAACACATCCGTAAAATCTCGGACTACAGGCGTGTTCCTAAGTGTCGGACCATCAACATTCTCTAGCAAGGTAGCATAACAACTAATACGATAATACCAATTAACCTGAACTGGGAAAGTGAAGGTCCTACCCTCAGATCCATGGGTTGTCACCACTCTAGTATCGCAATCGATCTCTGCCTTTATCTCAGTGAGCCAATCCATACTGAGGATGACATCATAATGACACAGCGGGTCCACAATCAGGTCAACAAGTACTATTTTGCTTCCTAAGTCTATCGAGTAATCCTTACAAATCTTGGTAGTGTCTTAGAAGGTCCCTGTGGTGGTAAGGAGTCTCATCCCCACCATAGGAGTAATTTCCAATACTAGTTGCTTGATTGCTACGCATGATATTATTGAAATAGTGGACCCGGTGTCCACTAGTAGGAAGACTGGTATACCTTAGATATGTGTCGTGACTTTGAAGGCCAATGGTGCTGCAGTTGCTGCCTCGGATGCCTCAGCTTCAAGTGAGTGCACACGAGCCTGTTGAGGACGATTCGGCTGCGTTGCCATAGGTCGTTGAGGCAGCCTACTACGGGGTACATTCGGCCTATAAAAAGGATGTGTTGGGGGTGCTAATCGTAGAGGTGGAGCTAAGAGAGGTTGATGCATCTGACGGTTGATCTTCTGAGGTGTGAAGTCATTGTCCCTCATCCTGGTAAAGTAGTAAGTGTCAGTATGGCCCGACCTCTTGTAGTAGGTGCACCATACGTCTGACCGTCTAGGCTGTGTTGGTGGAGCCATAAGCCTGGGAGGCGAATTCGCACGTGGCCTCTTGCCGAGGAACGGCCTATTCAGTAAATCAGGTCGAGGCCTCAGACCCATGGGTACACATGTACGGGATAGTCTATCCCCATCTTGCTAAGCTCGCAGGGATATGCTCACTAGCTTAGTATAGTTGGGAATGCTAGTGCAATACATCTTCGTGCGGATCTCAGGCCGCAGACCCTTAAAAAATCACCGTATCTTCATCGGCTCGTTCACTAGTATTAAAGGAGCTTATCTAGCTAGCTCCATAAAGTGGTTCTCATACTCTTCTACGGTTATCCCTCCCTGTCGGAGGTGAAGAAACTCTCCCTCCTTTTCATTGCGGTAAGTGAGGGGAAAGTACTTCTCATGGAAGCGAGTCTTAAAAGCTTCCCATGTCCATACGTACCCCTTAGCCACTGTCCGTAGAATGCTGTCTCACCATAGACTAGCCTCCTTCTAGAACATGTACGTAACCAACTCAACCTGCTCTGCCTCAGTGCAGTGCAGCGACTTCAGCATCTTAGAGATGCGGTCAAGCCAGTACTCAGCCTCCTCAGGTCTGTGAGTACCCGCAAAAGTGGGAGGTCAAAAGTGCTAGAATCGCTCAAATAAGCCGCTGACATTCATGCTTCGATCAGGGTGCACAGGTGGTGCAGGCGGGGCCACGTTCATGTTCTGGGCAAGAGCCCCAGCTATAGTGGTCCAAATATGTTGTTGCTACTGCATTAGGAGCATCATCTGCTCCAACCTATCAGGAGGAGGAGCCTGATGCATGTGTGACATCGACGAGGATGCATAGTTCTGCTCCGGAACCGATGGTGCACTAGGTGTTGGCCCATTGGTGGGGCCAGTGGCTGGCTATCGCTTAGGGGAGGTTGCCCATCACTCGATTCGTCAAGTGTAAGACGTGTCGTACTCCGAGTGTTCTTAGGTGGAATTCCCTACATACAACATAGGGTGCAACACGTGTAAGATTTAGCATAACAACACTTAATTTGTCAAACATTCTACACATTCCATAAACAAAGGAGCTTCATGCATTTCATTTAACCAAAATCGTCACAGTACATGAGATGTAGTCTTACATGGATCATGACAGAAGATGCATGTGAGCTAATCTAAAAAAGCTTTAAACACGAAAAGACACTAACAATCCACCAAGCCTACCAAGGCTAGTACAAAAGAAAACTAGCAACAAAGCAAACTAAAAGACGACTACACATAAGACTAGTCGTCCGAATCTGGTGATGGTGGAGGAGCACCCTTGTCCTGCATACAGCATAGGAGAGCTTTCAAGGTGCGAGACACCTTCTTAAATCTCTGCTTCATATAAGCCTGACTCTCTTTAAGCTTGGACTAGGTCTCTCTGACCTCCTATCTCAAGGCGACTTGGCTCTCCTCAATCTGAGCCAAGCGTGCCTCTATGGCGGCTCGATCATTGCAGTGCTCAGGTGTAGCAGGAGGAGGTCCCTCATCAGACTCTTAGGCTTCCTCTTCATCACTGCCCTCATCTTCGCTGCCTTCCTCACCACTTCCTTCTTCTTCGTCACCACTTTCTTCCTCACCTTCACTTCCCTCGACATCTTCACTCTCTTCTTCTGTATCATCGCTTTGCTCCTCAAGTCGGGCTTGACGTCACCTAAGGCCAATGCCCATGTTGTTGAGCGTGTTTCGCTAATAATGTGGATTGGGGCGACGTTATCCATATGGACTCAGAAATTGTAGTGGCGGGCAATCTTGCAAACAAGTCGACCAAAAGGTAGCGAGGAGCTTTCCCCAGTAGACTGCGCAGTGTTAATTATCTGGGATAGGACAAGAGTAGGCAGGCACACTTTCTCTCCTTGCCCAACTCTAGACAAGAAGTCCACCATGAACCTTGTGCATTTGGTGTGGTTACTCCACCTAGGATACACGTTATACGTGCATATGTGGTGGAGTAGATGGAAGTCGTTTGTCATCTTGGTTGAAGTGAGGCTATTTCCCCGCCTCCAACACTCGAGCTGGCCACATAGGAAATGGGTGTGGTGTCTTTTCTCTTGCTCACTAGTGAGGTTCTTCTCACTGGTGTATACCACACCTTTTTCAACTCCCATAATGCGGGCAATCTCGTCCACACCAACTATAGTCTCCTACCTTCCTAAAGGGATAATAAACTGGAGAGGCTTCAACAGCGGATTCTGAATGTGGGTGTAGAAGGCGCGCACAGTGCTTTTGCTCGCATGAGTGTTCCCCTCAAATATGAGACCCCACCCATTTTCCAGGAGAAAGTCGATGACTGGATACGTCCCGAACAACTTCTCATCGATACGTGCCTCAAATACGACCTTGCGGCTGCGGAACTTACCAAGACTGACGTCTGACAGTAGCGATCTCTCCAACAAAACTCGAGGATCGAGGTCCACTTGGACCTTCGTTCACGCTCGGCACTTGCACTGGCTTCGGCGTCCGCCCTCTTCGTAGTACGGCATGGTCGGCTTGGCCCGGCCTCATCCGGGGTCGCTCTCTTCTTTCCCATGAGAGAAAGGAGCGTAGAGATTGAGAAGATGGTGGCGACAACCTTAAAAAGAGTCATCGAAAGTGAAAATGCTTGAAGGATGAGATGGGTTGGTGGGTTTTGGAGGTCTTGAGACACAAAAGGAGGGCCTTTATGCTCAATAGATGGAAATAGGGAAGAGAGGGAGATGAAAATGATAGTTTCAAGGCAATGGTGGTGGGTGGATGTAATGTGTAGAAGATTTGGAAGGTTATGAGACACAAAAGAGGGATTCTGTGCTCAAATGGGTGGAAATAGTGAAGGTGGAGGGATGGAATTGAGGAATGGGAAGGTAATGATGAACAAGATGGAAGATTTGAAGGTTGAAAATGTATGGAAGAAGGGATTTGAGAGGAAAAGGAAGCTATGGAGTGTTTGGGAGTGAAAATGGGGTTGAAAGGGGCATTAAATGGGACAAAGCAACCTAAAAAAGGGTTTAAAGGGGTGGTGGGGTGGTCCCATACGTGTGACAGGGCCCACATGGCCGGTCGCCGCCTGGGCTCTGTGAAGGAGGGCGGCGAGCCATCGACCAGGAGGTGCCGCCGCCCCATCCCTAGACTTTCGGTGGTGGCTTCGCCCTGGGGCGGTGGCCACCCCCTCGGGATGCCAGAAATGCGCGGGACCCCGTTGGGTCCCACTGTATTTTACGGTGTGGCCCCCCCACAGCCGTTTGAGGTGCTTTCGGACTTCAACTTGCACGTATTCAAGATTTTGGTGTGTTTTGAGCGTGGGATTCGACGAATTATCGCCCAAACCTGTCGATTGACGGTTTAGAAAGGGATTGGGATCATTTTTACATGATATTCGGCGCATATGGGGTGCATTTCAACTGTCTGTTTTGCCCGTCGATGAAACTTGGAATCCTATATTCCTTTCTACATTTTATCGCCCCTACCTAAGTCAAAGTACGTCAGTGTGCGTCGTGTTACCATAACCCAGGTCTGGTTTAATCCAAATCATGCTCTGATATCGACTTGTCATGCCCCGAAAATTGAGGGTCGAGTAAAAGCTCAACTCCCGAGTTTTAACGCGTCACTTATGCAACATAAATAATGATGATTAAATGTTGTCTATGTTAGTGCATTAAACATGAGTGAGATTGCACTAAATCAGCATATCATACTCCAAAGATGATTAAATTATGCACGCGGAAGACTGTGATAGATATATAAAGTATATAAGTGGCTATAAACCCCAGAGTATGATCATGTCACGAGGCTAAATATATACATGTTTATTCCAACATATACAAAATGATAAAGTGTAATGTCCAACTAATTCGTATCCCTATAATCTTGTTGATCAGTACATGGTCTACATAGACCCACCTGATATCTGCATATAGGAGAACTCCTCCTCATTGTCGTAGAAGTCAGGCTCCGCTTCGTAAGCATCGCCATCGTCTGCAGCTAAAACGGAGTCTGGTTGGTGTTTTAAAACACCGTCCCAGAGTGAGAGTGAATGATCAACTCAGTGGGGCTGTAAGGCAAAGGTTAACATGTTATCAATTCAGTCAAGCAGTAATGATAAAGCAGTGCAACATTCATGTCCTAAGTACTCTTCTTAATACAGGAATGATATGCTATAATGATGCATGCCCTCGCCTGCACTCCCTCAGCGACATCATCTCACGATCGCGCATGCAACTCCCACTGTGCACTTCCTCGCCAAAGCACATGTAGTGCAGTGCATGATCGTGTTAACCGAGTACTTAATTAGGCTTATTCATACAACATGTTCGGGAAGCTAAGGTACCTCCCTTAATATCGTTTACCCAAACGATGATCCATCTAGGGTCGTTAATCCTAGTTATTCACTACGATAGGCAAGTTATAGGGCAACACACCCCTGATTTTAAAAGTAGTGGATAGGCAAGTTCAGGTCGCTACGGAAGGTTCGTCACCATGGGGTAGGCCTATTTTATACTCGAGGTCGCTATGGGAAGTCTCGTTACCTTAGCGTAGGCCGATAGCTCAAATATAGTGTCTCATACCACATTACTCAACTCACGAGTTTGGGTTGCTCATTGGTCACTACGGGAAGGCTCGTCACCCCAGCGTAGGCCGATAGATCGACAACGGTGTCCCATACCACCATGCCCAGCTCATGAGTCTTAGCGAATCGTGGTACCATGGTTGAGTCAGGTTTTACATTGGTAAGTGGTACCTTAAATTTAAGCAGTAGTGTCCATACATGGTAAACACACGATAGGCCAATCAGGTTATTTGACAAGTTCGATTGGTACAAGCACACAATGAATTAATCGACATAGAGTGCATAAGCACTCCACGTGGACTAACCACTGTCGATAATCTTCATGCGACCCGGATTCCTTGAACATATCCAATGTGGCGAAACTAATTCTGCCACTCGGTCGGAAACCGTTACCGATTGCCTGGACTACGTATTAGTCCCAATCATACTCAAATACAATAGGCATTCATATATGATAGTCAAAAACAACATTTATCAGCCGATTCAAATATAAATCTCATTTAAGCATTTTAACAAACACATAGTGAGCATATTATTATACATATGTATTTCATCCATAAATCTCGTAGTAGCATGGTAGGTCACATGAAGGAAACTGCAACTATAGATAAGGTGATTGAGAATTCTATCTCAACACCCTTATTAAATGAAATACATCAAACAATTTCTCATTTAGGCGTTTTATCAAACACTTAGACTACACATTACTACATACATGAAGTAAATCAGTTATAACATATATTAGGGCAAATCGTTTCACAAAGGAGTTGTCATACATACAACAATCATGTATTCTCAATTAATAATCATGGCAAGCACGAATCATAATTTCATATTCATTCAAACATTTCAACAAACACATGGAATGCTTTATATATTCACATTGTTCACACACATGTATAACTTATCGAATACATCGTAGTTGGGATCATATGGGAGCAATAAAGTCAGACATAAATCATTAGCTGACATTGAAAGCCTTGAAAACCATAACCTAAACATTTATAGTCCGCACCTTTCGTCGATTTACTCGTTACGAACCCGGTTCGTATACTACGTCCTTGTCCACGTCACAATGGCTACCTAAACATTGAAATAGGTTAGCTATTTTACCGATTTCTCTATTTGGATTCTTAAAACAGATTAGGGTTAGGATTTCTTACCCAAAATGGATTTGAACTCGACGGTGTAGCGATACGGGAGAGATGATTCGGCACGTGGAGTGGTGGGAATGAATCCTAACAACAATCCACAGATCTCTCACTCTTTTCTTCTCTTTCCTCTCTTCTCTCTCCTAGGGTTAGAAAATTTGTATGGAATGAGAGAGGGGTGGGTTAAGGCCCTTATATAGGCCAAGAAGTGATGTAAATGGCCCCAGGGCCATGGTATACTTAGGTTATAGCCAAATGACATCTGTTACGAGCCAACGGAGATCATCGGGAGGTCCATTGCTCGCATACGGTCTGAAGAAAATTTTCGGACAATGGATCTATGCCAGGTTAAGGTTTTGGTCCAATCGGGTTTGTGGCTCGATCGTGGAGGACGCGTTTCAGTTCAATGGTCATTGTCACACGATCAGGGCCACAAGTATACCAATGGGTGCAGGAAAATTTTCCTGATCCAAAGGTGTAGTTGGGTCAGGATCTGACGGTCTAAAACCTTAAATTTGGCCTGCAAGCGAACAGCCTAATTCACTTAAGTTTGAGTTCATTTTCTAAAGATATTTGCATTTCTCACACACTTCGCTCAGGGCTCTAGTTATGCGTTTCTGGATACTATTCAGACTCGATTCCCGCGATGGTTGTCAAGCCCAGCAAGGTGGTCATAACCTTATAGTTTCACATTAATCGGACTTTCGACACGCGGTCCAGGTCTGATACGGAGTTCCAATGTGCTCCCGAGAGCAACTGATTTTTGAGATTGATCCTAGGTTTCTAGGTCATGTTGGGTTAGCGATTCTAGTGGTTTTGGGTTTTACAGTTCGTATAGAAAGTGGTCCGAGCTAATTCCATTGATTATTTAGTTTAGTACTTAATTAATTTCCGTCTAATTTCTAAAGAATTCGGTCCTTAGTGATTTCTGCCAGAGGTGGTACTCGGGTCTTTGTACGAATTTTTTCGAGACGTTACAGATTAATTGATTGATTGATGGGATGGGTTGTAGATATTCTCTTGGGTTCGCAAATACGTTGTGTTTCTTCGAGATAAATGCGGGCCCACATCTCCTAGCCAAGGTATCAAATCGGTGTGCAAGACGCAGCGTCAGAACTGTGGCGACGGTGCAGTAGCAATGGTGCGAGGCTCGGATTAAGGCAACCCAAATCTATGGGATATGACTTAGGGTTGTATGCAAACGTTGATTATAGGTCGCGGGTTGCCGAAATTCATCGAGAAAGATCGCGGGAGTAGACGGAACAATACTGACTAGGATACGAGCCTTACAGAGATGATTGATAGGCTCACCCAACTGATCGATCCATATAAGGCTTTTTCTTTTTTGGACACGAGTCTCACAGCCAAATTATCAGCTCTAAAGGAATTTTTGGGATTTGTCAAAGAGAAAGACGAGCTTTGTACCATCATCGGTCTCTTCGAGACAAATGATGTAACAATAGAATCCCAGATGACCTCTGCTAAAGTTATCGCCAACAAACTCTCCACCATGCATACTGAATTGAAACATCTAAGGCCGAGCTAGAAGAAATGAGCATAAGGATCATAACTTTTGAGGCAAAGCTGATGGCTCTGAAGGGAAGTTATGAGGAGAAGAATGCTGAGTGCGATCGATAGAAAAAAGAGGTCGAGGATTTGACAGCATCTGCTAAAGCCTAAACAGCTAACATTGGCCAAATTCGTCGAGTGACTACCAAACATGAAGTTATTTTGCGCAAGGCGAAGGGTCGGTTGGAAGAAGTCGAAGCATCGATACAGAAATTTTCTTCTTTAGAATTGTAATTCTTATAATCATAACCAATCATCAATACATACGGCTCGCGAGTCTTCTTTTTCCCATCAACCACTTTACTTAGTTCTTTCTTTGTTTTCCACTTTCCATAACTAACTGCTGACCTGGCCCTCGGAATCTGAGGAGTCATGCATGATCCTCCGTAATAAAGGCCAAGACGGCTACATGTCCCTAATTTCTTTGGACATGAAGTGTCTTTCCTTCCATAACTGCTCCGAACGTGGGTTCCTGAATCATCTATTTAAATTGTTTTTTTAGATCTCATTCGAATTTGCATCGACACCATCATAAACTGTCTGATCTTCCATCTTTGCTACTATGGCTTCCAATTCTTCCTCATTCTTTGCTAGTACTAAGAACTATCTGCAATAAATCTTTGACTAGGGTCTAACCGACTTCTGTCAATCTTCACTACTTTTTACACCAATTACTTTGCTAAGGAGATTTCAGCAGTGGTCGAACTAGAAGTTGAGCTGGAAGACCTTTTGCAAACTTTGAAATGTCTGTACCTCATTGGGAATCTCTATTTTGAACTCACCTTAGAATCCGAGTAGCTCGCTGGATACCTTCTACAACAAACTACAACCAAGGAGGATTCTCTATAGGTTAATGAAGCTCATGAGCTGACTTGGAATGAACGACTACAATTGTCACGCCCCGAACCTGGAAATCGAGCTCACAAAATTCCCGATTGCCGAATCCGGTGCCGACAGCCTCCGTAGTACCCCATTGTCGGCTCCCAGTGCCCATACGCTAGGTTCCGCTCCTGGGATCCTACAAGGAGGATTTTCTAACGTACATTTCTCTCATAAGAAGCATAACCACAAGTATACCCAAATCACAAAGGCAACATCATCATCACATATCCACTAATATAAATATTTGAATACAATGCTGAAAGGGAAATACATATATCGAAAATCAAAGCCCCAGAAGACGCTGAGTGCTCCAAGCTCCACACTTTCGCTGCGACCTAACTCCACTTGCACGCATCTATCATGCATAAGCTTATAGAAAGCTTAGTGGGTGGTGAAAGTGTGTGTGCAAGATAAGTGCCGAGTATGCAATACAATGCCATAAATCATTAAATATTGAAATAGGCGGAAATACTGACAAGATCATGAATCATACGATATCAGAGTAAGTGGAAATATACTGATAAGTCCATGAGTACCATCAGCCGTACCAAGGCTATGCAATGTAAGGCATGAATGCGAACGACCATATTAATGCAGAAACATAGCAACCCAAAATGCTAAATGCTGCGGATACAATGCAATATGCAGTGCGAATGAAATGTACAAGCCGGAGTGAATTCAGGATGATAGTATGTAGTATCGCAGGCTATGGGGTCCATCACAAAGGACTTCTATCCAAACCAGTACCATACCTAAATTTGGATAGTCAGACTCAATGTGGTAAACTCCTGATCTCAGGTTAGTCGCGCTCCCCAATCGAAATCCTGTCCGTTATGAAGGTACACGTAACAAATAGTTGCGCACCACCAGGCTAAGTGAATAGTGAATGAGTATGCAACTCCATCTCAATAAGTCCACATATCAGCACCGTACATCTCTGAGATCATCACCAGAGTCTAGTACACTCCAAGCTGGCTACTGCCCCAGCCGGCTGTATAGCCTAGCGAGCGGAAAAGACCTCACTACCCACCTGTCAGTAGTATACCAATGCCTACCTGGCTCGTCGTTAGCGGACCCATTTGGGAGCTGGTCAAACTCAACCTAGCTTATAACCACTCACTCGGGTGGATAAGGCCACACCCCCTCCCAACCGACCATGACACAGTGGGAGACGTGACCTACTAGTATTCGGAACTCGGGCGCTCATGTATCCACTTGGTCTAGACGTTGGGGGGGTCTCCTAGCCACGGAGGTTTAGGGACTTTCACCCATGGACATCCAAAGTGTCCAGATGCTCGAACCAAACATTTTCGGTGTCCCATCTAGCCATCCACGACATGCCTGTGCAGGTTACGGTCCTAATGTCGCTAGGGCGTACATTAATCACAACACACAATGCAAGATGCATGAGTCATATAATCCAGTCATGCATCAATTCTGTGCATACCTTGCGGTCATGTGAGACAATCTCCGCCTATCAGGGAGTCTCATAACAATCTGCTTTATGACATATGCAATGGTCAACCACATCTCATAATAAACATGCAGATGATGAGTATGGGCGTGTATTATGATGCTATATTGTTACATACTCATAATCGATATCGACAATCAGAATTGGCCTCGATAATCGGAATCGACCTCGACAATCGAAATTAGCCTCGACAATCGGCCCCGACAATTGAAATCGGCCTCGATAATTGGAATCAGCATCAGCGATCAGCCTCGATAATTGGATTCGGCAATCAGAATCGGCCTCAGCAATTGGCCTCGATAATCAGAATCGGCGTCGACAATCGAAATCGGCGTCGACAATCAGCCTCGACACTCAGAATCGGCCTCGACAATCAGAATCGGCCTTGACAATGGAATTGGCCTAGACAATCAGAATCGCCTCGATAATGGAACCGGCCTTAACAATCGGAATCGGCCCGATAATCGGAATCGGCCTCGACAATCGAAATCGGCCTCGACAATCGAAATCGGCCTCGATAATCGGAATCAGCCTCGATAATGGGAATCAGCCTCGACAATCGAAATCGGCCTCTACAATCAGAATCGGCCTATACAATTGGCCTCGACAATCGGAATCAGCCTCGACAATCGGAATCGGCCTATACAATCGGCCTCGACAATCGGAATCGTCCTATACAATCAGCCTTGACAAATCAGAATCGACCTTGATACTTGGCCTCGACAATCAGAATCGGCCTCGATAAATCAAAATTGGCCTTGATACTCAGCCTCGACAATTGGAATCGGCCTAACAAAGGGCCTAAGGGAAGGTCACAATCTGGATATTTAACCATCATTGCTCCCAAGGAGTGGCCCACATAGAGCCAAACGTATCGTGGGCCCATGACCCCATACAGAGGCCTAACATACACCACAATGGGCCTCACTCAAGGGTCACATATATACCACGTCAGGCCTTGTCAAAAGGGCCGCATATGCATCACATTGGGCCTTACCAAATGGGCCGGAAATACATCACAATGGGCCTCATCATATGGGCCGGAAATATATCACAATGGGCCACTCATACCGGCCTAATATACATCACCATGGGTCGTGACCCATGGGCCCCAAATACATCACAATGGGCGACGACCCATGGGCCTCGATATACATCATAATGGGCTGTAACCCATGGGCCTCAATATACATCAAGTGGGCCATATTAATGGGCCGCATCAATGGGCCTCATATACATCAAGTGGGCTGCATCATCGGGCCGCACCAATGGGCCTCATATACATTGCATTGGGCCACATTGCATGGGCCCAAAAACTGATGGATGGTAACGATAAGACATAGATATCATGGTGGGCCTCATGGACAGCCCAAGGCCCTAAACGGATGAACAATATGTATATAACACATACTTCATGGTTGGTGTTGATTTGCACCATTGCAGATGCATGGCTGGAAGAACATACATCATGGCCCCACATGCTAGATGTAGCACACATGCAAGGTGGGTGAGGTAGATACAACGCTTACATTATGGTGGGACCCACGTATGTGGGCTAAATGGCAGGGATGAAACACGTACACCATTGTGCGTCCCATGGATGGTGCAGACGTACAACACATCATTAAGGTGGGTCCCATGCTGCATCGCAGCAGCAAATAGCTGGTGTGGAAAACCAGCCAATCCGTCAGCAAGTGGGTCCTTACATGGGCCCACCACATACATGTATAATATATATATATATTATAATATATATATATATATATATATATATATATATATATATATATATATATAATATTTACAGCACCAGCGTCCAGGAAGGGATGGACGGCTGGACATGCATATTCATTATGGTGGAATCCCACCGTGCCTGATGGGCAGTGAGGATAAAACACTGATATCATGGTGGATCCATTACCTGGACGTGTGACACGTGTGCAGGGTGGGCCTCACATATGGATGGTTAGACTGCTAGATACAACACAATATCAAGGTGGGGTCCAGTCCACATCTAAGGACTGGACTGGTCGGTGCTAATACAACACGTACTTCATGTCAGGGCCCACCATCTGGATGGTGAGATTATGAAAGACATACATCAGGGTGGGTCACGTGGTGGCCCACCAGCAGGGATTAAAACTGATATTTGAGTTTTCTGTTCGGTCAGATCTATCCCACGGTGGACAGCAAGGTGGATGGAGGGAGGATACAACCCATCAGATGGGTCAGCACTTGCTGGACAGACAGTCCAGCAGTGCCCCACTGATGGACGGTCCAGATATACAGTACATAGATCCAGGTGGGGTCCACACTAGTGTGACCCACTCGTTTGGGATCAAAATGATATTTGTATTTCCCCTTCGGTCCGGGCCAGTCCAAATGGACAGCAGCAACGGTGGGTTCTGCAATCGGATGGTGTGGATCAAACTCATCATGGTGGGCCACACACCTCATCAATCATCATCACCAAACAAAAGGAAAAGAGAGAGAGGGAGGGAGAGAAAAGAGACGTGAGAAGGGGAGGGACCCCGCCACTATGGGCCCTCCCTATATAATGTATACATCAAGATGGGTCCCACCATATGTGGGCCCTAAATCAAAAACTAAGATGATGAACACCCACCTTTGATCTTCTCCTCCTCCTTTCGCCAAAGCACCCTAGAGCTCCAAAGGACGAACTTCAACGGTTGAGATTGGTTTTGGAGGGTGGGGATGGGAGATAGGAAGTGGGCCACATAAAACTCCCTCATGCAGCTTGCTTGGACGTGGGTTGCTTGGGAGGAAATGAGAGAGAGAGAGATAGAGAGAGAGGAGAGAGAGAGAGAGAGAGAGAGAGAGACGAGAGAGGAGAGAGAGAGAGACGAGCTGAAGAGAGAGAGAGAGTAGAGAGAGAGAGTGAGAGATAGAGAGAGAGAGAGAGAGAGAGGGATGGGTGAGTGATGGGGTTTGATGGTTGAGTGAGTGATGGATGTGTACTTGTGTAAGAGAGAGTGTTGACTTTTAGAGAGAGTGGTTGTACTTGGGGATGGGATGGAGTGATGGGTTGTACTTTGATTGACTGATGGATCGATGTGACGTTTCGTAGAGATTCTCTTAGAATTGCAACTTGCAGTATTTTTCTCAAACTGAACGCGGGCCCACATCTCCTGGCACGGGTATCACCTCGGCGGGCGAGATGTGGTGTCGAAACCGTGGCGATGGCGTGGTCGTAAGGGTACAATTCTCGGGTCGAGCTGACTCTAATATATGGGACACGACTTAGGATCGCGCGCAAACATCGATAACAGATCGTGGGTCGTCGAAATTCGACCGGGAGTACCGCGGAGGCCTACGGAACGGTACGGGCTAGGATATGGGTCTTACAATGATGGGCCCAAACCTATCAATTCAACTGAACTATGCAACGCATGTTGCAGGAGCAACATACTGGATTGCTAGAAGAACTCAAAGAGAGGGAATGTTCCTTCTTTGACAAAGATTTTCTTATTCCCAATAATCTCTCCTTCTTTGACTCGTAAATCACCATTTACCAGGCTCAGTCAAAAGTGAGCCTAGCTAGGAAAAGAGAGGCCGAGAATCGAGTCTCCACTCATAGGATCCGCATCGACCATATCCTTCATCTCCTTCTAATCTTCATTGAAAAGGAGACTGACTGAAGATCCGAATAAGAGTAAAACGAGGACTAGAAGCAAAAACACCTTGAAGAGTTTGAGGAAATGAGGGCAAAAGTTCCCTGAATCGCTCGACCACTTTATTTCTCGTTTTTCTTTTCTTTCGCTTCTGTATTGTAGTTGATGAACAACACATCTTTGAATAAATTGCTCTTTTATTAACTTTTCATATTTGTCAAAGTTGATTATTATACTATCATAGAAAGACATTCTTCATCAGATTGTCCTTTTAGGATATCTTTCATATTTGTCAAATGACTTTGTACTATATCATAGAAAGACATTCTTCAAGATATTCGAAGCGATCAATTAACTAGAACTGCTTATCATCATGACATGACATTCATCAACTAACTAACCTTCACCAATTAACATTACAATGCCGTTAACAGTCTCGTTGGTAGCTCTTTTCAACCAAACGTTTTCCATCGTAACTCGGCCACTAAACACTTAGCTTTTTTTTTTTTTTTTTTTTTACATAACCAAGTGATGACTAGACCGTAGTGAATGCGCGTCACTTTATGAGAAAACTCATTTATTCCCGTTGTGTACTCCAACCTTTTAGGAATTTAAACTGTGCTTCAACCACTTAACTCGGGTTTATTCTCGTGAATGGTTTACCTTCATGAATGTAACTAGATGTGATCTAAATGTGTGTTGTGTGCGTTGTATATATATATATATATTATATATATATATATAATATATATATAGAGAGAAGAGAGAGAGAGAGAGAGAGAGAGAGAGAGAGAGAGAGAGAGAAAAAAACTTTACTCTAGATAGTGGGGGAACTAATGTGTGAAATACTATAAAGTTAAAACATAAAGAAATAAAATAATTATATGTATATAAATCTCAGGTTGAGATTTTCATTTAAGGGGGTAAGATTGTAGCATCCCGAATTCATATAGCTAATTATACGCACACCTAGACATATATATATCCACCTCACGAGGAATATATTGAAAAATTAAACCAAATGAACCAGTGTAAATGGTACAAGTAATTAAATTTCAGGGACAGAATTTTATTTAAAGGGGATAGATTGTAATACCCCGAACTTTTTAATACCCAAGTGTTGAAAGTTCTCTAGTGTCACCATGAAATTTAACTTGTTATGTATATGTCTACAATACCAATCTAGCTATACTAACCTTACATCTATTCTCTAACACGAATCTAACCATTGAGAATAATCTCCATCCATAAATCAAGCCATCTGGCCATTGATTTTGATATAGGATTATCATATACCCTAGTATTCCCACTTGTCCATCATAACTAACCGTTCAGTCAACTATCCACTGATAGGTAAAGATATCTGATCGTCCGCTTTGAATTTGGACCAACCGATCATTGTAAACTAAATACTTGATATCTGTGTCTACTCGTACACATATCAAATTGAGATTCTAATTCGTTCATCTTTTCTCCACCTAGGAATATTCTTAAGCCACCATCAGAACTACAATACGAGAAACTTACACATATGAATGACTCACTTGAATCGAATGATATACATGTTCTACTTCTTGATCACTCAAAAAACTCACCTGTGTTCATTTGTTTACAAAACCGACCATACAACCACATACATACATGATCAGATTACTAACCATCAAATTATTCTATTTTAAACATGTCATCTAACCATCCATTGTGTGGTTTGATATATCTACATTCCTTAATTAATTTAGTGAATAACTCTTTATTCATAATGATTTAGATATAAGTCCTTTTGTAAGAATTACTTAGAAACATGCCTATAACCATATGGAACCATTAGATTTTCCCAAAAGTCTCATATAAACAATAATTACGAAAATGCCATTAATCTAGACCCTTGAATTCTAGATCACATGGTTCCCATAATCTGTTTGATGTGAAAATTTATACCATGCCTATGTATCATAAATTAACCATATATGTCAAATTTTAGCCCTTAGATCATTGTGAAAGTGACCCAATTGACAAATCAGTCCCTTAACCGTTGATTTTGGTGTCCATCGAGTGAAGAAAGCTCGTGGGTAGTCATAGTAGGATATTTCTCTTCATATGAATGAATTGGATTGCCCATCATATGGACCAAGTGTGAAATATAAAGACCCTACTTTGGTAAGCTTTTCCTTAGGTGTGAAGTTATCCTTTCGAGGCTTACAAACTCATAAATTTTGATCTTCTGATTTAACAACTTTTTGCCGTCCATCGTAAATAAAATTTGGACCAAACTTTGGTCTCATATGACTACAAGATTATACAAAATTTAGGCTTTGATGTATGATCTTATACCGTTGAAAGTTAAAGCCAGCTCCTTCCTTTTGGTACAAAATGTGAAATTTTATATTTAGATTTTTTCTCGATCAATCAACCACCAAATTTTGTCCAACCATTTGCGTATACTAATTACACATTTCTCCCAAAATTGAAACCTGATTATTAAGTGTGGACCGTTAATTGAGATCAAATTCATTTTGTCGCCCGTTAGAAGAATTTTCAAGATATGCCAATCTAAATTTCGGATCACCGAGAAAATCACATACCTCGATTCTGTTCGACGACCCTGACATAATGGATGCATTATATTTAAAGAAAGATTGTCAGAAAAGGGAAAATTGGAGAAACCTAATCCAAGTGGGATGTGAAACACACCCCTCTCACACGCGCACTCATTTTAAAAAGGGTGTGTGTCTCCTCTCCACTCACACGCCCTCCTCCCAAACGTCCAAGGAGAAGGAGAAAGAGAGAGAGAAAGAGAGAGAGGGAGAGGGAGAGAGAAAGAAAAAGAAAGAAAGAGAAAGAGAAAGAAAGAGAAAGAGAAGCCTAGACGTCCATCATCCGCTTCCTTCTCCAAACATATGGTATCTCCCTCTTGCTTAAGCGCTGTCGTGATTCATGTAAAAGCTTTCCTACATGGATATCTACCTAGGGTTTAGATCTAAGACTAAGGTGAGGGATTCTTTTAAGCTTACCTTGATTTAAGTTGATATGATTTATCTTGCCTTTTCTATGCTTTCTTATTAATGTGAATTCTCCTTGCAATTGTTTAATTTACCACCATCAATTATTTATCCTTTGAAAATTATGGTATGATTTTAATTATGCGTGATCTTTATGAATTTATATGAGGCCATAGATATAAGCCTTACCCTTGCCTTTATCAATTTTGTTGAGTTAACCTTGCTACTCTTCTCTTTTGTTGAGTTAGCCATTACTACTCTCCACTTTTGTTTAGTTATCCATTGCTACTCTCCTCTTTATTTGAGTTAGCCTATCGCTACTCTTCTCTATTATTGAGTTAGCTTATTGTTACTCTTCTCCTTTATTTTGTTAAACTTGTGCTACCTCCCTTTAAGGCTTGGGCATTTGTCTGGAATTCCAAAGCTCCCATGATTCAATTTATTTCCTCTTTGGTGTAAGTACTATGTTGGAAATCCCACTTCTGGTGATCAAATAAATATCGTGGACGTAATACGGTTTGAGTAGTGGCCCCCTTGGTTGACACCTAATCTCATAGATTTTGGGTAGTGGTGTACAAATTGATGTAAGTAATTCATAATAGTGTTACATCAATTTGGGATTGGATGTCGCAAATAGTTGCTCTATAAACAAATTGTGTCACGTAATTCATCTGATCCATGTGTTGGCTGCCTTGGGATGTTCGCGTAAATACACGTTAACGTAGGACAATCCGATGAATCTCCATAGTATGGGATGTGCGGCGAGTCGGATAACTCTAAATTATTTTTCACATTATAATGATCGCTAAGTGTGATGTAACACACGTACTTTGCTAGGCATGCATCTCATGTAGGTTGTTTACGCATATCGATACCTCTCGTAGTAGTGGATTACGAGATATATTGGAACCCTTACATTACTCTTATGAATCTTTTGAATTATTGTGAATTTTAAAGGATAACCATCACTATAGTAGGGCATTGACCTTCTCCAACCGTCCAAATGATGTAGGTAATATGCAAATTGAAGGCATGGATGACAATTCCCCTACGGAAGATTATTTTGAAAAATAAAGAGATAGCATTATGTTTAGTTTTATTTATTTCTGCTGCAAACTTTGATAATGTAATAAGCTCTCATTGAGAGGGCATTTGATAATTTTTGAATTCTTTTACTCTAATGGAATGATAAATACAGTTGATTTTACTCTCATGAATGGTTACCTTCATGAATGTAACTGGCTGTGATCTAAATTTAAAAAAGGTGCGATTTTGAAGCATCCAATTCATTCAATTATTAACACTCAGTTTTCTTAGGCGCGAGTATAAACTCTGGCCATGAAAATTTGAGATGTTATACATTTATATCCCATCCCAGCTTACACTTCGATAACAAACCTTAAATTCCATGTCTTCTTCCCTGTTCTTCTCACAATCACTGGCTATGCTTAAAGGATCCTCGAGGATGGGATTGAATACTTCTCCCACTCTCCAATCCTTCATAACATTTATCCCTTTACTCGGGATGCTGCCGAGGCGGCAAAGACTGATGAACCTTTACAAGAAATCCTAGAGGTCCTTTATGACGTATAACACCTTGGGGACATCTACTTCAAGGCTGATTCGGAATTAAAGCAATGTGCCTCCATTTTGGAGGAACAATCAATCATTTGTGCTAAGCCCACGATCCTCTCGGCTTGCTATAACGTTGCATGGAAGGACCGACTGCACTGGACATGCCAACATTGCTTTTGACGAAATGATGTTACGATCGTCGGAGACTCAATGCCACAACCTCTTCACTGACCTCTCAGAAACTGTGTGTGTTGAGTGTCAAGTATTACATATTTCCCCTTATTTATATCTTGTTTTTACAAACATGATAATGCTTAATGGATATATTTTATACATGTTTGTTTTGTGAGGTGAATCTGAGAGCTTGGATTGAAAAGAATGTCAAAAGCATGGATTTGATGCTCAAGAATCACTAAAGCAAGGATTGGATCTTAGGAGACCAAGATTGAAGATTTCAAGACCTTAAGATCTAATAAAATCAAGTACAAAAGATGGAGAAAGACTGGAGAAGATTACAAAGTCCACAGTAGAAAAATAGGCCAGTTCGGTCCGACTGAAATCACACAAAACAGTCCAAAAACCAAAGATGAATTTAGGCTAATTCGGTTTGACTGAAGGATAATTCGGTCCGACCGAAGGAAGGATTTGGTGCAACCGAAAGTGCACAAAAAGCTCCAGCAATGAAAGAAGTTAATTCGGTCCGACCAAAATCAGATAACCGTTGAAGACAATCCAACCTTAATCCGAATTCGACTTTAGTCCGACCGAAGTGTAACTCTGCTGCTTAAATTTAAGGCAATTTTCAAAGTCAGTCGGACAAAGGCTATAAATATGGGTTCTCCAAGGAGTTCTAAGGACGAATTATGATTGGAAAAGTGGAGTAAAGTGTTGGAGAACTTCAAGGAGTCCTTCCTTCTTCCCTAATCTTCTTCTTCTAGTTAGTTTTTATGTTTTCTTTAAGAGTTTTGGTTTCAAGGATGAATTTGGTTAGCTAATCTCTTAGCTAGGGCAAAGAGGTGAAGTTCATAGCGTGTTGGGATGTTTATCTTGCTTTGATTCTTATTTATGTTGAAATTCATTGATTTCTAGTTTGAATTTAAGGAATATTTTCAGTTTTTTTTTATGGTTTATTGTGACTCAAATTACAATAGACACTGCGATAGCTTTGAATATTTTCTTTTCTATTTTGAGATTGTGTGATTGGTGAAATTCGTGATCCACGATTATCTCATGGGAATAGTGGATGGATGAATTCCCTTCTAATCATCACAATACTCCTTCATGTGTGAACTAATTCAATGAGAAGTTCATATGGTGCTTTAATTGCTTATTTTTCAACTGGATAGGATAGGACTCCAATTCTAGTTGTGTTTATTGAATCAAGTGAGGTAGTATCCTTATAGCTACAAGTAGATCCTTGGCACTCTAGTTCCCTTTTGATTATGGATAATTCATTCACAATTATTCTCAACTATTCCAGATTTCAATTTAGATCTTTTTCTAGTTCTAGTTCTATTTATTTTCAGAATACATACAAGTTTAGTCATTGTGGATTCAACCTCGGTCTCACTGAGTTATTACTACATCACGGACCTACACTTGGGGTTGTGAATAGAGCGCCTCCACTTAGGACAAGATCGACCAGACTCTTAGGAGCTCTCGAGCTTCATCGAGTCCTAGATAGAAATCTATCAGATTCGTGAATAATCTAGCATGTTCGAGAAACTGAAGGTTGAGCAAGAGGACATGGCATTCGACTGACGCCTTGACGCGGTGATTGCCTTTCTTCACCAGTCCACAGGCGAGCGATCATCGCGTTGGAGTAGGCACGTGTAGGCTAAGAGGGCAATGGAGTCGACCGCTAGGAAATTCGAAGAACTCAAAGTAGTCTATCTGTGATACAACCAATTGGTCAAATACTTCCCTTCTCTATCGTCTTCTCCTCTCTCTCTCTCTCTCTCTCTCTCTCTCTTTTTTGTTTGTTTTTTTTTTTTTTTTGTAATTAAGTGGCCTCTTGTGTAAGACCCATTTTTTTCAAATACATTTCTTTGCATTTATTCTCTTTCCAGTAGTAGAATACTGTAATCCCTACCTTTCGATTTTTATTTGGTCTGTCCTTGTACCATTTCCCACAACGAGGGATAGTGAGTTTTTAGGAATTGGCCGTTAATTGGGGTCTTTATGATTTTTTTCGTTTATATCTTTAAAGATATAAGCTTCACCTTTAAGGACTTGGACGACAATATATGATCCATCCCACATAGGAGACCATTTCTTGCCCTAAGCACGATCTGTGTGCCCAATCGGCAACATGACTTTCCAAACCATATCTCCTTCTTCGAAGGAATTTCCTTTTGCCCTCTTGTTATAAGCTCAGGCGACAATCGATTTGTTAATAATAATAGAAACAAGGGCTTTCGTTCGGACTTCATTCAACCTTTCAAACTCGACCAACATTGCTTCCGTAAAATTAGGAGGGGTTAACTCTGCCTGATGGGCGATCCTAAAAGATGGCATGGTGACTTCCATAGGTACCACTGCATCATGCCTATATGTCAATATGAACGGGCTCATTCCAGTGCTATTACGAGGTGAGTTTTTATATGTGTAGAGCACCTCAGACAGTTTCATGTACCATTCCCGAGAATTTTCCTCAAGATGTTCTTAATTACCTTATTACCATCCTCGGCCTGACCAGGCTTGTATATAATATGGAGTTGAGTGTAGATTTTTTTATTCCATACTTGTCCGTCATAACCTTCATCTCCTTTGCTGAAAATGATGCACCTCGGTCCATCATGATCGACTTTGGAATCCTAAATCAATGGAAAATGTTATTTTCAATAAATTTTATGATTTCTCTGTGGCCTACCACTTTCATTGGCTTTTCCTCTACCCATTTGGTGAAATAATCGATCGCTACAATGATAAACGAATCCATTCACATTGAAGGTGGGTGAATCTGGCCTATCAAATCAATTGCCCAACCTTGAAAAGGCCAGTGCTTTATTATTGAATGTATTTCAATGGCAGGCATGTGTTGAATTGGCCCATTCCTTTGGCAGGCCTCACAACCTTTGACATATCGGATGCAATCGGCCATCACCGTTGGTCAAAATTCCCTTTAACACCTAAGTGTAAGCCTCATTTTCCTTCCTGTTTGGTGAACTCCACATATTCTTTCATGAACTTCACCCTTTGTCAATAAAGCTTCTCTTCTAGACAGGCATCCGAGCATGAATCCATCAGCCCCTTTCCGGTAGAGTTCGCTGTTAACCATGACATAACTGGCGGTCAATATCCTCAAATTCCAGCTGACCTTGGTGCATGGGCTTTGGAGGTAACCCATGAGTGGAGCTCTCCAATCGTCCTCTTCTAACTCTACTCAACATATCTTCATAAGACTTTCTCTTTCAAAAATAGATGACAGTGATCTCCTCTGGACTACAATCATTCTTTCAGTCAATCTCCTCGAGGCATCGATCCCCACAGTTAACTGCATCATTCCGTTAGCGTCAAGGTTATTATCCCTAGCAATATGTATTAGCTCGACTTCCCCGAAACTGTCTATCATTTGAGATGCCAATGCGTAGTATGGTAAAAGAGATGTGCTAGTACATTTAAAAAGCCCTACCATTTGGTTAATAACCAACTGTGAATCGCCTATGACTATCACGCTTCTGGCACTCAATTCAATAAATAATTCTAAGTTAATTATCATAACTTCATACTCAGCTTGATTATTGGTGCAATCAAACTCCAATTGGGATGCAAATTCCTGCCGATTTCCATTTAGTGCAATTAAGATAATCTTACTCTTGATGTTTTGCGAGTCTTTAATCCGTCAAAGATCAACTTTTAAGGGGTCAACTATATGCAATATAAATGTAAAATACATGAAGAAATTTGATCTTCCAAGTTAGCGGATGGTCAGGCAAGAAATTGGCTATGGCCTTGCCTTTAACTGCTTTTTGAGGAACATAACAAAGATCAAATTCGGATAAAGCCAACCCCCATTTGCTTTTTCGGCTATTCAAAATAAGCCAATTCAACATATATTTTACTAAGTTAGTTATTGTTATTACATTCACTCTTTCAGCCAAAAAATAATGTCTTAATTTAGTAGCCACAAGTACAATGATAATATAACTTTTCTATAGTGGTATAGCGTCTCTCGGTATCGAGTAGTGTTTAACTCAAATAGTAAATTGCATACTCTTCGCGATCATCATCGTCCTATGCTAGGAGGGCTCCGACCTATTCTGGCGATGCTACAACATACAACTTGAGCAGTTGACCGTACTGGCAACATTAACATTGGTGGCATCATTAGATACTCCTTGATCTTTTCAAAAGCTTGTTGATATTGTACCTGAAAAGGAGAGCTTAAGAAGTCCTAGGGGGGGGGGGGGGGTGAATAGGACTACACCAAATAATCGAATGAAATATTAAATAATAAATAAATCAGAGATCTCAATTGTCTAAGTATTAAGACGTTGATTCCAAATGATTCGTAGGACAACCTTCACTTAAAAGTTTAGGCAGGACAACCTTATTTCACGAATTCCTTTAAAATCAAAATCTCAAACTTTTCAAGAGTAAATAAAAGTAAATATTAAATTATTCACCACTTGAACTGAAATGTAAATACAACCATTCACCATATAAAGGATAAAAACATTCACCACATAACACAAAGAATTATAGTGGTTCAGTGTGTCAACAATTGTTCTAAAACAGCCACACCTACTCCACTCCCAAAATTACTCTCCACGTAATCTTGGCTTTCACTATGAAAAAGGTTTTCTCAGGGTCACCTTAAAACTGATACACTTGTGATTTTACCGGGTTATCACAATTAAACCCCTTATTGAGATTTTCAGGATATCTCAGACAAAACCTACCCTGAGATTTTCTGGCTATCTCAGAAAAACCAAATAAAGAATTGAAGGTATACTTATCTTCAATAGAAGAAGTTGTAGCTGAAGAATCGCTTTCTTGAATGTTGATTGTTCAATGTTTAGTTAGATAGAAAAGGTCCAGGGTTCTATTGATTTTAACTAAGCTCGAACCAATGGCTACTTGAGTTAATTCTCTTAAATCTCAAAAGAAGAGTTGTATTTACTCTCTTTAGAATCAGAATGAAAGAATTTGAGATTAAGGGAATTAAACAAAAGCAATAAATAAAATTAATAAATACCGTTCAATAGCTTGCTAATAACTGGAGCTTCTTTCTCTCTTGAAGAAGAATTTTAATAATAATAATTGATATTTCAGATTGAGAGAGAACCTCAATTTATAGGTAAAGAAGTTGAATCTTCGACTGGCCCAAGGCAATCTTCAACTAGCCCGAGCAGACCAGATTCTGTTCAACAGATTTTGGATCGCGCGGGATAAGATCTATCCAAACTTCGACTAGCCCGAGGACTAGTTCGACTAGTTGAAGAGCTCTGTTCGACTAGTCGAATTTGGTCTTCGACTGTTCGAACATCCCAAAATCTGAAACGATTTAATTGCTGGACTTCGAGTCGAATTCTCTTGTGCTGGTTGAAGATCAGTCTTCGACTAGTCGAACAAAAAATTCGACTGGTTGAATTTGCAACCATAAAATAGTTTTTCTTCGATTTGAACTTAAACTGGCCGAGAAAACTCAGACTAGTCGAACCAGACCTTAGGCTGGTCGAATTCCAAGCAATCACAAGTATAAAAACACAATTTAGATAATTTTTGAAAGCACCTAATCCTAAGGTCTTTCTAGGATTTTATACTACCTAAGATCTATGAAATATCTGAACTTCTTTGTCTTGAACTTGATTAGAGACTTCATCTTGACTTTTGAGGTCGATCTTACACTTGAACATCAGTTGATCTTTAGTTTTATCTTATCTTTAGAATGTACCAGTCTTGAGCTTAATCTTCTCTTGATCTATTCTTGAGAATGTACCAGACATGAGCTTGATCTTCTCTTAACAATTTGTTTTGATCATACGAAATTTGACAACTAAGGAGTGCTTTAATCATTTTAGCACTTACAATCTCCTCCTTTGTCAATTTGGTGATGAAACACATATCATTACAAATAAGAGTATTATGAAGTCTTGTAATCTTACTGTAGAAGATTTTTGAAGTTTTCAAAATGTTACTACTCCCCCTCAATTAGTACTTCCCTTGTTGCATTCCTTGGCATAAAACATTCCATAACATATAGCATTTCATAGCATAAGGCATTTCATAGCATATAACATTCTTCAATCAAACATGACATGCATTCTTCAATCAACTACATGACATGCAAATAATAATTTTACAACAAAATTTCCATAGCCTCCATATCCTATATGATATGCATTCTCCAATCAAATCTCCCCCTTTTTGTCACAAGTTAATAAAGGAAGAATGAACTAACTATCAAGTAAATTTGATAGACAATGAAAATAACTAGCAAGTAAACTTGATAGATAATGAATATTAAAAAGAAGTATATAGCTAGGAGATAATTGAAGTAGGAATTAAGCATAAGAAATAAGCATATAAAATTGAAAATATTAGGAAAGCGATGACAATAAAGTGTTTAGAGAGTCTAAGGAAATCATCCAAGTACCATCAAAATTAAAGTTTAAAGATTACATATCCATAAAAATCAGTTCCATCAAAAGATAATAATCTCAATCCAATCCAGACGAGGAAGGAGCAGGCATTGACTGGTCAAGTTGATTCAAACTCTGGCTGATATGATGGAAGTACTTCTTCATGTACTTCATTGAAGACTTGTGGGTTTGACTAAATTTTCCTGTGAGACATGCAGTGCTTCAACCTTCTCCTCCAAAGACTTGAGATGTTCATCTACCTGAGAGGGCTAATAATCAGGATCTTTTAGATCATTAGATTCATCCAATTTAGCAAAAATATCATCCACATAAGTGTCTTCAGGTTGATGTGCTTCCTCCCCTTTTTCACTTTGACTAGGAAGAGGTTTCAAATTCATCTTATTTAGATTAACATTATTAAATGGGAGTTCTGATTCTGGTGCCTCGGACAATGGAATATTGACATTACAGTGCAAAGCGAAGCAAGTTATAAGGTATGCAAAAGGAATTGAACTATGCTTAGGATGGGAGCGAAATTGAAAAATGATGTAACAGATTAAAGAAGGAAGACAAACTTTTATGCCCGACACAACAGAATGAAGAACTCGAGCCATAAAGGAAGTTCAGACTTATTCCTTGATCTAGGATGAGCATTGGAGGTAAAAATCATATGTAAAACTCGAAACTTAGGGAGCATTTGGTTTGCAGGGAGGGCATTACCCAACTTCCATTTAGCATTAAAGCGACACAATTTACGTGTTATCGCTTGCTTCTCAGTATTGGTCATTTTGTCAGTTAAATTGGCAATAGGAATGCCATCATCCGCAATTGTAATTTCAGTTAATGCCGAAATAATGTAGCGAGTAACTGTGAATGTCCCTTTAACGTATTAAATTGTGAATGTGAGATCTTCAAGGGGCACATCACATATGGAAGCATAAATTCCTTATGTAATGGAACGGTAATCCGTTCCGCCCCAACAAAATATGTGTTCCCAACTAACTTCGGTGAGAATGGGAACAAGTCCAAAGGAAGAAATGTGATCAAGATTAATTGATCTCTCAAAGATTATATCCATTGTGTGGAAATCCCTAACATGCTCTAAATCTTCTTTAGGGGCCCGTATGGTTCTCACACCTAGTGGAGTCGATATAGATGATGAGCTTACCGCGATTTTTGCATGCCGTTTTCTTTGATCGATACTCTATTATGATTAGCGCAAGAAAGAAATTAAAGAGAGTGAAAGGAATGAAGCTAGATCAGATTTTGAAGAAAACCCACCTCAAAGGGTTTCAAATCAAGAATACAACACCTAAATGAGATTTACTAGCAAAGATTTACCAATTACTAGAAGGAAATTGGAAGAAAAACACTTACAAGCAAGATTGGGGGTTAGTCAAGTGAAGCACCAGCTAGTCGAGGAAGATGAAGAAAAATGAAATAGAAAAAATAATTTTCCCCCTTTTTAAGTGAAGTCGTGTGGTCTTCGACTGGTTGAGTATGTACTCGATTGGTTGAACATTTGACTGGTCGAGTACGTACTCCGACTAGTTGAAAATCACAAAATTTTGACTTTTTGACTTATTTATTTTAAAATTTATCATTATTATTATTTTTTAGATTTAATAGAGATAAACATAAATAAACAATGCATAAAAAGAAACAAATAATTATTTAACAATGCACAAACCAATATCATGCTTTAAGTTGGAAAATCTATTTCTATAAAGTGGTTTGGTCTGTATGTCTGCAAGATGCTTCTCAGTTTGAATGTATGCAAGCATGATAAACTTGTCTTTAACTAATTCTTGAATATAATGGTATCGAATATCGATATGTTTCGTACGAGAATGTTGGATTGGATTTTTTGAAATATTAATTGAGCTCGAATTATCGTTGTACAACATCATTGTATCTTGCGCAATTCCATAATTAGCTAACATTTTTTCATCCAAATTAGTTGAGCGCAAGAATTTCAGCTGCTGTAATGTATTCAGCCTCAGTTGTAGAGGAGATACTGAATTTTATTTCTGGTTGAGCCAATATACTAAGCAGTTCCCTACCTAGAAACATTCACCACTGGTAGATTTTCTATCATTAATATTTTCTGCCCAGTCTGCATCATTATATCCAACAATTTGTACAGATGTATCATGCAGATACCATAGTCCTAAGTTAGCAGATCTTGCGACATATCTAATTATCTATTTAATAACAATTAAATGTGATTCCTTAGGATTAGATTGATATCTAACCATATTTCAGCACTAAAATCAATATCAGGTCTACTACCAGTTAAGTATAGAATACTACCAATCATACTTCGATATAGACAGGAGTCTACACTTTTACCTGATTCATCCTTTGAGAGTTTAAGAGTCGTACTCATTGGAGTCTCAAAAAATTTTCCATTCTTAAACCCAGACCTTTTACAAGGTTCAAAGCATATTTGGTCTGTGAGATGAATATAACATCTTCAAGTTGTTTAACTTCTAATCCAAGGAAATAGTTTAGTTCGCCAACCATACTCATTTCAAACTTGATTTCATTAGATCTGTAAACTCAATAGATAAGTTAGTGCATATAGATCCATATGTAAATGATATCGTCAACATAGATCTAAACTATTAGTATATGATCGTTATATTTCTTGACAAATAAGGTTTTATTAACACTACCCATAATAAAATTATGACTCAGTAAAACTTTAGTCAATTTTTTATACTATGCCCTGGGAGTTTGTTTCAAATCATAAAGTGCATTTTTAAGACGGTACACATGATTTGGAAGTTTAGGATCTTCAAAACCCTTTGGTTGTTCAACATATACTTCCTCATGCAAATAACCATTTAAAAATACACTTTTAACATCCATTTGCTAAATTTTGAATTTTTTATGGTATGCAATCGAAATGAATAATCTTATGGATTCAAGCCGCGCAACCGGTGCAAAGGTTTCATTGTAATCAATACGTTCTATTTGAGTGTACCCTTGTACAACCAGTCGAGCCTTATTTCTTATAATATTACCCATTTCATCATTTTTATTCTTAAAAACCCATTTGGTTCCAATTACATGTTTATCAGTAGGTTTGGAAACCAAGTACCATACATCATTTCTAACAAATTGATTTAACTCTTCTTGCAAGGCATTTATCCAACTTTCATAAGCAAGTGCTTCATTTACATTGGCCGGTTCAACTTAGGAAGTGAACACTACAAGAAATATGGTTTTTATTGACGAAATATTTACCGACGATTTTTTTTTTCGTAGGTAAAGATGACTTTTACCGACGAAATTTGATTTCGTAGGTAAAAGTCATCTTTACTTATGAAAATTTTCGTAAGTAAAGGGTGTTTTGAATTTTTGAAAAAACAAAATATTGAAAAGGTTACTTTTACCTACAAAATTATATTTCGTAGGTAAAAGCCATCTTTACCTATGAAAAGTTTCGTAGGTAAAGGGTTATGTTGAATTTTTGAAAAAATAAAAAATTGAAAAGGTTACTTTTACCTACGAAATTAAATTTCATAGGTAAAAGCCATCTTTACCTACAAAAGGTAAAGGGTGTGTTGAATTTTTGAAAAATAAAAAAATCGAAAAGGTTACTTTTACCAACGAAATTAGATTTCGTAGGCAAAAGCCATCTTTACCGATGAACATTTTCGTTGGTAAAGGGTGTTTTGAATTTTTGAAAAAACAAAAAAATCGAAAAGCTTACTTTGACCTATGAAATTACATTTCGTTGGTAAAAGCCATCTTTATCGACGAAACTTGTCGTAGGTAAAGGGTTTTTGAATTTTTGAAAAAACAAAAAATCAAAAAGCTTACTTTTAACTACGAAATTACATTTCGTAGGTAAAAGCCATCTTTACCAATGAAACTTGTCGTAGGTAAAGGGTGTTTTGAATTTTTGAAAAAACAAAACAATCGAAAAGCTTACTTTTACCTACGAAATTAGATGTCGTAGGTAAAAGCCATCTTTACCTACGAAAAGTTTCGTAGGTAAAGGGTGTGTTGAATTTTTGAAAAACATAAAAAATTGAAAAGGTTACTTTTACCTACGTAATTGGATTTCGTAGGTAAAAGCCATCTTTACCGACCACCATATTCGTAGGTAAAGGGTGTTTTTGAATTTTTGAAAAAATAAAAAAATCGAAAAGCTTACTTTTTCCTACAAAATTACATTTCGTAGGTAAAAGCCATCTTTACCGATGAAACTTGTCATAGGTAAAGGGTTTTTGAATTTTTGAAAAAACAAAAAATCAAAAAGCTTACTTTTACCTACGAAATTACATTTCGTAGGTAAAAGCCATCTTTACCAATGAAACTTGTCATAGGTAAAGGGTGTTTTGAATTTTTGAGAAAACAAAAAATCGAAAAGTTTACTTTTACCTACGAAATATAATTCAATAGGTAAAAGCCATCTTTACCGACGAAAGTTGTCGTAGGTAAAGGGTGTTTTGAATTTTTGAAAAAACAAAAAATTGAAAAGTTTACTTTTACCTACGAAATATAATTTCATAGGTAAAAGCCATCTTTATCGACGAAAACATTCGTCGGGAATAATGATTTAAAATTTACCTTCGCTGGTTTTCCCACTGCTTTGAAAAGGTTTGTAGTAAGAGTTTTACTGACGAATCCATTCGTAGGTAAAAATATTTCACAATACTTTTACCTACGAAAATATTCGTAGGTAAAAAACGTGGATGGGACTTTTACCTATGAAAAGTTTCGTAGGTAAAAAACGTGGATGAGACTTTTACCTATGAAATGTTTTGTAGGTAAAAAACGTGTATGTGACTTTTACCTACGAAATATTTCATAGGTAAAAGTCTTTTCTTTTTCAATATTCTAGCACAAAATTCCTGATATACACTTGTTACAATATATTTCATCATGATATACACCTGTTATATAATATATTTCATCATATTCACATTCACATCCATCTAAACCCAAACTAATGAAAAGAGAGAGAACATATGAGAGGTGATCCTTATCTCCTTTGATGGATTCAAGCTGCATGTGCCCTACCCAACTTCCTATAAGGAGAAGTTATATGGGTCTTGGAATAATGTTGGTGACAAATCCACCTTGTCTATTAATATTATCATATTGTATTAGGACATGACTCTAAAAGTGAGATAAATCCAAATCTCAAATAATTTATGCTATAAGAGAGTGGAGATGGAAAGATGCATTGTGATGCTTGAGTTCGAGTATGCTTGCCAACAAATCAAGATTTTCTTGTTTGTTGCCATGTGATTGTGCTACATTATTTCATCAATCGGGTTCAGGTTCGGGATTGGATTTAGGTTTGGGTTTTCAAGTTTAGGTTTAGGTTAAGGTTAGGGAGTTGAGATTGGGATTAGGTGTAGGGATTTGAGAATACATTTAGGTTTTAGATTTAGGTTTAGGTTTTAGGTTATAGGTTAAGGGAATTGAGAATAAGTTAAGGTTTAGGTTTAGGAAATCGAGTTTGGGTTTTCAAGTTTAGGTTTAGGTTAAGGAGTTGAGATTAGGATTAGGTGTAGGTTTAGGTTAGGAATTTGAGAATACATTTAGGTTTTAGGTTTAGGTTTAGGTTTTACGTTTAGGTTAAGGTTATAGGTTTAGGTTTAGGTTTAGGTTTAGGTTTAGGTTATACGTTATAGGTTATAGGTTATAGCTTTAGGGAATTGAGAATAGATTAGGGTTTAGGTTTAGGAAATCGGGTTCGGGTTCGGGATTGGGTTTTCAAGTTTAGGTTTAGGTTTAGGTTAGGGAGTTGAGATTAGGACTAGGTGTAGGTTTAGGTTTAGGGATTTGAGAAGACATTTAGGTTTTAGGTTTAGGTTTAGGTTATAGGTTATAGGTTTAGGTTATAGGTTTAGGTTAAGGTTAGGTTATAGGTTAAGGTTTAGGTTATAGGTTTTGGTTTAGGTTAAGGTTATAGGTTTAGGTTTAGGTTAAGGTTTAGGTTAAGGTTATAGGTTTTGGGATTTGAGAATAGGTTTAGGTTTAGGTTATAAGTGTAGGTTATAAGTGTAGGTTATAGGTTTAGGTTTAGGTTAGGTTATAGGTTAAGGTTTAGGGAATCGAGAATAGGTTAAGGTTTAGGTTTAGGAAACCAGGTTCGGGTTCCGGGTCAGGTTTAGGTTTGGGTTTTCAAGTTTAGGTTTAAGTTAAGGAGTTCATATTAGGATTAATTGTAGGTTTAGATTTAGGTATTTGAGAATACATTTAGGCGTTAGGTTTAGGTTTAGGTTTAGGTTATAGGTTATAGGTTATAGGTTATAGCTATAGGGAATTGAGAATAGGTTAAGGTTTAGGTTTAGGAAATCGGGTTCGGGTTCGGGATCGGGTTTAGGTTTGGGTTTTCAAGTTTACATTTAGGTTAAGGAGTTGAGATTAGGATTAGGTGTAGGTTTAAGTTTAAGGATTTGAGAATACATTTACGTTTTAAGTCTAGGTTTAGGTTTTAGGTTTAGGTTAAGGTTACGGGTTTCGGTTAGGTTTAGGTTTAGGTTATAAGTGTAGGTTATAGGTTTAGGTTTAGGTTAGGTTATAGGTTAAGGTTTAGGGAATTGAGAATAGGTTAAGGTTTAGGTTTAAGGAATTGAGAATAGGTTAAGGTTTAGGTTTGGGTTTTCAAGTTTAGGTTTAAGTTAAGGAGTTAGGATTAGGTGTAGGTTTAGGTTTAAGGATTTGAGAATACATTTAGGTTTTAGGTTTAGGTTTAGGTTAGGTTATAAGTTTAGGTTATAAGTGTAGGTTATAAGTGTAGGTTATAGGTTTAGGTTTAGGTTAGGTTATAGATTAATGTTTAGGGAATTGAGAATAGGTTTAAGGTTTAGGTTTAGGAAATCGGGTTCGGGTTCGGGTTCGGGTTTAGGTTTTGGTTTAAGTTAAGGAGCTGAGATTAGGATTAGGTGTAGGTGTAGGTTTAGGGATTTGAGAATACATTTAGGTTTTAGGTTTAGGTTAAGGTTATAGGTTTGGTTAAGGTTATAGGTTTAGGTTTAGGTTTAGGTTTAGGTTATATGTTATAGGTTATAGGTTATAAGTTATAGCTATAGGGAATTGAGAATAGGTTAAGGTTTAAGTTTAGGAAATCGGGTTCGGGTTCGGGTTTGGGGTCGGGTTTAGGTTTGGGTTTTCAAGTTTACGTTTAGGTTAAGGAGTTGAGATTAGGATTAGGTGTAGGTTTAGGTTTAAGGATTTGAGAATACATTTAGGTTTTAGGTTTAGGTTTAGGTTTTAGGTTTAGGTTAAGGTTATAAGTTTAGGTTAGGTTTAGGTTTAGGTTATAAGTGTAGGTTATAGGTTTAGGTTTAGGATAGGTTATAGGTTAAGGTTTAGGGAATTGAGAATAGGCTAAGGTTTAGGTTTAGGAAATCGGATTCGGGTTCGGGTTTGGGTTTAGGTTTGGGTTTTCAAGTTTAGGTTTAAGTTAAGGAGTTGAGATTAGGATTAGGTGTAGGTTTAGGTTTAGGGATTTGAGAATAGATTTAGGTTTTAGGTTTAGGTGTAGGTTTTAGGTTTAGGTTATAGGTTTAGGTTATAAGTTATAGGTTATAGGTTATAGCTATATGTAACATCCCGGATTTTTTGCCAACCTGGGATTAGACGTTCTAGGGCAATGGGTCTATCCTAAGACCTTATCAACTTGTCAAAACTAAATCCCACAGTCTAAAATCGCTCCTGAACCCATTTCCTTCACAAATCCCACCCCTTTACTACCTTGTGCTTTCAATTTTTCAAAGCACTTTCGCCCTAGACACTAACTTAAACTAGCTAAGTAGTAAAACTTGGATCACTTTATATACAAACTAAAGGCCTAAGTACCATCTCAACCAGAAAAAATTAGGATTATTAAATCCTTTAGAAATTTAACAAAGTTAACTAAGTGCAAACTCGACTAGCCATGAAATCCGTTGGGATCGCTTTAATACGATCTGCAAGACCCAAAACTTGTAAAACATGTGACTCTAGGTTACCCTAAAGTTTAGAACCGAACTCATTACCCGTCTGCTCTAGGGACTGAAACGAAACTTCGTATGAGGTCTAGATCGCACATCGGGAGTCCGATTAACACGAAGCTAAGGAACCAGGACCGCCCCACTGGGCTTGACAATCATCTCAAAAATCAGCTCCGACCGATGTCCCACGGTCATTTATTTCGATCCGGAGCGAGGGAGTGTGAAAAACACTATTTCCATCCTAATAAAAATATCAGGAATAGTGATCTGGCACCATTCGCTTGCGCATCAGTATTAAGCAACCTGACCGTCAGAATCAGACCAAATTACACCCTCGGATTAAGAAAAATTTCAGGAACATTTACATGTACTTGGAATTTCGGATCGTGGCCCACTGACCGTTGAACTGAAAGTGGCCCGCCACGTGCGATCTGGGAATCCGATCGAGTCAAAAACGTAATCCCTCATATATCCATGTGTGGTGAGCTTAAGTCTGACGTTTGGCTCAAGGAGGGCCACCAGAACCTCTCTTTTGAGCTGGAAAAGTGACGAAATACCTATATTAGCAGTAACCTTTGAACAGGAGTCTATTTCGGTGAGTTTTGAGACTATATAAGGACCTTAAACCCTCTCTCATGGCAGCCATACGAATTTGGATTTGAGAGAGGGAAAAGAGAGAGAAAGTGTGGGAGATGTGGGAGAATCTCCCTGCCGTCCTTCCCTGCTGCTATCCATGCTCCACCGCATCCTTCTTGACGCTTTTCCGGCGTTTCCGGCGTCGTTTCTAGGTAAGAAATCCTAACCCTAATCTGTTTTGGGGTTTAGACTGTTGTAGGTTGTGAAGTAGCTAACCTATTTCGTTCTATAGGTCGCCTAGTTACCGTATACGGAAGCTTAGCAAACCTATCAACTCCATTACGATTCTACGACAAAAGGTGCGGACTTTAGGTGTATAGGTTACGTTTTTCAACGCTTTCAATGTCAGATAATGATAGATTCATGATCTGCATGCAATTGCACATGTACAAAGTGCTTTCCGTTTCCTGTTTCGATTAACATTGTAGAATATGGAATTTCACATACTCTAGATATATGTAGAAATACCGTATACGTTTTTTTGGAGAAGTGTTTGACATGTTTATTTAATGTATGATTATACTATATATGGATAAAATACTAGTTTGGCGAAAGGAATCGCCGTAATACATGTTCACTTGTAAATGCTACTTATGTTGAAATTGTGTATTCTAGAAATACTGTATACGTATAAATTTTGGAGATGTATGTATCATGATTATTTGCTGTAGTAATATATTATACATGGATAAAATACTAGCTTGGCTAAAGGATAACCCTAATACATGTTTTACTAACATACACCATGTATGTTGTAATAGTGTATTCTAAGTGTTTGTGGAAATGGCTGAATGAGTATAGAATTCTCATTCGTGCTCGCCATGACTAATTGTCATGGATTCATGATTGATGTATTGGCGATACCCCCCTTTGACGAAAGGATTTGCCCTAAGTCACGCCACGGCCAAAATACACTATATATGCTAAAATGTGTGGCCAAGTGTTTGTGGAAATGACTGAATGAATATGGAACTCGGATTCCTGCTTGCCATGACTATCCGTCGTGGGTGTACGCGTGTTATGATTGGGGCAACTCCCTAGTGAAAGGATTTGGCCTAATGTCTATGTGATCGACATATGTCGTGTATGTTGATGTATGTTTGTTTAAGTGTTTCTTGAAATGTCTGAATGAGTAGTAGTTAGCAAATTGTAAAGTATAAGGGTGTTGAGATATGATTCTCAACCTCTTTTAACTATGTGTATGATCTCCTTTGATAGTTGTGTGATTAGGAATTGAACATGTACAAACTCATGCTTGTGTTGTGATTCATAACATGCTCAACTGCTTTATGATTTTAACTATGTAATGTATATGCTTAAATTTATATCTACGTTTATATCCGTCATGGGTGATGGGGGAGCGGAGCAGCAACGAGTGCGTGCAACAGCCCTGGCAGCCCTAAACGGATAATACCAGACTGATTGTATGATTTGAATCCTGATCTATTACTGCTTTATATCTCTGTAATTGATTGTGTTTGGGGCTATGATTATAGTCCAGGCAATCGGTAACGGGATTGAACTCGTGGCTGAGATTCATTTGCCACGTGGGATGTGTTCGACGAACTCGAGTCGTGCGTTGCCTGTCGGCAGTGGCTAGGCCACACGAAGTTGTTTATGCACTTCATGTCGTGCAGCTCAACGGGCGATCGTGCTAGTCGAGCTCATCAAGTAACCCGATCTGCCTTATGTATGTTCACCCTGTTTGGTCGCTACTGCTTGAACCTAGGGTACTAAACTTACCAGTGGCGATCCCCGTTTAACCATGGTACCTAGATCCGCTAAGTCGCATGAGCCGGGCATGGTGGTATGGGACACCGTGGTCGAGCTGTCGGGCTACGCTGAGGCCATGTGCCTCCCCGTAGTGACCATTGCGCAATCAACTCGTGAGACGAATATGGTGGTATGGGACACTGTATTCGAGCTGTCGATACTTCGGCGAGAGCCGAGTACGGTGAGATCTGTGCTCGTGCTGACGGGCGATGAGTCCTCCATGGTATCATCGAGTACACTCCAAGGGTCTGTGATTGGCCACGAGTCTTTCACAGCAACTAGAGTGTGAGTTGAGCCGAGTACGGTGAGACCTGTACTTGAGCTGACGGCTAGTGATTGAGCCGAGTACGGTGAGACCTGTACTCGAGCTGACGGCCAGCAATTGAGCCGCATACGGTGAGATCTGTATCCGCGCTGACGGGTGATGAGCCCTTTGTGATGCCTTCACTACGTTTCTCAAACCATAACATCGTATGAGAATAACTAGGATTGACGACCCTAGAATGGATCATGTTTGGGAATGATATAAGGGAGGTACCTTAGTTTCCCAATACTGCTGTTTGAAATGGACTAATAAAAACTTGGTAATCATGAGCATCATCGCACCGCATGTGCTTTGTAGATGTGGCGCACTGAGGGAGTAATTCGCGAACGTAATGATGTCGCTTGAGGGTGGTTTGGCAAGGGCATACAGCATCATGTCATTTCATTCTTGCATTTAATAAGAGTAGTTAGAATTGTTTGATTTGTACTGCTTTATCATTACTGCTTGATTGAATTGATAACATGTTAACCTATGCTTTACTGTTCCACTGAGTTGATCACTCACTCCCACGTTACGGGACGGTGTTGTACACACCAACCAGATTTGTTGAGTTTCAGGTGGTGGCGATGCTTGTGAAGCAGAGCCGGACTACTTCTATGATGATAGGAGGAATTCTCCTATCTGTATCTCTCTGGCAGGTCGATGAAGACCTGATATTGTATTGACGGGGCTATGGTACATGGGATAGGGGGCATTACACTTCCTCACATTTGGTACATTTTAGAACTGCACTTGTATTTATTTAACCTGGTAATCTTATCACACTCTGGAGACTCATCATAAGTTATATATTTTATCTATCTATCACAGTCTTCCACTTGCAAATTTAACTGTCTCTGGAGTATGATATGCTGTTTTGGCTTAATCTCACTCATGTTCAATGCACGAATACAGTCAACATTCAATCATCATTCATTTTGTTGCATAAGTGATGTTCTGGAACTCGGGAGTTGAGTTTATGCTCGACCCCCGATTTTCAGGGCGTTACACTATAGGTAATTGAGAATAGGTTAAGGTTTAGGTTTAGGAAATCGGGTTCGGGTTTGGGATTGGGTTAAGGTTATAGGTTTAGGTTTTATGTTTAGGTTAAGTGTGACGCCTCGTCACTGTGGTCACACGTGGGCGGACACACACGTGGGTGGACACACACACGTGGGCGGACACACATGTGGGCTGGCAGGCTACTGTGTGGTTGGCAGGCTACTGTGCTGGCAGGCTACTGTGCACACAGTGAAATGTGAAGCTTTATCCCACATCGGAAGTGTCATTTGAAGTTGTGGTGGCTATATGTGGAGTTGCCACCCTATACTATATGAGGCCTTTTGAGGCGATCCCAAGAACAAAACCGTGTGGGTTGTGCCCAGAGCAAACAATATCATACAGTGTGGGCGTGGGCTATTACAAATGGTATCAGAGCCGAGGACGGCTCTGCCCTCGGTGGGGGATATTGTGACACCTCGTCATTGTGGTCACATGTGGGCGAGCACACGTAAGTGGCCCCCAAGATGGCTGGCAGGCTACTGTGTGGCTAACAGGCTACTGTGCTGGCAGGCTACTGTGCACATAGTGAAAGGTGAAGCTTTATCCCACATCGGAAGTATCGTCTGAAGTTGTGGTGGCTATATGTGGAGTTGCCACCCTATACTGTATGAGGCCTTTTGGGGCGATCCCAAGAACAAAACCGCGCTAGTTGTGCCCAGAGCGGACAATATCATACAGTGTGGGCGTGGGCTATTACATTAAGGTTACAGGTTTAAGTTATAGGTTTAGGTTCTAGGTTTTGGTTTAGGTTTTGGGGTAGATCCATAGCTCAACTGGGCCTCAAAACGAATTGGAGCCACAAAAGTTTTTGATCAAGCTGATATTTGTGTTATTCCTTCTTCAGGTCTAGGTGTGTGTGAACTTACCAACAGGTTGGATCTCAAATATTCACAATGGTGGGTCTTAGGAAGGAATCAACGGTCGGGGGCACTGTCCCCACCATGATGTTTAGTTTTAGGTATTAGTTTTAGGTGTAGGTTTAGGTTTAGGTTTAGGGTTATAGTAGGGTCTGCTCTAACAATTTCGAGCTAATATATAAACACGGCCTATCCAAATGGCCAGGCCACTCCAATGCTGTCCATAGGAAATGGACAGTTTCGTCATGGTCATAACAGTGGTTTCCACCTTCCAGGGACCCCCGCTCAACATCCGGATAGCTCCGACGCACATACGGTTCTGCTCCATCAATTTTGAGCTAATACATAAACACGATCCACCTTTTATAGCAATTACCTTATAAAGGCACTTGTAACTGAGTCAAGGGAAGAGGTTCTCCATAGGACGAAAAGGATCATGAGAGGTAGGCCCACCTTTGATAATTATATGAAATCCACTTCAACCATTAAATGCCAAGATAAAATTTCGACATCGAGACTAAAAATCAAACCCATTCCTAATTTAGGTGGCCACACAACAGGAAATAATTTGGAGGGTGAGTGTTACTATTTTATTTTGGATGGCCCACCTAAATCATGGATCAGACTAATTTTTAGTCCTTATCGATAAAATAGGGTAGTGCACCCAATGATTAGGGTGGATTTTACATAAACATCATGATGAGCTACATATGAGAATGTTTAAATGTGTATGTAGTTTAGTCAATAACTTGCATTAAAAATGGCTTGAATTTGACTTCAAGAATTAGTGGACCCTACTAAAATGAAGTGATGCATCTACTAATCAAGGTAAATTTCATATAAACATCATATAGGCCACATTTGAGAGTTCCTAAAATTGATCTCATATCTCTACATCATTTTTTTAATACATAAATTCCATCTACGTAATACCAAACATAACTGAGAATATCAATTCAATAAATTTCATGAAAGTATTATACATTGAACAATAAAGCTTCATTTATTAAAGGCAAAAAGGTAGTAGCATGATGAAACTACTACATAAGAAAAAACTCAAGCTTCACCATCTATATATCATTTAAAGGAAAATTTCCATTCTATAGAAGCATGATTTATAGAAAGAAATGAGGATGCACTCCAAAGTCCAAATCTAGAGAAATGAACAGGCTTGTGAAGTATTCCACAGGAATTTTGTTTCCAATTGGACCCTGGCATAAAATGCTTGCAAAAGTGGATTGTATGTTAGGTAAACTACATCCAGTTGTAGGTCATCAGTTCCATTTTCAACATCCAGCCAAATAAAAGCAATCAATCATCGTGAAAAAAAAAAAAACTTAAATGGAATGTTGTATTGGATTATGCAATTGGAATTAAAAACATCCTAGGGTCCAATGTAAGGTTTATTTGCCATCCAACCCTAAATCCCCAAGTCCCTAAATTGGTATTAAGATTGAGAGAGATTGAGAGAGAGAGAGAGATACCTCATGGTCAACCGAGCTTCAGAGAGAGAGAGAGAGAGAGAGAGAGGGCGTGCGTGGGTAGGGCGTTCGGCAACGGTCACCGAGAGAGAGATCAGAGAGAGAGGAAGAGAGATACATAGAGAGAGAGGAGGTAGAGGATGCGAGAGAGCTAGAGAGGGGACAGGGTGGAGAGATCAGAGAAAGAGAGAGAGAGAGAGAGAGAGGAAGAGAGAGTCAGCGAGAGAGAGGAGGGCGAGGATGCGGGAGCACTAGAGGTGTGAGAGAGACAGAGATAGAGAGGGAGAGTGGCGTTGGAGAGTGGCTTTGAGAGTAGGGCGTCTCTTGGACGCCCTACTTTGTCTGACGTCACCAAGTTCTGTGGGCCCCACTGATGTATTTGTTATATCCACACCATCCATCCATTTTGAGATATCTTTTTAAGTCATGAGCCAGAGAATGAGGCAGATATAAATCTGTAGTGGACCCCACCATAGAAAACAGCGGGGAGAGTGATTCCCACCGTTGAACTTATCTTAAGGCCCATCATAATGATTATTTGAAATCCAACCTGTTCAAAAGTTTAAAAATACATGAAATAATGGAAAACACAAATACCATCTTGATATAAAAATTTTGTGGCCTTTAGAAGTTTTTAATGGTTGGCATCACTGTCCCACTGTTTTCTGTGTTGGGGTCCACTGGAGCTTTAGATTTAACTCGTTCTTTGGATATTGCCCTAAAATGATTTCTCCAAGTGGCTGGAAGGTGTGGATATAAAACATACATCATAGTGGTATATAAATATCAGGTGGACCCCACCACAGATGATTTTATAATAATAATAATAATTATAATAATAATAATTATTATTTTATATATATATGGGAAAAGGTTCCATACGGTCGAGCTTATGGGAACTTCTCATACGGTCGAGCTATGTGGGCCCCACTGTGATGGGTGTTAACATCTACCCAATCAGTCAGCTGCACCATTCCATGGTGGGCCTGGGGCTTAAAAATCAAGTCAATCTGTGACTTTTTTGGGCCACACCACATACAAAAGTTGAGAGGGGTTACCCTCCATTAAAATATTCATAATCATTTATTGGGACCACCGAGATGTGGTTCACAAATCTAGACTATCCATTATGTGTCCCACTTGGATTAGGAGTCAGACCAAGTTTCATATGTATCAAAAATTCAGGTGGGACCCACCAAGTGATTTTTTATGTTTTAGGCATTTCTTTACATGATTTTAGATGGTATGGCCCACCTAAGTTCCATATACGGCTGATTTTTGGGATATCCCATAATTTAAAGGGGGCCCATCAAATGCACGGTGTTGATGGTCGACACGCATCACAGTGGGGCCCACAAGCTCGACCTCGTGGGAAGTTCCCATGAGCTCGACTGTACAGAACCTTTTCCCTATATACCCGACCCCACCCAACCCTAGCCTCCTTTCCCTTTCTTCTCTTTCTCTACTCGCCGCACGCCCGCCCGACGCCCGACCACCAGAAAAGGGGGCTTTAGGCTTGGTTCAAAGTTGTTGGTGTACCGCCAAGGTTAAATACTAATTCTTCAAGAACACACACGTATGATAAGTTGGGGCTTTTTATCCTTCGAATTTGGGACACCTTTCAATGATCAAAAGACTTCCAGTGTTAGCAACTTTTTCAGTCAGAACATACTCACTCACGAAAGCCAAGAATTGAATTCAAAGTTGTTATCTATATACACTAATAGCATATACAGTTTACTAGCCATAAAATTGCAACAACATCCTACCTTTGGGCCATTGTTAGTGCATGTCGTATGATCAAATTGATGAGACTTGGAAAACATGTTGTTTATAGAGGTATAAATCTATCTAAGGAAACTTGATCAAAATATTTGCCACAAGGTGCAAACCTTCTGTAGCTGCAACATGTAGAAGCATCCATTCATCATAATTTTTTGAGTTTGGATCAACACCATTTTCAACAACCGTTTCAAAAGGTTGACATTGCTCTCCGTTACAACTTTATAAAGATAGTCCGACATCTTCCAAGTTTAAAATTGCACCATTTTTTTACAAGGAGAGTTGCAACTTTATCATGCCTGGCCTTGACAACCTCCAACAAAGGAAGATTCCCAAACTTGTCTACATTTTAAAACAATAAACTTCTTATTTATGAAGCATGTGTTGCAATTAAAGACAATTTAAATACATTGCAATTAGGACTAAAAAAAAAAACTACATTCATGAACCATTGGAAAAAAAAATTAAAAAAAATTGAGTGATATGTTGTTAGTAGTATCTTGATGCTTTTTAGACTAGATTGTATAGTATTTCATCAGCCTATTTGGTATAAGCTATTTCAGAGCTTAGATTGTATAGTAGTAGTCTTCTGCAAGGTTCTGAATTTTCATGGTTTCTGTTTCTTCAAACTTAGATTAAGCAAATGAGTTTTGTTAAGCACACGAATATTTGATTGGTATAAATAAGCAGTGGAGCCCACATATCTGAATATGGGGTCCAACGTCCTACCTATTTAAATCCATCGACATGTGGCTGCTTATTGGCCATGTGCTTAATTATGGATACTGGAAGTAAGAAAACAAGGAAGGACAGACGAACATACTACTGGATCTGCAATCTTCGAATGATTCTTGCAATCCAAAACTCATCTTGATTCTTACAATCTTTACTTTAATTCGTGGGTTTTTGCTTTGTCTTTCTTGTGTTTGTTTTATTTTTGGGTGTCTATTTTATTCGTCTTCGTCTTGTGACTGGCTGTAGCTCTAAGTTTGGGAGATGGCGAGAGGGTCACTTCCTCAGTTACCCTTTATTCCTTTTGGCTTTAGTAAATAATAAAATTTCATCATCGTTCACAAAAGAGTTGATGGCTTAACAAGTGTGGAGAAAACATGTGAATTACCTGACATGGGATTTGATGCACCCGAATAAATGACCCAAGGTTTTGAAATCATAACTGATTTCAAATCAATCATAGTTGATTTCAAATGGTAAAAGCCTAACTACCTAAGATGGTAAAATCTTAATTATATTAAAAGAAAATCTTAGGAAATAATCCTCAAAATCTTCAATCACATCTTTAAATTAGCCCCCATATGTTCAATCACATCTCCCCATATCTCCCACAAATAGTAAATTGCAGTTCTTGGTATCTAGGCTCTAAATCTTTAAATAAATAATTCAATATCAATACATGCTTAACCTTATGGTGGGTTGTGGGCTTGTATCATTTCCCCCGAGTTGGAAAGAACTCGACTCTAGTGAGTTGGACACTTCATACAAGTAGTAGAGGTTCAAATCCATTCGTTTCAATCCATTGCTTGTGATCTATGTGCATTTAGAATAAGGCTTGTTCTTCCATTTCACCAACCATTGCTTGTATTGCCCCCTTCGAGTGTCATTAGTCTACATGTGCAACACATGAGTTTTGAATGCGGTTGAAACTGGGTCTGACCCCTCATCCAAGTGGGACACACATAATGAGTGGGTTAGATATGTGAATCACATTTAGGCAGGCCCAATATATGATTATGAAAGTTTTAAGGAAACCCCTCTCCACTATATTATGTGGTGTGGTCCACCTAAGTCATGGATTGACTTTATTTTTAAGCTCTTGGCTCACCCAAGTCATGGATTGACATTTTTCATACCATTCAACGCTTTTCTCGGATCATTTTAAGATATTGACTAAAAAATGGGGCGGGTCCAAGGCTTAAGTGGACTACAAAGTGGGGATTGAACATCTACCATTAAAAATAACATTTATAGAAGTTTTGGATCAAGCTGATGTTTGTGTTTTCCCTTCACTCATATCCTTTTGATATTATGAACATGTTGGATGACAAATAAACATTATTGTGGGCCCAAGGAAGGTATCAACGGTGGAAATCATTATTCCACATTGTTTTGTGTGGCATGGTCCAATCACTATTGTTTTCATGTGGTGTGGTCCACCTGAGATTTATATCACTCTCATTTTTTGGGATCAAGCCCTAAAATGATCTTTTAAAAATGGATGAATGGAATGGATGAAACACATATATCATGGTGGAGTCCACAAAGCACCGAGCACCAGCGACGGGGTTGGTGTAAGGGGGAGTAGCCAATTCGTTTCCGTCCGACGCGGATTGCGTCCTACCCCCGCCCGGACGGTAATTTGTCCAGGCAGGTCTCTGTGGGGCCCATCGTGATGTAAGTGTTTTATCCACGCCATTCATATTTTCTCCCAGATCATTTTAGGATTTGAAAAAAAAAAAATATTGAAGTAGGTTCACAACTCTAGTGGACCACACCAAAGGAAGTTGCAGTGATAATGACACCCACCATTGAAACCTTTCTAAGGGCCACTATGATTTTTTTTTTTTTTTTTTACCATCCAACCTATTAATAAGGTCAGTTAGACATGGATGAAGTGAAAAAATAAATATCAGCTTGATCCGAAACTTCTCCAGCTCCCAAGAAGTTTTTAATGGTGGAAGTACAATGCCCAATTTGTAGTCCACTCAAGCCTTGTTCCTGCCTAATGTTTTGCATGATATCTGATCTGAGAAAAAAGATTAATGGCATGGATAAAACACTTACATCACGGTGGGCCCCACAGATCCCTGCCCGGACGATAATAGGTTGGTTGCAATCCGCCTCCTTGAAGACTGACGCTGTGTAGGAGCTTTATAGGGCTCGCCACACTGTGTATGTTTTATCTAAGCCGTCCATCCATTTTGACACTTCGTTTTAGGCATGCGTCTAAAAAAGGAGGTAGATCGAAGGCTCAAGTTGACCACATCATGGGAAACAGTGGAGATTAAGCGCCTACCATTGATCTCTGCTGTGGTCCACTTGGGATTTCGATCTGCCTCCTTTTTTGCATCATTCCCTAAAAATATCTCTCAAAATGAATGAACGGTGTGGATAGACCACATACATCACAATGGGGCCCACGGAGCTCCTAATAGGACCGTCTATTTCTCACTTCATCCCGCTCCCAAAAAAAGCCCCCCAGCCAAAAAAGACCCCGCGCTCAAATAAAAAAAAAACCCTATCCTTCCCCCCACTCTCTCACGCCTCTCTCTCTCTCTCTCTCTCTCTCTCTCTCTCTCTCGTTGAATCCTTCGTCTTCTAGCAACCCATGTCCCACATCCCACATCCCTTAACTTCTCTCATCTTCCAGCAATTGCAAACCTCTTCAAAGCACTAGATTCTCTCTATCTCTCTCCCTAGGAACTTCCATTGATTTGGGTTTTTTTTTTTCCTCTTTGACCTTAAAACGATTTGGGTTTTTCTTTTCGATCTGAAACCATATATGTTATTTTTTCTATTCTTCTGATTTTTTGTTTCATTTTTGTAATTTTTAAAAATTTGTTTGTGTATTTGTTGTCTATCTAAGAATTTCCTTTGATTTGGTTTTTCTTTTCAATCCTGAAATCGCACCTGCTTATTTTTTTCTCATTTTTTAGGTTTTGTAATTCTTTGAAATCTCTCTCTCTCTCTCTCTCTCTCTCTCTCTCTTGTTGGGTATTTGTGGGAAGTGGTGGGCCTTTTCACCCTATAGAAATTGAAATCCATGATCAACTGCACTTCATGGATCCATCTTCAACTCAATCTAATCCCTCTATTGAAGAAGATGAATGGGGTACATTCCATCTCTCCTCTCTCTCTCTCTCTCTCTCTCTCTCTCTCCATATATATATATATATATTGATTTTTATTTTATTTCTGGTTGTGGATATTTTGATCTGATTGATGAAGTTGGGTGTTTCTTGGAATTTCAGTACATGTGAGAAAATTCCTGATTTGGATTTTGTAGAAAGAATTCTGATTTGGGTTTTCTTTTTTATGTTAAAAATACAAGCAATCTTTGCCTACATACTACAGAGGAGTGAAACGATTGTGGGACGAGAGTTATTTAATATTCTATAAGGCGATTAAGGGTTTTCTTTAGTTTAAACCTTTTCTATTTTACATAGAATTTACTATCCAGAAAACCTTTTTGCCCCTGATTACTCTTATTATATGTGATCACAAAAATCTTATTTTTCTTGTCAATCTGTCACTTGTGTAGAACATCCAAGCCATTCAATATGTAGGGTCTACCATGAACGTCACCTTGGACAAAAATCAGCAGGGTCCACTAATAGGTGTTGCCTAGCTAAGTAAATAGGTCAACCTGATTTTTACAGTAGGTGATATTTTTGGTGGGGTCCATCTTTTCATAAGTGGGATGTCAGCAAACATGATGGGTTGGTGGGAAGGAGGGGACTGTGTGAATCATTTCTCCTATTCATTATGAAGGGAAAAAAATCATTCACTAAGTTAGGAATTGTGTATGAGATAGATCTAGGGATTTGCGCTTCTCATTTGCGGTTCCTCAAATTTTGTAGCTTTAGATGTTCTAATCAAGCGTTTGCTTGCACAATTGAAAAAAAATCATGTGTTTGCATACAACGCGAGGGTGATCTATAGCTTGTGGACATGCTCTTGCTTCTTCTCATTCAGGCACACATACACACATCCATCCATATATCCATATATATGGATGGATATAGCAAATGAATGTAATTTGAGAGTTAGTGATATGTATCAACTTTCAAGAGGCAAAACTAGGTTTTTGAGATGATTTTATTTGTTTCTTTTTTTATGTTTATGTTTGTTGATTTTTTTTTCCATGAATTTGGTACTTCAATAAGTAAAAAATACAATATATACTTAACTAATTGCACAAAGTTGTCAGCTGAGGTCAACTGGTGCAAATGGAAGGAATGTAGCTATACATTTTAACATGATAGTTAGTTAAAATGAGAAGGTTTTCACTAGTTCTGATATTTTTCTTTTATCATTTGATTATTTATTTATTGTCTTTTGAAAGATAGCTTTTTCTCTTGTTATTTGATTGGATAGTTCCATGTTTTTTCAAAGCATAAACTGTCAGATTGAATTTCTTTTATCCTTACTGTACGTATGATGGCCAACGAGCTCAGATTCATAAATTAATGGATGGGTTTGTGCAAGTCTTTTCACGAAATGGCGAAGAAACAACGTCTAGATTTCCAAATTTGGTGAATATAGTCAAGGAATCATGTAAGCCTGGTGCCATGACTTTCATACTGGATGCAGAGGTAACACATTATTTTGTTTGAATGTGCTCTTTAGTTCTATTTGGAGTCATTCGATTTGAAATTACTGCATTGTAGTGTTTTTTTTATTTTATTATTATTATTTTTTTAAAATAGAGTATACATCGGAGTAAATTGTAGTCATAAATAAATCGTCATTTTTTTTTTTTGTCGTTAGGTAGTTGCAGTGGATAGAAAGAATGGAAGCAAGCTGATGGCCTTTCAACAACTATCCTCGTGAGAGAGAGGGAGTAAAGATTCCTTGATTACAATGTATTGCATAAAGGTGGAGTTTAAATTCCAATTTTTGATACTCATTCAAATTTGTTGTACTGCTCAAGTTGTTTATATTCTCAAACTTAATTCTCAGAAGTGATCCTTGATTTCAAAATTTGTCAGATTTGAAGAACTTATTCTATGAGGAAAAGTTGGGTTATTTTGAATTTGTAAAGGAAATAACTATAAGTTTATTTATTTATTTATTTATTTATTTATTTTTTTATTTTTTAAAATAACCTTCATTTGTTTGTATGATCTTCTTTTTTTTTTGGAACTCTTTTTTTTGTAGGTGCAAGCTGATGAAGCACGTTTGAAAAGGGCTAGACTGCTCAACACATTTTCTGCATTTCTTAATTGGTGGGACTCATCCACTGTATACATGGTCTTACTCATATGCCAATCCAAACACCTAAAATAGTTAGCCCATCATGGGCGGATGGATCCACTGTTGAATTTCAGCTTTTGATAATTTTCTTTTAATGTTCTACTTGATGACCTTTGATTAGATGGTTAGGATTTTCCAATCAGTGTGATGTTCGGGATAACCTCCATCCACGATGGGGCCCATAATTTTATGCTCTTGCATCTCCCATGTGGTTGCATGAATCACCATGGTAATAGAGATGGTGGAAAATAGGGTAGTAGTAGTATAGCCTGCTTTGAGCCTCAGTTCTTAAATGATCATCATTTGTCTAGTAGAGGAACCTACTTTAAATGATGCTGGTTACGATAATCACATGATGCTGGTTCTTCAGTTCTCATTTTTTGTCCCTTAGTTATTGGACCTTATCATAAAAGCTACCTTCTCCTATGGTCCATCTGCTTTGTATTTTTTCCGGTCAGAGGAGGAAAAGGAGATCCTTCTACTAGAAATTGCAGATCTTACCGTGGATTTCAGTAGAGCAGAGTTGCAAAATATATTGTAGTTACTTCCTAATGAATTGTTTCTATTTTCCCATTAGGAGATTTTATTTTTTTTAACCATGTTGCAATTGATTGGCAGGAATGAACTCGAAATTTTAACTGCCAGAAAGGATTTAGACTACATTGGACGAGAAGAACTGTTGGAAGCCTTAAAGAGGGTAGGTGTTTTGTTTTGTTTTTTTCCCACTTACATGGATAATTATAGCTCGAAATTGATGGAGCAGACCCGGATGTGCGTCAGAGCTATCCGGATGTTGTGCGGGGGTCCCTGGAAGGTGGGAACCGCTGTTATGACCATGATATAGCTGTCCATTTCCTTTGGACAACGTTGGAGTGGCCTGACTATTTGGACAGGTCGTGTTTATATATTCGCTTGGAATTGATGGAGCAGACCCGGATGTCTGTCGGAGCTATCCAGATGTTAAGTGGGGGTCCCTGGAAGGTGAGAACCGTTGTTATGACTATGATGAAGCTGTCCATTTCCTATGGATAGCATTGGAGTGGCCTGGCCATTTGGACAGGCCGTGTTTACGTATTAGCTCGATCGTGTTTATGTATTATAGACCCTAGTATAACCCTAAACCTAAACCTACACCTAAAACTAAACATCATGGTGGGGACAGGCCCTCAACTGTTGATTCCTTCCTGGGACCCAACATGGTGGTTATTTGAGATCCAACCTGTTGGTAAGTTCACACAGACCTAGACCTGAAGAAGGAATAACACAAATATCAGCTTGATTGAAAACTTTTGTAGCCCCAATTCATTTCAAGGTCAACTTGAGCTTTGGATCTACCCCAAACCCTAAACCTATAACCTAAATCTTAACCTATAACGTATAACCTATAACCTAAACCTATAACCTTAACCTATAACCTCATCTAAACCTAAAACCTAAACCTAAACCTATAAACCTAAACCTTAACCTATAACGTAAACCTCAACCTATTCTCAAATCCCTAAACCTATAACCTTTAACCTATAACCTATAACCCTAACCCAAACCTAAACCTATAACCTTAACCTAAACCTATAACCTAAACCTAAACCTAAACCTTAACCTATAAACTAAAACCAAAACCTAACCTAAAACCTAAACGTATTCTCAAATCCCTAAACCTAAACCTACACCTAATCCTAATCTCAACTCCCTAACCTAAACCCAAACATGAAAACCCAAACCTAAACCCTATCCCGAACCCGAACCTGAATTTGAATCCCTAAACCCTTAGCCTAAACCTAAACCTATAACCTAAACCTAAACCTATAACCTATAAGCTAAACTTAATTCACTTAACTTAAACCTACACCTAATTCCAAACATATAACCCAAACCCAAACCTGAATTCCTAAACCTAAAACTAAACCTAAACCTATAACCTAAACCTAAACCTAAACCTTAACCTAAACCTATACCCTAAACCTATAACCTATAACCTAAACCTAAACCTAAACCCTAAACGTATTCTCAAATCCCTAAACCTAAACCTACACCTAATCCTAATCTCAACTCCCTAACCTAAACCTAAACCTAAACTTGAAAACCCAAACCTAAACCCAATCCCCAACCCGAATCTAATTCCCTAAACCCTTACCTAAACCTAAACCTATAACCTAAACACAATTCACTTAAACCTACACCTAAACCCAAACATATAATGTAACATCCCAGATTTTTGCCAACCTGGGATTAGACGTCCTTAGGCAATGGGTCGATCCTATGACCTTATCAACTTGTCAAAACTCAATCCCACAGTCTAAAATCCCTCCTTAACCCATTTCCTTCACAAATCCCACCCTTCACCACCTTGTTCCTTAAATTTTCTAAGTACTTTCACCATAGACACTATCTTAAACTAGCTAAGTAGTATAACTTGGATCACTTTATATACAAACTACAAAGGACTAAGTACCACCTCAGACAGAGATCTTACAGGACTAAATCCTTTAGAAATTTGGCGAGATTTAGCTAGTGTTAAACTAGAGTGCCTGTGAAATTATCACCAATTACTTTAAATACGATCTGCAAGACCCAAAACTTGTAGAATCATCGATGCTACAGTACCCTATAATCTAGGATCAATCTCATTACCCGGTTGCTCTCGGGAGCATCTCGAAACTCCGTATCAGATCTGGACCGCACGTCGGAAGTCCGATTAACACGAAGTTAAGGAACTAGGACCGCCTCGCTGGGCTTGACAACCATCTCGGAAATCAGGTCCAGTCGATGTCCCACGGCCATTCGTTTGGATCCAGAGCGAGGGAGTGTGAAAAACACTATTCTCTTTATAAAATAAATATCTGGAATAGTGATCTGGCACCATTCGCTTGCGTATCAGTATTAAGCAACCAGACCATCAGAATCAGACCAAATTACACCCTCGGATCAGAAAAAATTTCAGGAACATTTACATGTACTTGGAATTTCGGATCGTGGCCCACTGACCGTCGAACTGAAACTGGTCTGCCACGTGTGATCTGGGAATCCGATCGAGTGGAAAACGTAATCCCACGTAGATCCACGAGTTGTGAGCTTAAGTCTGACGTTTGGCTCAAGGAGGGCCACCAGAACCTCTCTTTTGAGCTGGAAAAGTATCGAAATACCTATATTAGCAGTAACCCTTGAACTTGAGTCTATTTTGGAGAAGTTTTAGGCTATATAAGGGCCTTAGAACAGCCCCTCTCACAGCCATACGAATTTGAGATTGAGGGAGAGAAAAGAGAGAGAAAGTGTGGGAGCAGTGGGAGTTTCTCCCTGCCACTCTTCCCTGCCGCTATACGAGCAACACCGCTTCGTTCTAATCGCTTTCCCGGCGATTCCAGCCCCGTTTTTAGGTAAGAAACCCTAACCCTAATTTATTTTAGAGTTGTAAGGGTTGTAGGTTATGAAATAGCTAACCTATTTCGTTCTATAGGTTACCAAACTGCTGAATACGGAAGCTTAGCAAACCTATCGACTCCGTTACGATTCTACGACAAAAGGTGCGGACTTTAGGTGTATAGGTTATGGTTTTCAACGCTTTCAATGTTAGATAATGATAGATTCATGATCTGCATGCAATTGTACATGTACAAAGTGCTATCTGTTTTCCGTTTCGATTAAAGATGAAAAATATGGAATTCTACATATTCTAGGTATTTGTAGAAAATACCGTATACGTATAAATTTTGGAAATGTGTTTGACATGATTAATTGTTGTATGAATATATGATATATGGATAAAATACTAATTTGGCGAAAGGATTCGTCCAAATACATGTTCTACTAATATACACTATGTATGTAGAAATACTGTATTGTAGAAAGTACCGTATACGTATGTATTTGGAGATGTGTTTGCCATGATTATTTGTTGTATAAATATATTATACATGCGTAAATTACTAGTTTGGTGAAAGAGTTCGCCCTAATACATGTTTGCTAACATACACTATGTATGTTGGAATAGTGTATTATAAGTGTTTGTTGAAATGACTAAGTAAATATGGATTTATGATTTATGTTTGTCATGTGTATTGAATGTAAGAACATGATTGAAATGTACTAGTCAACCCCTTGACGAAAGGATTTGCCCTAAATCACGCCACGGTCAATACACTACATATGTTAAGTGTGTAGTCCAAGCGTTTGTGGAAATGACTGAATGAATATAGAACTTGGACCCATGCTTGCCATGACTATCCGTCGTGGGTGCACGCGTGTTATAATTGGGGTAGCTCCCTAGTAGAAGGATTTGGCCTAATACCTATGTGATCAACATATGTCATGTATGTGATGTATGTAGTTCAAGTGTTTCTTGAAATGTCTGAGTGAGTAGTAGTTAGCGAATTGTAATGTATAAGGGTGTTGAGATATGATTCTCAACCTCTTTTAACTGTGTGTATGATCTCCTTTGATAGTTGTGTGATTAGGAATTGAACATGTACAAACTCATGCTTGTGTTGTGATTCATAACATGCTCAACTGCTTCATGATTTTAACTATGTAATGCATATGTTTAAATTTATATTTACGTTGTATGATCCGTCATGGGTGATGGGGGAGCGGAGCAACGAGTGCGTGCAACAGCCCTGGCAGCCCTAAACGGATAATACCAGATCTTGATTGTATGAGTTGAATCTTGATCCATTACTGCTTTATCTATCTGCAATTGATTGTGTTTGGGGCTATGATTATGGCCCAGGCAATCGGTAACGGGATTGAATTCGTGGCTGAGATTCATTTGCCACGTGGGATGTGTTTGACGAACTCGAGTCGTGCGTTGCCTGTCGGCAGTGGCTAGGCCACACGAAGTTGTTTATGCACTTCATGTCGTGCAGCTCAACGGGCGATCGTGCTAGTCAAGCTCGTCAAGTAACCCGATCTGCCTTATGCTTGTTCACCCTGTTTGGACACTACTGCTTGAACCTAGGGTACCAAACTTACCAGTGAAACCCCTTTTAACCATGGTACCTCGATCCGCTAAGACGCATGAGCCGGGCATGGTGGTATGGGACACCGTGGTCGAGCTGTCGGCCTACGCTGGGGCCATGTGCCTCCCCATAGTGACCAATGCGCAACCAGACTCGTGAGCCGAATATGGTGGTATGGGACACTGTATTCGAGCTGTCGATACTTACGGCGAGAGCCGAGTATGGTGAGACCTGTACTCGTGCTGACGGGCGACGAGTCCTCTGTAGTATCTTCGAGTATACTCCAAGGGCTGTGATTGGCGACGAGTCTTTCACAGCATCTAGAGTATGAGTGGAGCCGAGTACGGTGAGACCTGTACTTGGGCTGACAGCTAGTGATGAGCCGAGTACGGTGAGACCTGTACTCGAGCTGACGGTCAACAATTGAGCCGCATACGGTGAGACCTGTATCCGTGCTGACGGGTGACGAGCCCTTTGTGATGCCTTCACTATGCCTCTCAAACCATCATATCATATGAGATTAACTAGGATTGACGACCCTAGAATGGATCATGTTTGGGAATGATACAAGGGAGGTACCTTAGTTTCCCAATACTGCTGTTTGAAATGGACTAATAATAACTTGGTAATCATGATCATCATCGCACCGCATGTGCTTAGTAGATGTGGCGCACTGAGGGAGTTAAGCATTCACGAACGTAAGATGATGTCGCATGAGGGTGGTTTGGCAAGGGCATACAGCATCATGTCATTTCATTCTCGCACTTAAAAAGAGTAGTTAGAATTGTTTGATTTGTACTGCTTTATCATTACTGCTTGATTGAATTGATAACATGTTAACCTATGCCTTTTTGTTCCACTGAGTTAGCTACTCACTCCCACGTTACGGGACGGTGTTGTACACACCAACCAGATTTGTTGAGTTTCAGGTGATGGCGATGCTTGTGAAGCAGAGCCGGACTACTTCTATGATGATAGGAGGAGTTCTCCTATCTGTATCTCCCTAGCAGGTCAATGAAGACCTGATATTGTATTAACGGGGCTATGGTACTTGGGGCAGGAGACATTACACTTCCTCACATTTGGTATATTTTAGAACTGTACTTGTAATTATTTAACCTGGTAATGTTATCACACTCTGGAGACTCATCATAGTTTATATAATTTATCTATCTATCACAGTCTTCCGCTTGAAAATTTAACTGTCTCTGGAGTATGATATGCTGTTTTGGCCTCACTCATGTTCAATGCACGAATACAGTCAACATTCAAACATCATTCATTTTGTTGCATAAGTGATGTTCTGGAACTCGGGAGTTGAGTTTATGCTCGACCCCCGATTTTCAAGGCGTTACAAGATGGTATCAGAGCATGATTTGGATTAAACCGGACCTGGGTTATGGTCCCACGACGCACTATGACGCACTCTAACTTAGGAGGGAGCGACGGAACATAGAAACAGTCATAGGTATTCCGATTCCGCCAATCGGCGAAGTTCACTAAAAACGAACGCCGAAATCAAGTCCGTATTCAACCATGGTTGGACGGGTCGACCTCAAAACATTCCTAGGTCGTCTATTGAAGAGTCTAGATTACAATCCACCTCACCCCAACCGTTGAAAATAGATAGGATATGAGATAAATGTGATGAGGATAACTACTCCGAATCCTCGGAGCTTCTCTGGACTCCTCATAGAGACTTCCCGAATCCATGAGGAAAGAAAGCAGACAATATAAATAAATTCTAATACATTCGAAATTGATTAATGAATGCTTAAAAATGAGTTCACAGCCCTTTAAATAGGGATACCAAGTAATGAGAATGAAATCAGAAACAAACTACAACTAAAACTCCTAGAATTTACGACTTACTATTAGGTCGTGATGTCTACTAGTGTGCAAGGTTCTCAGCCAAAAATAGTAAGTGTCCTATTTGGCTTCACCAAACCGTCCTCCTAATTATTCCAGGCTCTTTTCACAATGAGTGTAACTCCTAAAGCTCGACCGATGAAGAGTAATTAAACTAAAACTACCATTTTTAGCAAAACGAAATTGAAACGGGGAAATGACCGTCAAACAGAGGATTTTCTCACAATTTCGGGCTGCGCAACCCCGCATAGCTGGGTTGGTTGGCTTCATTAGCTCGTTCTACCCCAAATTCATATATTTTACGTCAGATAACTGAAATGGCCAAGCTATATGTCCTAGAGGGGGGGTGAATAGGACAATGCCAAATAAAAACTTATAATAGCGGAATTAAACAGAGTATGATGGCTAATGAACCAATTAAATAAATTGTAATGCAGAAATGAAATACAACCTCAAACAACTGAATTTGAGAGGTTGATACAAACGTTGTTCTAAGGACAACCTTTCACCAAAAACCCAATGTTTATGGTAGGACAACCTTATATCTAGAAATGTCTTTGTATCAATTTCTCAAATCAAAGAGGAATACAAACTGCACTAAATAAATTGAATTTACAAATGTCTTGTTCTAGGGACAGCCATACACCATAAATATGGCAGGGCAACCTTGCTGGAACAATTTTGGAATTTAAAGCTTGAATCAATAAAAGGGATTGCAAGAAAGAAATTGCAGAAATAAATCACTAAATTATTACAACATTCTCACACTTGCTTGAAATTTCAAACTGTTACAACATTCACATCCACAAGGAAAATAGAACTGAATGATAAAAGATAAGGAATTAAATAACCATTCAATCCACAAGACAAGAAGTTATAGTGGTTCGCCTGTGTGTTCACCAACTGTCCTCAAACAACCACACAGAATGCTACTCCACTCCTAATATCCTCACAGGGGATATTAGCGTTCTCTAATAAAACTGGTTTTCACAGGTTCACCAGAAACCTTCACAATTGTGTCTTTATCACTTGGGCTTACACAATTCAAAAAACCCCACAATCTGAGTTTTCTGGCTCTCCTCAGATAACCATACACATAGAGATTTTTCTGGCAAATCTCATACAAAACCAAAATAGAAATTACAGGAATTGTAGAATACCTGGATCTTATCCTTTTGCAGTAGCCGGAAGAACCGATCAAAGTAGAGATTCAATAATGATAGTTCAATGTCCAATACTCAATTTATCGAGGTTCTAAGTTCTAATTGATTTTAAATGAAATCACAAAGGGCTAGCTCTATTTGATTTTATTCCAAGAAGAAGGAATACACGATTTTCCCTTTTCAAATATGATTGGAATTTAGAATAAAATCAAATGCAAAAAGCTAACAAAAGGAATTAGAATGAAGCGCAAATTAGCTTAAAAATAAACACGACTTATCTCAGAGTGGAGCCTAGAATATACTTGCTTTGATAGATTTTTCGACATTTCGAAATTGTTGTATTTTAACTACAGAAGACTTGCGTCTAGGTATAAATACAGAAATTCGTCTTCGACTGGTCTAGGAGTTCCACGACTGGTCTTAGGGAAACAGAATTTTGAATTTCTGCGCGGAATCAGGAAAATCGATGTTCGACCGGTCGTAGGCAGTCCACGACTGGTCGAAGGTCGTCCACGACCGGTCGAGACCCCTGCTCGACTGGTCGAGCGACAGTGAATTTAGTCGCTGGAGTTTGAATCGAGGCTCCACGACTGGTCAAGGTTCGAGTCGAGGACATCCCACGACCGGTCGAGCAGACTCCAAGACTGGTCGTGAGCGAACCAGAAAATTCGATAAAATTGAACAAGTCCAAGACTGGCCTAGAAAATTCTTAGACAGGTCGAGCCAGTGCTAGGACTGGTCGAACCAGACCTAGGACTAGTCTAAGAGCAGATAAAAAACATGTTTAAATACAGTTGTATAATGTATCCAAAATGACCTACCCTAAGGTCAAAGACTATGGTCTATCAAACCTGAATAATGAAGTATGGACATTGAACTTTACTTCATTCAACGAATGATAAATCTTTTAGTACTTGAAGCCTGAAGTACGAGTCGTCCAAAGACTTGACACAAACATTTATCTTGAGTTTGCTTTTGAGCTTCACACCTTCAAACGCTGCTTGTATCTTGACCTTGAATAACCTTTGCGTGAATAAAGAATACTGTGTCTTCTTTATATCTTCGAAATGTACCTTGAAGCCGCTTGAAGAGTCCATAAGTTGATATGGTTGTCTTAAACATAGAACACACCAAGACATAGAACACACCAAGGTTTTGACACACAAAATTTGACAACCAAAGAGGTATCATATAATAGCACTAACAATCTCCCCCTTTGTCAAATTTGTGACAAAACATATATATAAAATCACAATAGAGAATCATGAATCAGTTGTCAACACATGTCAACACATGACAACCATACACAATATGAGAGATGAATCACTCCCCTCAATAAGACTCCCCATTAAGGAATGATGCACACAACATCAACAACACAAATAACATATATATACCATTCTTCTCTCCCCCTTTTTGTCAAAAATATGACAAAGGAAGATCCATAAGCTCAAGAAGTAAAATAGAGAATAAGCATAAAAGTGTTAGGAGAAGATATTACAAACCAAAGTCATAGTTATAAGTTTAACAGTACCAAGAAAAATCCAAAGTGAAATTAGTTCAAACTTCAGTTAAAAAACATTTAATCAGACCCTGAAGAAGGAGCAGGAATGGTAGCATCAATATGATGAAGGCCTTTTTGTAAGCGCCTCAAATACTTATGCATTTTCTTAAATTGTGCATTATGGCCAACATGCATATTTTCTACCTTTTCTTCTAATGCACTTAGACGTGCATCGAAATCAGAAGGAACAAAATCTGGATCATCTTCAGATGCAGACTCAATATCATCAAAAAGATCATACATGTTGATATCCTCATCAGGAAGATCATCGCCTTCATTCGCATCTCCAACTCCAGCAGCTCCACCACCTTCGACATTATCAACTTGACCAGCAGCCAATCTCAACTTCATTTTGTTTAGGTTGGTTGGAGTTGTTGAAAATAAGGTGTTGGATAGGAGCTTCACCAACAGGCATAGTGACCAACATATGAGTAGCTAAGACATTTAACAAATATCCAAATGGAATGTCACCATGACCTGGCTGAGACCGAAACTGAATAATAGAAGAACAGATCAACGAAGGCAAGCAAACATTGGCACCACTAATGACTGAGTACAGTATACGAACCATCAGAAGAGTCAACTCAGTTTTGTTACCAGCCCGAGGATACACATTGGACGTAAAAATACGATGAAGAACTCTGATCTGGGCAACAGCCACCTGGATTTGAGAACAGTACCATTGACAGACCAAGGTGCATCCATATTACAAAGGGCTCTAGTAAATAGACGTTTTTCAGATTCAGTAACTTTATCACCCAATGTGGAAGGGTGGATTCCATCATCAATTACTGGAATATCCATTAAGCCAGAAATCAAATGACGATCCACAGTAAAAGGCCCTTCTCTTGTAGTAACAATAAAAGTTAATTCCTCAAGAGAAAAATCTGTAATACATGCAACCATGGCCTGAGCAATTGACTGAAATGCCGGCCCTCCCCAGTTCAAAATGTTAACCCAAACAACAGATTGAAGGAGAGGAACAAGATTAAATTGAACAATATGATTAATACTAACTGCTTTCTCAACAATAACCTTCTTAGTACGAAAATCACGAACTTGTGGAGGGTCATCATTAGGATCTCTAAGATGACGGCGAGAAATAACATTAGACCTAGATGAAGAAGCACCTCTACTAGTTCGCTTTTTACCTCTAACATCCATACTCTTGAAAAGATTGAAGAAATTTCAAGAAAAATAAGATGGGTTTCAACAACAAAATCAGAAATGAGAAGAAAACCCCAAACCCTTGAAGGAAATATGAAATAATCAACACTAACAAGGAAGACAAGAAGCAATGTTCAAGATTCTTCAACAAAATCAAGAGAAATACTCAAACCTGGAGAAATTCCATAGATGGGTACGACCGGTCGAAGCTAAGCCCGTGGAGAAGAAGAGGGAAATGAGGAAAAAGTGATTTTTCCCCCAAATAAAGGAACCAGCGCGATACACGACCGGTCGTGATTAGTCCTCGACCGTTCGAACCACGACTGGTCGAGACTATCCTCGACTGGTCGTGTAAGACCAAAACATGCATTTTTTTTTTTTTTAAATTTCATAAAAAACTATGAAGATATTTACAATATAATATACAAAATGCATAATCAATCATCTTATATTACACATACCGAGATCAAATTTCAATTTATTGAACCTGCATTTATCGAGTGGTTTGGTGAAAATGTCAGCAAGTTGTTTCTCGGTTGGAATATATTCTAAACAAATTACTTTTTCTTCAACAAGTTCACGAATATAGTGTGAAATCTAATGTCAATATGCTTAGTTCGTGTGAATGCTGGATTGGATTTTTGGAAATATTAATTGCACTTGAATTATCATAATATAAAACTATCGAGTCTTGTGCAATACCATAATCACTTAACATGCGTTTCATCCAGACTAACTGAGTACATGCATTTCCTGCAGCAATGTATTCAGCCTCAGTTGAGAGTGAAATGGAACTCTGTTTCTTGCTGATCCAAGAAACTATGCAATTTCCAATGTAAAAGCAACCACCACTGGTTGACTTTCTGTCATCCATATTACCAGCCCAATCAGCATCTGAGAACCCAGCCAATTGAACACTAGTATCATAGGGATACCAAAGACCCAGATTAACTGAACTTGCAACATAACGAATAATGCGTTTAACAGCAGTCAAATGAGATTCTTTAGGATTAGACTGATATCTAGCACAAATTCCAACACTAAAAGCAATATCAGGTCTACTTGCTGTTAAATACAGTAAACTACCAATCATGCTTCGATAGAGTTTAGGATCTATATCTTTACCTGTAGAGTCTTTTGAGAGTTTTAGAGAAGTACTCATAGGAGTATCAAAATTCTTACCATTTTCAAACCCGAACTTCTTAACTAAATTTAGAGCATATTTAGTTTGAGAAATAAAAATTCCATCAGATTGTTGTTTAACTTGCAATCCTAGAAAATAGTTTAATTCTCCGACCATACTCATCTCAAATTCAGATTTCATTAGATCTGCAAACTCAACAGTCATGTCAGTACAAGTTGATCCATAAATTATATCATCAACATAGATTTGAACCATTAAAATATCATTGTTCTGCTTTTTAACAAAAAGTGTTTTATCAACACTACCCATTTGAAAATTGTGACCCAGTAAAAACTTAGTCAATTTTTCATACCATGCTCTGGGAGCTTGTTTCAACCCATAGAGAGCTTTCTTAAGGCGATAAACATGATTAGAAAACTTAGGATCTTCAAATCCTGTAGGTTGTTCAACATAAACCTCTTCATATAAATCACCATTAAGAAAAGCACTCTTTACATCCATTTGATAAATCTTAAACTTTCTAAAATATGCAATGGATATAAATAATCTGATTGATTCAAGGCGTGCAACTGGAGCGAAAGTTTCCTCAAAATCGATACCTTCAATTTGAGTGTACCCTTGCACAACCAGTCTTGCCTTGTTTCGAATAATATTTCCCAATTCATCAGACTTATTTTTGAAAATCCATTTTGTTCCAATAATATGTTATCTTTCGGTCTTGGAACAAGATACCAGACATCATTACGAACAAATTGATTAAGTTCTTCCTGCATCGCAACTATCCAGTTTTCATCAGAAAGAGCTTCTTTTACATTAACCGGTTCTATCTGAGATGTGAAACACACGTAATTACAAAAATCTTCTAATTGTCTACGAGTGCGTACACCAGTGAGAGGATTTCTAAGGATTTGTGTAGTTGGATGATCTTTGACAGTCCTCACATCATGATTAGATTCACTTGATGAAATTTCTGGTTTTTCAATTATGAGAACTTCATCATTATCTGAACTAGGGGCCGAAGTATTTAAGTGATCATCTATGATCACATTAATTGACTCTTGAATAACTCCGGTCCTTTTGTTCAGTACACGATATGCACGACTGTTTAATGAATATCCTAAGAATAATCCTTCATCACTTTTAGTATCAAATTTTCCCAAGTTTTCCTGGTCACGTAAAATATAACACTTACTGCCAAAAACGTGAAAATATTTGACTGTAGGTTTTTTGTCAAACCACATTTCATAGGGCGTTTTATTATTTGATTTGCAAGTATAAACACGATTAATAATATAGCAAGCAGTATTAATCGCCTCAGCCCATAAATTCTTAGAAACCTTCATGCTATTTAGCATAACTGTTCCCATTTCTTGAAGAACTCTATTTTTTCTTTCCACAATGCCATTTTGCTGTGGAGTTTTAGGTGCAGAGAATTCATGTGATATTCCATGATCATTACAGAATTTCTCAAAACCGCTATTTTCAAATTCAGATCCATGATCACTTCGGATCTTATTCACTTGAGAACATTTTTCAGTTTGGATCCGTTTGATTATCTTTTTCACTTCATCAAGGGTTTCTGATTTGTCCTTTAAAAATGAAACCCAAGTGAATCTGGTATAATCGTCTACAATAACCAGAATGTATTTTTACCACCTCGACTTTCCGTTCTAGTTGGTCCTATTAGATCCATGTGGAGAAGTTCGAGTGGTCTTGATGTGGTATTGGAGTTCACCTTTTGTGAGATCTCCTAGTTTGTTTACCATACTGGCATTCACTACATTTTATCTACTTTTTGTATCTTTGGTAGACCTCTTATTAGTTCTTCTTTGCTCAATCTATATAAATTCCGGTAGTGTACATGTCCAAGGCGTTTATGCCATAATTCTGTTTCATTGGAATGGACCATGTAACACATTTGATTAGATGAGCTGTCATTTCTCACTATATAGCAGTTTTCAGAAGTTCTGAGACCAGTTAATATCACAGACCCCTTTTTGTCTATAATCTCACAACCTTGATTGGAAAACTTCACACTATGATTGTTATCGCATATTTGAGATATGCTTAACAAGTTGTGTTTTAAACCCTCAAAATATAAACATTCTTAAATAAGGGAAGATTATAGAGTTGAACCGTACCTTGGCCAATAATTTTGCAATTGCTACCATCACCAAATGTGACTGACCCATCAGTCATATCTTGTAGATCGGTGAAAAGAAAGAGCTTGTCACCAGTCATATGCCTGGAGCAACCACTGTCTAGGTACCACTTTGAAAGGCTAGTTGCTTTGAAAGCAGTGTGAGCAACCAAGCAGTCAACTTTAGGAACCCATTCATAACAGTTTTAGGTTTAGGAACATAGTTGGTCTTCTTTTGTTTATATTTGTAAGAGTGACTTACAGAGTTAGATTTTAAAAGTTCCTTGAGTAAATCAACTATTTTTTCAGCTAAAGGATTTTTCATCTGATTTTTGAAGTTGACATAGCTGCTTCTCTAGGTTTTTGAAAATTTTTTGTTGTTTTGACAAAACCTTGTGAAGTGTTTTTCTCTTTTGAATTAGAGGATTCTCCTTTCACAAATTTAGGTGGAGAATTCTTCTGTTTATGAGGTATTGTTTTATCATACCCCACCCGGATCTATCGCCACATTTTTTTGAACCGGATAGGAGTTTTTCTAATTTAGAATCACCTTGGGCATACCTCCAAGTTTCCTTTGAATTCAGAAGAGAAGACACTTCATTCTTTAGTCTCTCAATTTCAGATTTTAAATCAACAATCAGAGAGTTTTTGAATTCTAAATCACTTTTTGATTTTTCAAAATAATCTGATATTTGAGATTTTTCTAAAACAAGCAAGTCAAAACAATCTCTAAGTTTAGAAAATTTTTCTCTCTGAAGTTTAAGCTTCACAGCAATTTTACAACTCTCTTTGTATAAGGCATTGTAAGCATCTTGAAGATCTTCTTCATTCTCATGATCATTATCCAAATTTTCTTCACTAGTAGAATCATCGTGATCAGAGAAGGTAAACTTGGCTAGAGTCATAAGGGCTTTTACCTCATTGCCCGATCGGTTTCAGAATCTTCTGATTCAGAGAAACTTCAGAGTCAGATGATTCATCCCATGTAGCCAACATACCCTTCTTTTTGGGTTTGTCCTTATTAGGACATTTGTTTGCTAGATGCCCATACTCATGACAGTTGTAACACTGACTGTCTTTCAAAGATTTTCGAGTTTTAGATCTAAACTTCTTTTTATCATTTGATTTTTGAAAATCAACTCTTTTCTTACTTTTAAAAATTTTGTAAAATCTTTTTGCAATAAGAGCTAAGTCATCTTCAGAATCGGATTTATCTTCTACCGTATTTTTGGAAGATTTCAAAGCAATTGATTTTCCTTTAGGAGCTTTAAAATTTAATTCATAAGTTTGTAGAGACCCAACGAGTTCTTCCACCTTCATTTTGTCCGTGTCACGAAGTTCCTGGATTGCGGTTACTTTAGAATTGAACCGTTCAGGAAGAGAGCGTAGTATTTTTGCACACACTTTACTTTCTGGGATTTTATCACCAAGACCCCACATTGAGTTTACAATGTCATTTAATCTAGTATAGAAGTCCATAAACATTTCATTTTCCTCCATGTGAATTTCTTCAAATTTAGTTGTGAGGAGTTGGACTTTAGATTTTTTGACAATCGAGTATGTACCCTCATGTGTCATTTCTAAAATATCCCAAGCTTGCTTTGCAGTATCACATGATATGATTCTTTTAAATTCATCCGGTGATAGTGCGCAAGTAATTGCATTTAGTGCTTTAGCATTAGCACTACTCTCACTTTTCTGAAGTGTGGTCCATTGAAAGTATGGTGTAATTCTCATAAATTTAGAACCATCAACTCCAGTTACTTCCATGACAGGAGGATTCCATTCAGTCACCGTGGCTTGCCACACACTCTCATCCATTGATTTGAGGAAGATCCTCATTCTGGCTTTCCAATAAGCATAGTTGGAGCCATCAAATGGTGGAGGCCTAGTGACTGAGAGGCTATCAAAATTTGACATTATTATATATAGCTTAGATCGTTAGCTCAGGAAATAAATCCAAATATAAAGAAATAAAAGCAAGCTATTAGGCTTTGATACCACTTGAAATGGCCAAGCTATATGTCCTAGAGGGGGGGTGAATAGGACAATGCCAAATAAAAACTTATAATAGCGGAATTAAACAGAGTATGATAGCTAATGAACCAATTAAATAAATTGTAATGCAGAAATGAAATACAACCTCAAACAACTGAATTTGAGAGGTTGATACAAACGTTGTTCTAAGGACAACCTTTCACCAAAAACCCAATGTTTATGGTAGGACAACCTTATATCTAGAAATGTCTTTGTATCAATTTCTCAAATCAAAGAGGAATACAAACTGCACTAAATAAATTGAATTTACAAATGTCTTGTTCTAGGGACAGCCATACACCATAAATATGGCAGGGCAACCTTGCTGGAACAATTTTGGAATTTAAAGCTTGAATCAATAAAAGGGATTGCAAGAAAGAAATTGTAGAAATAAATCACTAAATTATTACAACATTCCCACACTTGCTTGAAATTTCAAACTGTTACAACATTCACATCCACAAGGAAAATAGAACTGAATGATAAAAGATAAGGAATTAAATAACCATTCAATCCACAAGACAAGAAGTTATAGTGGTTCGCCTGTGTGTTCACCAACTGTCCTCAAACAGCCACCCAGAATGCTACTCCACTCCTAATATCCTCACACAGGGGATATTAGCGTTCTCTAATAAAACTGGTTTTCACAGGTTCACCAAAAACCTTCACAATTGTGTCTTTATCACTTGGGCTTACACAATTCAAAAAACCCCACAATCTGAGTTTTCTGGCTCTCCTTAGATAACCATACACATAGAGATTTTTCTGGCAAATCTCATACAAAACCAAAATAGAAATTACAGGAATTGTAGAATACCTGGATCTTATCCTTTTGCAGTAGCCCGGAAGAACCGATCAGAGTAGAGATTCAATAATGATAGTTCAATGTCCAATACTCAATTTATCGAGGTTCTAAGTTCTAATTGATTTTAAATGAAATCACAAAGGGCTAGCTCTATTTGATTTTAATTCCAAGAAGAAGGAATACACGATTTCCCCTTTTCAAATATGATTGGAATTTAGAATAAAATCAAATGCAAAAAGCTAACAAAAGAATTAGAATGAAGCGCAAATTAGCTTAAAAATAAACACGACTTATCTCAGAGTGGAGCCTAGAATATACTTGCTTTGATAGATTTTTCGACATTAAACTCTGAAATTCGTGTGCTATTTATAGCTACAGAAATTCGTCTTCGACTGGTCTAGGAGTTCCCACGACTGGTCTTAGGAGAAACAGATTTTTGAATTTCTGCGCGGAATCAGGAAAATCGATGTTCGACCGGTCGTAGGCAGTCCACGACTGGTCGAAGGTCGTCCACGACCGGTCGAGACCCCTGCTCGACTGGTCGAGCGACAGTGAATTTAGTCGCTGGAGTTTGAATCGAGGCTCCACGACTAGTCGAGGTTCGAGTCGAGGACATCCCACGACCGGTCGAGCAGACTCCAAGACTGGTCGTGAGCGAACCAGAAAATCTGATAAAATTGAACAAGTCCAAGACTGGCCTAGGAATTCTTAGACAGGTCGAGCCAGTGCTAGGACTGGTCGAACCAGACCTAGGACTAGTCTAAGAGCAGATCAAAAACATGTTTAAATACAGTTGTATAATGTATCCAAAATGACCTACCCTAAGGTCAAAGACTATGGTCTATCAAACCTGAATAATGAAGTATGGACATTGAACTTTACTTCATTCAACGAATGATAAATCTTTTAGTACTTGAAGCCTGAAGTACGAGTCGTCCAAAGACTTGACACAAACATTTATCTTGAGTTTGCTTTTGAGCTTCACACCTTCAAACGCTGCTTGTATCTTGACCTTGAATAACCTTTGCGTGAATAAAGAATACTGTGTCTTCTTTATATCTTCGAAATGTACCTTGAAGCCGCTTGAAGAGTCCATAAGTTGATATGGTTGTCTTAAACATAGAACACACCAAGACATAGAACACACCAAGGTTTTGACACACAAAATTTGACAACCAAAGAGGTATCATATAATAGCACTAACAATAACTCATTCCGGATTGCAAGTTACGTCCGATTATCCCGAAACTACCCGAAATGGAGCGAATCGGGGTCGGGGGCCTCCCCACTTAAATTCGATGGGACCCAGGGTCGAACCAGGGTGCATTTGGCACCTTAGGGCCACAGAGAACACGGCCCCACCGCGGCGGCGAGGTTCCAACCAAGGCGGACGGCGGCGGACCGCGGTCAGGTGGTGATTCGGACGTGGGGCCGGGCCTGGGACTGGTCGGCCCGACCTCCCCTAGCACGTGGTGGGTGCGGTTTGGCCTGGGGTTTAGGATATTTAGGTCTGTAGCCCCCCTCTCTCTCAAAGCCCCTCCAATCTCTCTTTTCCTCCTATTCTTGCTGTTTTCTCTCTCAAACCTCCACCCCAATCGCCCATTTTGTTGTTTCCTGTCCAACCATACATCACTCCATCGTTTAAAGCCCTACCTATCCTCCTACCCTCATCATTCTCTCTCATTTGAGCTCCTACACCCCTCATTTGGGCTCAAAAACGTGTAACCTCTCTACCCAACCCATCTCTCCACTTTCCTTTACAAATCCCTGTTCTTTGGGCCTCTACAACCACTGTTGAGACCCAAGTTCGTGGAGAACCAAAAACTCCAGCCCCTTTTCTCCCTTTAGGGCCCGTTCGGCCAACTGTGTTAGTTGAGTAAGGTGGATTGAATTGTAAAAGTAATAATAAATGTATGTGTAAAGTATTGTCCCTAGATTGGGTGTATTGCATGTTTTCCAATGCCATGTTTGGAATGTTAGCAATTAAAAGTAAATTCCGAGATTTCCTTTCAAATAACACTTAGAAATTCATTATCCTGGGATTTGGAAATCCCATCTCACCCTTTTCCAACACAAGACTCACTTATCTACATTTTTATCCCACCCACCCTCCTACCAACCTTGCCATTCCCAATCCTGAAGTAGGATTAGCAATACAGTCCCATTTAATACAACTTAAGACCACTGACCAAATAGACCCTTGGAGTTTTGGACCTAGAGCGGTGCTTCAACAGACCTGACCGTGTAGGAAATCCAACAAATTAATAATGTGAACCCTAGGACCCTCTTAGCTGGTGTGAGCATGTGTGAAATGCTCGAGTGTCAAGTACAGACAACTCAATTCCACTTAGACAACGTTTGACCCTACACGATAAATAATTTCTTATATTAGAAATGATCTGAAATAAGCTAGTGTATAAGAATAGACTTTGGATTATACCTAGAGGAAACTTCTATATCCCTTGGATTTAATGTGAGGTCAAATCTATACACCCCTTAGAATCGCCTTCTCAAGGACTTAGAACAATCGGGGACACGGAGTAGAGAAACTATCTATAAGCGAGGTATTCGTGGTTTGAATCGACTTCTCAATCCTGGTTGTGACTAATGAACTCTATGCTCTGATCAAGCAGAAGGTCGGGATCAACTAGGATTAAGGACTGATACGACGATTTTCTGTCCTAGCTAGGCAGGAGGTCCATGTATCCGACTCAGACCCACTACGCAACTTTCTTCCGTGTTGGCCGAACCACTTACAACCAAAAGTTTATAACTTCGTCTTCGAGAAGTGTTAAGAACATATAGCCAATAGAGATTTTCTTTTAGGCCCCAAGGAATTATCCAAATGGGCAATAATTAGTTAGGAATTAGGTCTCAAATCGCATGCCACGTCGGCATACATATTATGCTTATGAACATAGAAAGATAGCCTGCCTATTAAGCCAGACATCATTAAATAGGATAAGTCTGGACCGCGACAAAACCCCTTGGTAGAATTAGGCATCTTGCCTCAAACTCACACCTGCCCCCGACATCAACCACATTACCTATCATTTTTAGCTCCTCTCGATACCCATACGTATCAATGCCATAGTACACATCGTCGATGAAAGGCAGACCAATGTATTTTCCATTTCATGTCAAGGATAGGTTATAAATTACACCTTGTTCCGACATACGGATCAGGACATAGCTCTTGAGCCTTGAGGGTGAAAATATATTTTAAGGGGGGTAGAACATTATGTGCCCAATCTAGTTAGGTTACCTAATACACCTCTTTGATCTGGGTGGCGCAGCAGAAACGTGGTGGACCCTACCCCACTGGCCCAGGATCGAAACGGTGCTCGTTGAGTACGAACATTATAGAAGCCCTAGCAAGTTCTACTATAAGGAACCGTTTTAGGATGATCTAGTACGATTTGATTCCCCATTTCCTTTGACATAAATAATAACGATGACTCTCTTAGACTAAGACCTAAAGGGCAACCTTAGAAATAGACAATTTTAAACTTCCTGTGGTGGACATTCCCTACGTTTCTAGGACTACGGAGTTACTGACATCTACAACTACGAAGTTTTCGCGGCTTGACCCAATTCCCAATCCTGGGTGACTACTGATGGACTCTCTGCTGACGAGCGGACGACTAGGATCCACCAGGATTCGGAAGGGATACGATGAGCTTCCTACCCTGGCCTGATAGATGATCAATGTATCGGGATCAAGCCCACTACAAACGTCTCTCCGTGTTGGTCAAACATTGAAAACAACTATCTTACTCCAAATTGCTGGGAATTGTCGTCAAGACTCTAAATAGGTACAGAAATAAATTGTAGCAAACCATCAGGGTATGAGAAATGGATAGAGAAATAAGTTTTAAGGGGGGTAGACTAAAATGAATCAGCTGGTATATAGCCTACCACGTGTAGAAACTTGGAATCAATAAGTCTTAGGCAAGTGAAATAATAGAAATCTTCCCTTATTACCCTTAGCCAATTTCGGGGATGAAATTTTGTTTTAAGGGGGGTAGATTGTAACATCCCGGATTTTTGCCAACCTGGGATTAGACGTCCTTAGGCAATGGGTCGATCCTAAGACCTTATCAACTTGTCAAAACTCAATCCCACAGTCTAAAATCCCTCCTTAACCCATTTCCTTCACAAATCCCACCCTTCACCACCTTGTTCCTTAAATTTTCTAAGTACTTTCACCATAGACACTATCTTAAACTAGCTAAGTAGTATAACTTGGATCACTTTATATACAAACTACAAAGGACTAAGTACCACCTCAGACAGAGATCTTACAGGACTAAATCCTTTAGAAATTTGGCGAGATTTAGCTAGTGTTAAACTAGAGTGCCTATGAAATTATCACCAATCACTTTAAATACGATCTGCAAGACCCAAAACTTGTAGAATCATCGATGCTACAGTACCCTATAATCTAGGATCAATCTCATTACCCGGTTGCTCTCGGGAGCATCTCGAAACTCCGTATCGGATCTGGACCGCACGTCGGAAGTCCGATTAACACGAAGTTAAGGAACTAGGACCGCCTCGCTGGGCTTGACAACCATCTCCGAAATCAGGTCCAGCCGATGTCTCACGGCCATTCGTTTGGATCCGGAGCGAGGGAGTGTGAAAAACACTATTCTCTTTACAAAATAAATATCTGGAATAGTGATCTGGCACCATTCGCTTGCGCATCAGTATTAAGCAACCAGACCGTCAGAATCAGACCAAATTACACCCTCGGATCAGAAAAAATTTCAGGAACATTTACATGTACTTGGAATTTCGGATCGTGGCCCACTGACCGTCGAACTGAAACTGGTCCGCCACGTGTGATCTGGGAATCCGATCGAGTTGAAAACGTAATCCCACGTAGATCCATGAGTTGTGAGCTTAAGTCTGACGTTTGGCTCAAGGAGGGCCACCATAACCTCTCTTTTGAGCTGGAAAAGTGTCGAAATACCTATACTAGCAGTAACCCTTGAACTTGAGTCTATTTGGAGAAGTTTTAGGCTATATAAGGGCCTTAGAACAGCCCCTCTCACAGCCATACGAATTTGAGATTGAGGGAGAGAAAAGAGAGAGAAAAGAGAGAGAAAGTGTGGGAGCAGTGGGAGTTTCTCCCTGCCACTCTTCCCTACCGCTATACGAGCTACACCGCTTCGTTCTAATCGCTTCCCGGCGATTCCAGCCCCATTTTTAGGTAAGAAACCCTAACCCTAATCTGTTTTAGAGTTGTAAGGGTTGTAGGTTATGAAATAGCTAACCTATTTCGTTCTATAGGTTACCAAACTGCCGAATACGGAAGCTTAGCAAACCTATCGACTCCGTTACGATTCTACGACAAAAGGTGCAGACTTTAGGTGTATAGGTTATGGTTTTCAACGCTTTCAATGTCAGATAATGATAGATTCATGATCTGCATGCAATTGCACATGTACAAAGTGTGTCTGTTGTTTTCCGTTTCGATTAAAGATGAAAAATATGGAATTCTACATATTCTAGGTATTTGTAGAAAATACCGTATACGTATAAATTTTGGAAATGTGTTTGACATGATTAATTGTTGTATGAATATATGATATATGGATAAAATACTAATTTGGCGAAAGGATTCGTCCAAATACATGTTCTACTAATTACACACTATGTAGTAAAAATACTGTATTGTAGAAAGTACCGTATACGTATGTATTTGGAGATGTGTTTGCCATGATTATTTGTTGTATAAATATATTATACATGCGTAAATTACTAGTTTGGCGAAAGAGTTCGCCCTAATACATGTTTGCTAACATACACTATGTATGTTGGAATAGTGTATTATAAGTGTTTGTTGAAATGACTAAGTAAATATGGATTTATGATTTATGTTTGTCATGTGTATTGAATGTAAGAACATGATTGAAATGTACTAGTCAACCCCTTGACGAAAGGATTTACCCTAAATCACGCCACGGTCAATACACTACATATGTTAAAGTGTGTAGTCCAAGTGTTTGTGGAAATGACTGAATGAATATAGAACTTAGACCCATGCTTGCCATGACTATCCGTCGTGGGTGCACGCGTGTTATATAATTGGGGTAGCTCCCTAGTAGAAGGATTTGGCCTAATACCTATGTGATCAACATATGTCATGTATGTGATGTATGTAGTTCAAGTGTTTCTTGAAATGTCTGAGTGAGTAGTAGTTAGCGAATTGTAATATATAAGGGTGTTGAGATATGATTCTCAACCTCTTTTAACTGTTGTGTATGATCTCCTTTGATAGTTGTGTGATTAGGAATTGAACATGTACAAACTCATGCTTGTGTTGTGATTCATAACATGCTCAACTGCTTCATGATTTTAACTATGTAATGCATATGTTTAAATTTATATTTACGTTGTATGATCCGTCATGGGTGATGGGGGAGCAGAGCAACGAGTGCGCAACAGCCCTGGCAGCCCTAAACGGATAATACCAGATCTTGATTGTATGAGTTGAATCTTGATCCATTACTGCTTTATCTATCTGCAATTGATTGTGTTTGGGGCTATGATTATGGCCTAGGCAATCGGTAACGGGATTGAATTCGTGGCTGAGATTCATTTGCCACGTGGGATGTGTTCGACGAACTCGAATCGTGCGTTACCTGTCGGCAGTGGCTAGGCCACACGAAGTTGTTTATGCACTTCATGTCGTACAGCTCAACGGGCGATCGTGCTAGTCGAGCTCGTCAAGTAACCCGATCTGCCTTATGCTTGTTCATCTGTTTGGACACTACTGCTTGAACCTAGGGTACCAAACTTACCAGTGAAACCCTTTTTAACCATGGTACCTCGATCCGCTAAGACGCATGAGCCGGGCATGGTGGTATGGGACACCGTGGTCGAGCTGTCGGCCTACGCTGGGGCCATGTGCCTCCCCGTAGTGACCAATGCGCAACCAGACTCCTGAGCCGAATATGGTGGTATGGGACACTGTATTCGAGCTGTCGATACTTACGGCAAGAGCCGAGTACGGTGAGACCTGTACTCGTGCTGACGGGCGACGAGTCCTCTGTAGTATCTTCGAGTATACTCCAAGGGCTGTGATTGGCGACGAGTCTTTCACAGTAACTAGAGTATGAGTGGAGCTGAGTACGGTGAGACCTGTACTCGAGCTGACGGCTAGTGATTGAGCCGAGTACGGTGAGACCTGTACTCGAGCTGACGGTCAACAATTGAGCCGCATACGGTGAGACCTGTATCCGTGCTGACGGGTGACGAGCCCTTTGTGATGCCTTCACTATGCCTCTCAAACCATAATATCGTATGAGATTAACTAGGATTGACGACCCTAGAATGGATTATGTTTGGGAATGATACAAGGGAGGTACCTTAGTTTCCCAATACTGCTGTTCGAAATGAACTAATAATAACTCGGTAATCATGATCATCATCGCACCGCATGTGCTTAGTAGATGTGGCGCACTGAAGGAGTTAAGCATTCGCGAACGTAAGATGATGTCGCATGAGGGTGGTTTGGCAAGGGCATACAGCATCATGTCATTTCATTCTCGCACTAAAAAAGTAGTTAGAATTGTTTGATTTGTACTGCTTTATCATTACTGCTTGATTGAATTGATAACATGTTAACCTATGCCTTTTTGTTCACTGAGTTAGCTACTCACTCCCACGTTACGGGACGGTGTTGTACACACCAACCAGAGATTGTTGAGTTTCAGGTGATGGCGATGCTTGTGAAGCAGAGCCAGACTACTTCTATGATGATAGGAGGAGTTCTCCTATCTGTATCTCCCTAGCAGGTCAATGAAGACCTGATATTGTATTGACGGGGCTATGGTACTTGGGGCAGGGAGACATTACACTTCCTCACATTTGGTATTTTTTAGAACTGTACTTGTAATTATTTAACCTGGTAATGTTATCACACTCTGGAGACTCATCATAGTTTATATATTTTATCTATCTATCACAGTCTTCCGCTTGCAAAATTAACTGTCTCTGGAGTATGATATGCTGTTTTGGCTTAATCTCACTCATGTCAATGCACGAATACAGTCAACATTCAAATATCATTCATTTTGTTGCATAAGTGATGTTCTGGAACT